>JAQPPZ010002121.1:6000000-6394710 GCA_028583015.1 Wollemia nobilis
GAGATGCCATTGTGGATTTTTGCTTTGATCTTAGTTTTATTTGCTATACCCTAGGGTGTGTTGGTGTAACTGCTATTTCCTAGTGTACAAGATATTTAGGTTGCTGAGCCTCTTCTTCCTCTGTAGCAAATTGCTGCTCAACGGGGACTGCTTCTTCATACTGAGGCTATTCGGCCCCTGCATCAATTTGAGAGTGCTCTATCTCTCCCTCCTTATCTAAAATTTGAGGCTCTTTGACCTCCATATTATTTTCCTTCTCATCACCTTCCTTTGTAGGCTATTCTACATTTTGAGGCTCCTCAACCTCAACTTCATCCTCCTGAAGTATCTATTCTATATAAGGAGACATGGAATAGGGCTTCTCTACTTCCATTGTAGCAACATAACCCTACTTTATTTTGATATCAGCAGGGGGCACTGCTGCATCGAATTTGGTTGACTACTCAGCTCCCATTATTCTACCCCACAACTATAATTGTATTTGTATTTGCCAAATTGTTTGATATAATTCATGCATATTTAAGGTAGCCTCATTTTGTGACTCCTCAAATAGAGTTCGTTCTTCTTTAAATTTGGCTTCCCAAGTGGAAGCTTGCTCTCTTAAAACCTATAGTTGTTGTTGTAAATCCTTCACCTAGTATTCTGGTGGTAAATCTTCCATGGCCACCTCCTATTGAGGAGTTGACCCACTAGAAATATCTTATAAAATGTGGGCCAAGTACTCCTCCCTGTTAAGCTCATCGATTGGTGTATCCTCATTGGATGAGTTCAAAACCATGCTTGATGATTTTGTTCTTCTGCTTCGCATACTGGTGGAAATGGGTATGAAATCCTGATCTACCTCATCTTTGAATTGAGGGACAAAAGGAGAAAAATCCTATCTTGCTTCCTCTTCAAATTGGAGAAAAAATAGGGAATGAGGCTTGTCCTCCTTCTCTTGTAGTTTCTACATGATGGGACACATGCATTGTCTCTTCACATTCTGTCATCCCTTGGGTCAACTGTTCATTCTAAATTGGAACATTTCTCTCTGCTTTTGCCCCTATCACTCCACTAGTGCCCATAGTTTCCTCAATTGTCATATTTCTATGTGACTCTGCATATCATACCAAGGTCAAAATCAGGCCATGGTGAGCTAGGGTAGAGGTTGTCCCTTCCTGGTATCACCTGGCCTCGTCTCTTAGGGTGCATGTAAGGTAATGGGGGATATCAATTTTATCCCTATGGAGGATGTGATTGAGAAAATAGAAGTTATTGGCATTCAGTGTGGAGTACCTACCAGAACATGTGAAGTAGGCCATTTGCTCAAAAAATTCCCTTCAAATATTGAGAATGTGTCATTTTGATAAGCTAGCATGCATCAAGTGCTCGATTGGTACACCAAAAAATATTTGCATACATAGATCAAGGTTATCCTCCTTGTACATGTGCTCCCCTATCAAAGGGATCCCATAAATCTGGTAATACAATCCTCAGTGACTAGAATCTTTAGCCCTCACATGTGCATGACCCAATCCCTCATTAAGGTTGCAAATTCATTTGCCACTACCACATCCTGGCTCTGACTAAAAAATCAACAATAGTCCATCCATTCTGCAGCGTCAAACTATGTTTGGATGTCTACAAAAATGTTTAAGTAGTTGATCAACTTGCTCTTCTTGAGGTTGTGATTCTTTGACTTCCCCCCATGCTTTTCCTTTAGTTCACAATTCAATTAGGGATGCTTTTGATTCCTCTTTGAATTGCTATTGTTATTCATTTCTATGTTTTTTTCTTTTCTCTAAAGGTGGCTTCACAGTGGATGGTAATTTTTTTTTTAAAACAACTAATTTCATGCATGCAGGCGATTAATTACCGTAATCAATAGTAATTATGATTATCTATAGTAAATTTCCTTCGAGCATGTGCCCGATTGTGCGGAGATGATAACCATAAAATGTTGACCAATTAGACACATTCCATGCAACACCATGCCATGTGGATTTGTTCAAGTGGTTAAGGAAATAATGAGGGGGTTGTGATGACACATTTCCATAGACACACATGTTCATGAAAAAAATATAGACAAAAAATAAAAAATTAATCATGCACCTAAATTCGTTTCGTGGGTGCATATGCGTAGATATCCGTGGTGCATCGCTATTGGCTGATGTTTGATAATTGGAAAAATCACAATAGATAACGATGGCCATGGTTACCATACAATGAATTTTCTTCGACATGATTGGTTCTTGGTAGCTACAATGTGACTTATTCAAGAAATCCTACAAAATTCAAAACAAAAATTAGAAAAAACGTATCTCCTTGGGATGAAAAACATCCCCTCCTTGGAAGTTGGTTGATGTCAAATTTTAATTTTGTCCATGGTAGATTTGACTTTGCACATGCATGGGGTGCTGATGTGGCTCGAGCCACATCCCAATGCTAACATGTTATTCTGTCAAGGCAGAAAACAACTGCAACAGATGGAAATCAAGCACCTTTTCATATAGAAATAAGGTACCTTCTTTTTGAATTATGGTGCATAGGTGTCTTGGAAATTGAAAATAGGCACCTTGGGAATCAGGCACTTTTCTTAATGTGGGAAGTAGGTGCCTTAGCAATAAGGCACTCTACTTAACATAGGAAGCATGCACCTTAGCAATCAGGCGCTTATACCTAACATGGGAAGCATGCACCTTTTTCTAACTGTTGGGTGCCATACTTTAAAAAAAAATTTATACAATTTTTTTTTAACATATGCTAAGAATATTTGGTGTTAGTTTCCCAAAAATTGGAAGTCGACCATTCTCCTGGAAAAACTAGGAGTCAGGCGTTGATTTTCCAAAAAATGGGATGCAGGCACCATCTTCATAACATAATGGGAGTCAGGTACCATAAAGTATATAAAAGGAAGCAAACGCCTTATACCGTACTATGGGAAGCAAGCACCTTCTATCGTATAATGGGAAGTAGGCACATTCTACTGTATAATGGGAAGCAGGCACCTTATACCGTACAATGGGAAGTAGATGCCTTCTCTCATAATGGGAAGCAGGTGCCTTCCCATAAAATACAGAAAATTGGTGCTTATATTTTATTCAACAGGTGCTAACTTGTCCTTGTATATGCACTGTCAGGTTGATCAGACTATTTAGTGCTTCTGATTGAAAAATAGGAACATAATCAACATTCACCTTTGAACTAGCAATTGAGTGTTTTATTATCTAAAGATACCGATACAAACACTCTTGTGTAGGTTCAGGTTTAGTATTCCCCTCTCTAAATGGGGACTATCTAATCCTACTATAAGCAAATTTTCCTAGAAATATTGGAAGGCGTAGGTTCATGGATCCTGTGCTTGTTAGGCCTAGGTTTTCCAGGCTACCTAACAACTGCACAAAGGGCATTATTCTTGCAAAACAAAAACACAACTAAAAAAAAAGAAAACTTTGAAAGAATAATTGTCTTTGGAACTATGTGGACTAGGTCCACATCTTACTGACTCAAGATAAAATTATAATTAACTAGGGTTTCCTCCATACCTAATGTAGACTCAATCATGTATGCTTAAGATGCATGGTATGGATGCAAACGATGGTCATTTAATATTAAGGTAATGTTGTTGTCGTCTATTATTCTGACCCTTATAGCCCAATTTTTGATGACTTTGGTCACTTAATATGGCCCCATACAACATTGCATGAGCTTGCCTTTCTTTTCCTAGAATTGAGAGCCATAGAGTGATGCCCATTCTCCAAATTTAATTTGCTTTGGCTTGGTGTGGTGGTTATGCCACTTGGTCCTTTGTTTCTTAATGATCTCTATTTTTTGAAGAGCCTTAAGGCGCTATTCATGTAACTAATTACGCTATTGAATTCTTTATTTTTGTGCATAATCCAGGTTTATATTCAATTCTACAGTAGTCCTAAGTTTTTTGACTTCAAAATCTATAGGCATCATGGCATTTTTTCCATAGTCTAACTAAAATGGTGTGAAACTAGTAGTAGTCTTCTAGGTGGTCCTATAGGTCCACACTACTTCTGGTAATCTAGCAGTCCAATCCTTCCTATGTTGATGCATTTGTAGCACCCTAAAATTGGCGCAGTGAAATTGTAATAATTACATTCACCTTAGTAAATAATTTAAATTCAAATTTTAACCTCCCAAACCGCCCGTTAACCGTCGGGTAATCCGTTTCCCCTTTTTCGTGCCATTTTTAGAGGTTGTTTTGACCGTTTGACGATATCGTCGCCGATCAGAACGATATCGCCCCGCATCCGACGATTTCGTCTCGGGCTAGGACGTCCAGATGATCTTGTCGCAAAACTGATTGTTCACAATTAGCTTCTGTTTCAACGGGTCTCTAATCCGGGCAGAAGCGTGTCTCGCACCGTTAGAGACCCTCCCTCATTGGAGATCTCCCAAATAGGGATGATCTCCATCCTCCTAACTACTCCCCTAAGCCTATTTAATCCTTAGGACCTTCCCTTCCCAACCCCTAGCTGAATTTCCTTGTAACTTGATTTTGCGTGCATTAGAATACCTAGAACATTATTTTGCCTTTGTTATTTTGAAGTTTTCTTGCAGGGACCTCATTGATCTTCAGTCGGAGCAAGCTCAGATCGTCGCAGATGATCTCGTTCAAATCTCGGACGATCCTGTCGTAATTCGAGACGATTTCATTACTTCCAGACGATTTCGACTGCAATCTGCATTGGGGGCAATCAGTGCCCAGAGTTTGCGCTTTCTCTTATTCCTTTCACTGTTTTATTCTGCATTTTAGTTAGTTTATCCTTATTGCTTACTATTTTGCATTTGGAGTTCACCCATATAGCTTAACTTGCATGATAAGATCATAATTTATCATTAGAACATCATAATTTGTTTGAATTTCTGTTCATAATTATTTTCTAGTATTCATACTGTCATTTTGTGTTGTTTCCCCTTGTTAGCATAGTAGTATTCTCTGTATTTTGCATCTGTTCTTCTGTTTGTAGGTCTCGACTGAATTCGTCTGATGAATTCGTCAGATCTCAGACGATCTTGTCTGGATCTCGGATGATTCTCGTCGAATTCCAGACGATCCCCGATCGCTTCAAACATCAGAATCTCCATCAGTACATCCGGATCAGGTATTCTTCTTAATTCTTCCTTAATTTCTCTATTTTTCTGTCCTTAAATTTGTTCTCTGTATTCATTAAAATCTGCATTTTCATATAGATTAATTTAGACTCATTTGGCCAAACCTAGGATTTTGAATGCTTAAGGCTAAAAACGAACACATAAAAACACATTCCAAACCTAGGCGTGGAAACTGCCATTAAATGTTTCCCTGGTGAACCCACCATCCGTCGAAAAATCATCAAAATACACCTCCCTTGAGAGGCGGGACCTTCGCAAAGTCCTCTCAGTCCGAGGTACCGCGACATCCTTTTCCCATCCTCCTTCCGGGCACGGATCCTATAGCCTGAAGGTAAGGATGCGAAAAATTTGGAGCGATACATTTTGGTGAACCCGACGTGAATGCATCATAACCTTTTGAAAAACAAAAAAAAAAATAGAACAACTAAAACATAGATGCATTTTAAAACATTTAAAGTTTAAAATCATGTTTAGATGGTAGCTCCTAAGAAAATATTAGCAAGCTACTATAAATGTAGAAAACCAATTGGCAGCCATAGAAATCAACTCTATGCTTAATGTGCCTGAAACAAGTAGAAATCAATTCCTGTGGAACGAACTTGATAGAAGACTTAGTCTCATCTCATCTAGGTCAACACAACTTAAACAGATCAAGAGGCTAGTCCTAGATAGAATCCTGGATCCTCATCAACTAGTCTTTTATCATGAACTTCGGAGAGCCTCGCCATAGATGGTTAGCTTATAGGAGAGCTCTAGTATCTTCAGAATTGTTCACCTTCGAGGAATACCTCGAGAACGCAGCCATTGTACACCAGTTCCTAGGTTGTGTAGAAGACCAAGAGGTTGTTCTTACAGATAGGGAAATATGGAATAGAGTTCCGCGAGCTGTGTTATATCGAGAGTATTGCCACGAGCTTTACTTCTATCAACCAGCATCTGAGACAGATAATATCACTATAGCTCTTTTCATCAAATTTTTAAAAGAAAACTTTCAATTTGAAGAAGAACACTTCATGACTCCGGAACAAATCGAGCCTATTAATGATATTTATAAATTATTTATAGAAAACTAGATTATTACTTTCACCTTATTTCTTGCATTTATTGTGTTGATTGTCTTTATAATATTATTTCAAAAACAAAGAAAAAAAAAAATTAAAAACTAAAAAACTAAAAAACATAGCAAAAACTTAAACATTTCATTTCAAATATTGTAGTAGGTATATAGTAAATATATACCTCTTAATTTTGTTGCATATATATATATATATATATATATATATATTTGCTGAAATCAAAATTTAGCACCATGCCTAAACTTAGGAATGGTAAAGAAACTTTAGGAGAAGAAGAAGATTGGTTACAAGATACAACTAGAGACCCAAATGTCCTTCCCCGAAGATCCAATTCGGAAGGACAAACTCTAGATCAATCGAACATGACCTAGGTGAAGATAATGAACAAGAAGGAAGTGTTAAAGAGGATGGATCCTCATCCCCTAGAGTAGCTCCAGATGGAACTATTGCTTTTGACAACATAGATCATTTCAAGAAATTTCTTGATGATAACATTGATGCCATTAATGTGGCAGTTCGTATTGATAAAGGGCAAATTAGTGACACTCAGGCAGCCATGGAACATATGTATGATGTGCGCATTAATCCCTTGTCTTTCATTGATCAAGAAAGTGATAAGGCTGGGCCATCCAATACAGACATGGTCACTATGATGCAAAACATGTCAAAACAATAGGCTATCCAACCTCCTAAGGAACCTGTTATTCAACCTAAAATCATTCCCACACAAAAGAAACCTTCCTTCACTACTTTATTCCGCCAAACTATTGAGCAATATGCTTCAAGTAAACAAAGACCTAAAACGAAGCCAAACACCAATTTTCAACAATCTGGAATACAACATAATACAACTTCAAAATTCCTTCATAATACTTTTCCTACCAATAATTTACACAATAGTAACATGGCATCTAATCTTCATGTTCCTCCATCATATGCCCATAAAACCCATGTCAATGCCCTACCAAACCAATATGGTGGGCAAACTAGTAATCTGGAAGCCATGGTGAAACAGTTAGCTTCACGTATGGACCAGATAGATCCCTACCGTCCCTCGTATAATTATCGAGAGATATGTAGTCAACCTTTGGATCCCATAGTTGTAGCTCAACCATACCCTAAGCATTTTCCCATGCCTATCCTGCCTATATATAAAGGA
This sequence comes from Wollemia nobilis, assembly GCA_028583015.1. Taxonomy (NCBI): domain Eukaryota; kingdom Viridiplantae; phylum Streptophyta; class Pinopsida; order Araucariales; family Araucariaceae; genus Wollemia; species Wollemia nobilis. The sequence continues at coordinate 6,007,360 of JAQPPZ010002121.1, forward strand.
ACCGAAGATCCCATAGAGCATCTTCGCATGTTTAGGATAGCATGTCATGACATATCACATGATGACTTGCTATTATTAAAAATGTTCCCAAAAAGTTTAGGTGGAATGGCATTAGAGTGGTACTATCAATTGCCCACTCATTCTTTGAGAAACTTCGAAGAAACAGATTAATCATTTGTCCATCAATTTAGTGACTACATCGAGAGGCATGTAACTATTAAAGATTTATACAATTTAAAACAAGACAAAGATGAATGTTTTGCCGATTTCTTAGCTAGATGGAGGCAATTGATAGGAAAACTGCACTTTGTGCTACCTTATAGGGAAATGTTGGACATTTTTATCAATAATTTACAAGAACAAATATCTTATGAGCTATCAATTGCTACCTTAACTACCTTCGATCAAGCTATAGATTTAGCTCGAAGAGTAGAAGATGCCCTCATTAGGAGAGGCCAACTTAGGAAGAAGGATGATGAGAAAACATCCAAAAATCAATATAAAAACAAACAAGTTGTCGGTGATGGAGTCACCGACAACAGGAATGTTGCTAATATCAATGCAACGAAGACAACAAAAAAATTCATATTGAAACCTCCCCGACAAGCCTCCTCGAGAATTCACTAGATTAAATCAACCCTTATCAACTATTTTACCTCAATTACTCGAAAGAGGTTTGATCCAATTACCACTATCCGGGAACCCGATCCAACTATACCCGGATACAGAGCCGACTTACACTGTGATTTCCATAGAGGACCTGGACATTCTACCAACGCTTGTAAAAGGTTGAAACATAAAATACAAGATTTGATTGATAATAATGAAATGGAAGTGCAAGCCTTCCAACCTAAACAAAACCCTCCTAATAATACTCAAAAGACCGTTCCCCAAAATCAAAATCAAAATGCCAATCAAACATTAGACATATTTCAACACCCTTTACCAAGACATGGTAAAGAGGTAGCCAATCAAATCGAACATCATAATGTTCCTCCTCCTACCCGATATGTAGGAACCATTAGCGGACAATTACCTGCTCAGGATCCTCAAATATTTGACACAACCTTATCCCCGGTTACGACCAGGCCCTTACATAATTTTCAAACTTCCGATTCTAGTGATATAGAATCGATAGTGAAAGTGAACTAGACATTACTTCAAACCAATCGAATAGTTCTGAAAATGAATCAGATCCTATTCAACCCATCACAGATGCTATGGTTCCAGAAGAACCATTTCCTAGAAGAGTTACTACTCGACCTTCTTCTAATATATTCCTTTCTAATGAACAAGCCATAAATGCTCAACCGAGACCAGTTCAACGTCTTCATTATAACATTGTAGGTACCATTGGAGTCGTCACCCGACAACAAGCTCAAAATTCCCAACAAGAACCAAACCGAACGATGGATCAGCTCCATTCGTTCTGAAAAACCCCAATAAAGGGAATCATGCTCCTAATGTTCAACCTAAACCCCCTTACAATATTAATGAGCAATTGTCCAATACTACGGCCATAATTTCCCTTTTGGATTTATTAAGATCCTCTCCCACCCATAGGGATGAGTTGATGCTTACATTAAGCCAAATGATGGTACCTCAAAACATTCAACCCGAAGCTATGGCCAATACTATCATCACTCGAGAGATTGATTGTATTGACTTCCGAGATAAAGATATCCCACAACACAGTTTACATAAGGATAATCCCTTATACATTACTGCTCTAATTGGAGATGTAGCCATCAAACGAGTCTTGATTGATAATGGCTCATCTCTAAACATTTGCACTTTTGACTTCTACCAACGATTTGGCTTTAGAAGTGATGAAATGAAGAAAACTGATATGATTATCAAAGCTTTTAATGACGAAACACAAGAAACGTGTGGAGTTATTACCCTCCCATTGCAAGTTGGTCCTAGAACCCTAGAAACAACCGTGTTTATTGTACATTGCCCAAAGTCGTACAATATACTTTTGGGTCGCCCTTGGATCAATGCCATGCGAGCGGTCCCATCAACCTTACACCAATGTGTTAAATTTGAGTTTAAAAATCAGTTGGTCACTATCCATGGTGACCCTAGACCTTTTGATATGTGTGCTTTGGCGTAACCCGTTGGAGTGCAATTTTGCCCCCGCTCTCGTCATCCACACATCCTAGTTCTTATTTTTCATCTAAAACTCGTGAAACACACACCCATAACTTCACCTATTTCCCCTCCATTAATTTCATCCTCCTATATAGATCAACAACCCTCTAAACAAATCACTCTAGAACCTCAAAAAGATCTTAAATCTACAACCAATCCTTCAAGTTCTATCCCTATAAATTCAAAACCTACAGAAACAACTATCATACCTTCCACATCTCAAGATATAGGTAATAAGCCTTCTACATCTTATGCCCTTTCTGATGAACTTTTACCAGATTTATCCACAACCTTAATATCAGAAAAACAAATGCTTTCATGCAAGATTCAATTCTTTTGAATAATTTACCGCCATCTCCTCGTACTTTGGGCCTCCCACAACCTATGGGAAGTACTTACCAAGTCGGGAGTTGTGCCTTCATTTATAAAGGATATGACTGGGAAGAATCCCTCGAAATATCAAAACTCATCATGAGGGATACGCTCGGTGTTATTTTACCAATGATTATATTAAAGCTAAACCCATGATGCTTAAAATGGGATATAAAGGGAAAGGCTTGGGACCTTTCCAAAATGGCATGAAAGAACCTTTCGAGGTAGAACCGTGGCCTGCCCGCTGTGGTGTGGGCCTATTTCCTAGTAAGGGTCAACCCTTTCCTTTTGAAGATGATGATCAACTCATATGTTATCAAGATTATTTGGATAGGCATGTTGATTTGCCTCTTAAAAATCAGTCGTTTTCATGCAACATGCTATCCATAGCTTACCCTGAAATGATTGTCGACCCCGATGAAGAGTTGGAAGGAGATATCTTCCATGATGTCTCTATTGAAGAGATGTTACACAATGGATTTTATTTTGATGGTTCTATACCAACTATAGCCCAACTTGAGGCCACTAATCCTCAAGATGAATTATCTAAATTAACCTTACAAGAATTACAAGAATTGGGTGTTTCACCCGCCCCACCTAATTTTGAAAGAGATCTACACATGGAGGTAGAAAACGTCATTAAAATTAATATTGGAACTGAGGATAATCCTCACATAATCAATATTGGATCAGAATTAAGTCAAGAAAAACAAGAACAATACATTGCATTCCTTAAAGAGTATGAAGATGTCTTCGCTTGGACATATGAAGATATGCCAGGTCTAGACCCTTCTCGTAGTCATGCATCATCTAGTGGTCCATCCGGATGCTAAACCCGTTAAAAAAAAACTTAGAAAAATGCATCCCAAAGTGGCTCTGCTAGTCAAAGGGGAGTTAGAAAACTCCTGAATGTTATCTTTATACAAGCTATTGATTATGCCGAATGGATCTCAAATGTAGTTCCAGTCACCAAGAAAGAAGCTACCAAAGTTAGGGTTTGCACAGATTTTAGAGATATTAACGCCGCATGCCCTAAAGATGACTTTCCTCTTCCAAACATGGATCAAATCATTGACTTTACTCGCCGAGAGTGGGATGATGTCCTTAATGGATGGATTCTCCGTTATAATCGATCAGATAGCTCCCGAAGATCAGGCTAAAACAGCCTTTATTACCCCCTGGGTACCTTTTGTCGGAAAGTGATGCCATTTGGCTTAAAGAACGCAGGTGCAACTTATCAACGAGCTATGACCTATATTTTTCATGATATGATGCATGATATCCTACATGATTATGTAGATGATATTATAGCTCGCTCTATTATTGAAGATAATCATTTAGATGATTTGAGAAAAGTTTTTAATCGATTACGAGAATATCTTATTCGATTAAATCCAAAAAAATGTATATTCGGAGTTAAGTCCGGTAAACTATTAGGGGTTTTAGTTTCTTTACGTGGTATTGAAATCGACCCTCTCAAGATTGCGGCCATCACTGATATGCCCGCACCTACTAATATATCCGAGTTACGAAGTTTACAAGGTAAACTTCAAGCTATCCGTCGCTTCATCGATAAGCTGGCGGACAAAACTGGTCCCTTTCTTAAACTCCTTAAGAAGGATGTCCCTTTTAATTGGGACACCGAATGTAGAGAAGCTTTTGAACTTCTCAAACAATACCTCCTTAATCCACCCGTGCTTTCACCACCTAAACCTGATCGCCCATTTCTCCTATATATTTTAGCTTCGATTCTGCCTTAGGAGCTATGTTAGCTCAACTTGATGATGAAAAGAGAGAACGTGCTAATTATTATATTAGCCGAACCTTCATCAGTTATGAAACCCGCTACACAACATTAGAAAAACTATGTCTAGCAGTCGTGTTTGCTACGCAAAAATTACGACACTATATGCTTAGTCAAAAAACGTATGTCATTGCCAAATACGATCCCTTAAGGTATCTCATGAGTCGACCTTATTTATCGGGTCGCACAGCCAAGTGGGTTCTTGCTCTAAGCGAGTTTGATCTCACATTCATAGGACATAAGTCTGTTAAGGGTCAAATCATAGCAGATCAATTAGATGCTGCACCCTTAGAGTCTACCCATCCCCTCATCATTGAGTTTCCTGACGAATGCCTTCAATTAGAGGCAGACCATATTGAACAATGGTCCTTATACTTTGACGGAGCCCGATGCATGAGTGGGGCTAGTGGGTATTATTTTAATATCCCCACAAAAACATCTTATTCCTCTGTCCTTCAAATTGACATTTGCTTGCACCAACAATATTGTTGAGTATGAAGCTCTAATCCTTGGATTACGAGCTGCCTTGGCGCTCAAAATTAAACATCTTTTAGTTTTTGGTGATTCTCAACTGGTTATAAACCAAATTAATGAAGTTTATCATACCAGAGATGATAAACTATGCCCATATAAGGCCTATGTTTTACAATTAATGTCTCTATTTGATCAAGTTACCTTGGAAGCTATTCCTCGAACTAGCAACCGTGCAGCCGATGCTATGGCCGTAACTGCATCTCTCCTCGCCCTTGGAGTTAGATGACGAATATGCCACTATCATTATTCGTCGACTCCAGGAACCCGCTTCAAATAAGTCATGCTTAGAGCCTTTGGATGTGTTTCTAATCAATGAAACTACTCCCGAACCTTGGTATACGGACATATTTGATTTTCTCCAAAATGGGACTTTCCCCGCCAATTCTAATAGAAACCAAATCGGTTATTACGTCGACGAGCAAGTCGATTTGTAATAATTGGCAATACTTTATATAGGAGATCTTTTGAAGGTATCCTATTAAGATGTTTAAACTTAGAAGAGTCTAAATCAGCCTTGAGTGAAGCCCACGATGGATCTTGTGGAGGACACTTTAGTGGTAGCGTCATTGCTAAAAAGCTCCTTCGGATAGGATACTTTTGGCCTACCATGGAAACGGATGCACATGAGTATGTGCGCCATTGCGACAAGTGCCGAAAACATGCCGACCTTGTCCATGCGCCCGCACAAGAGCCGCAGGCTATTTCATCTCCTTGGCCCTTTTCCAAATGGGGTTTAGATATTATTGGCAAAATCAATCCCGTGTCATCTGATGGACACAAGTTCATCATAACCGCCACTGAGTATTTCATGAAGTGGGTCGAAGCTATGCCTTTAGCTTCCCGCACCGGCACACAAGTCTCTAAATTTATTTTTAATCAAATCATTTGTAGGTTCGGAATTCTTGCAAATCTCATCTCAGACAATGGAACTTGTTTCAAAAATAAAGATGTTAAAAAATTATGCCAAAAATATAAGATTCAACATCGCTGGTCCACTCCCTATTATCCTCGTGGTAATGGTCAAGGTAGCATCTAACAAAACCTTAATCAAAATTCTCAAAATATTGGTCAATAAACTGCCGTGGACCGGCACATTCAATTATATCCAGCCTTATGGGCCTATCGAACTAGTGTTCGAACCCCCACTGGAACTTCACCATTTGTTTTGGTTTACGTGTCAAGCGCTTTTTCCATTTGAATTGGAAGTTCCTTCTTTGGCTCTGCTACTTCAAGATACCGAAGTAGGAGATGAATATCGTGTCGGTAGACTCACCACTGGAACTCCTAGATGAAAAATGCATCAATGCTTTGGAGCATCTCCGTGCCTACCAAAACAAGCTTAAAAGATCATATGCTAAAAAGTTCGTCATCGATCCTTTGAGATCGACGACCTTGTTTTAAAAGAAAATCAAAAAATACAAATGCAACTAAGGACCTTAAAGGTAAATTTGAGCCCAACCGGCTTGGACCATACATTATTACCGCTAAATTTGAATCAGAGCATACAAATTATCTACCTTAGATGGTAAAGAACTTAAAGAACCCATGAATATTTTGCATCTTAAACGTTACTATGCATAAATTTGGTCATTTCATCCATGTATATATTTGTTCAAAATCACTATCTTGTATTTCTTTCAAATTTATAAAATTCAAAAACACCAAAAACATTCATAATCATCAAAATCTTCAAAACTATTTGTTGCATTTATTTATGGCACTTGTTAAATTTTTTGTTCAAAAACAAAAAATAAAACCAAAAAACAAAATAATGATAAAAATCAAAACAACAATATGCTTGACTCTTTCGAAACCAAAACAATATAAAGAAGAAAGAGAGAGTCAACATTCTCAAAACTTCTCAAAAGTGTTTATATATATTTTCTTACAATTATTGCAGTTATATGTTTCAAATTATTTTGGATAAATTAGCATTTATTTGGAATCCCTCACTTGCACACTCACAACAATAAATATCTTGATTTTATCTGGCATGATTACTAATCTCTCTTATATCAAAGTCCACAAAATTCAATTAAATAAAGTTTGAGCATAGAGAATTGATCTTGTTATTTACTTAAACCAAGCACATCTTTTCACAATAAAATGATTATATTTGTAATTTCCATGTTTTGCTACATAGTAGAAGTGATTTCTTGAGCGAAAAGTTTCCCCGCTATCCTATCATGCACATGGTCTAGAATCTTTGAGAGTTGGCAAAAGGACAAGCTCACCCCTACCCTGAATAAAAATCCCTTGCTCTACAGCTAATCCGAGCAAGTATCCCTAGCAAAGAAAAAGAAAAGAAAAGTTCAAGAAAAAGAGAAAAGAAAAATGTTCTTTTATATCATTACAGCAATATTTCAAGCACTATCTCAAAAAAATCAAGCAAACAAAAATACAAAAGAAAAAGAAGCAAAGTTCAAAAGAAAGCAGAAAGCAAGAAAGCAATAAAATCCCTTTCCCTACCCTTTGAAAAGAAAAGAAGGGTTGATGAGCTTGAATCCCTGGAATTCTCAATTATTCGAAAACTGTGAGGTAAGCCCCATAACAAGTGGTTTGTGCCCAACCTGCTTGGCCTTGGGTAACTCCTAGCGTGGTGATATGTCCGTCACATTAGCGACCTTCTTTTGTACAGACCTATGTCCGCTTATGGATTAGCTAGCTCTTGATAATCCGACCTACATAGTAGTCTAGTATGGTTATATGCATCTACATCATGGTTAATGAACACTTATTTGGTTTCTTCAAATCACTTGTATCATATTATCTTGCTCAAAATCGGTAAATGCACAAAGCAATTGCACACACATTTGTATTTGAGAGATTTTGTGTATCATTATGATAAATCAAGATCGGAAATGAATTCACATATGCACATGGGATTCCTTATAAATCTAACTTTTGTCTTCAAAATACTTTGAAATATTATTTTTGCAACTTGTTTGGAATAAATCAAGTACAGTTGCTTACCATAAAGACAACTATATAATAGAAAAATCAAAATTTCTTTCAAAATATACAATCAAAACATATATATCTGGTTGACTTTCGCGACGATGGTATAGTTCCAAAACCAAAATTGGAATTTTATGCCTAGCGCAAGTCCTCATCTTCATATTTTCTGTTTATTAAAAAATCAACCATGCAATAAAACTATCTTTTTTTGATTTTCGCGATGATGGTATAAGTCTATACCTACATATTCTATGCCTAGCGCAAACCATTGTAACAATTTTTATTCCCCATTTATTAAAAATCATGAAAACCATATGACTTAATTCATTATGTTACACAAATTATGCTTTTAAAAAGCAAACACATTTTCATTATTTCATGTCATTATGTCAACCTTCAATTTTGCAATGATGGTATAATTCCTAAAGAATTATCCAAAAATTTTATCACACTTAGGAATTTATGCCTAGCAAAAATCATTTTAACATTATTTCATGCATACTATTTTCATGAAAATCTGAAAAACAAACCATCATCACCATCATTTTCACCATTGCACCAAAGTCTTAAGACAGCCTCTTAAGCACTCTTTTACTTTTAACAATATTTCTATCCTGGGATTAGCTTGACGACCGAGTGAGCAACGACTCCATGAAATGGTCTATAATAGCGACAATGTCCTTTGAAATTATTGTTAGAAGTCTCTTTTTATTTTTTATTACATCACATTACAAACAATCAATTTGTTACATCAGATTATTTCATTTAAAATATTACCGCATGACATCAAAATTATAAATTTTCAAAATGACATAATTTCATGAATCCTCAATCCAATTATCAAATCAATCAAACAAACATAAAAGCATCATAAGCATACACATAACACAAGTCATATGATCAAAAACATATCATATATATGTCAACAAGTATATATACATCATCAAAACCGGATTGGTATGCCACAATCTGTACCTCGGCATACTCAATCCTCTATCAACAAAATAATAATAATACAATGTCAATCTGTACAAAGTTGTGCAGTCCTCTAGCCTCGAGAGCCCCTCGAGCTCTCCGCCTCATCTCCTCCCCCGCCCTGAGGTGGACGAGGTGGCCCCATCGCAGTCTGAGTAGTCCTAGTCCTCGATCGGGACGAGGTCCTCGACGACCCGATCCTGATCGGATCTGCGATGTTGGCTGGCAGGGGTAGTCTATCCGCCTCTGGCACCAGTTGATAGTACAAAGTCTGGTAGAAAGTAAGTTGGGCAATAGCCCATGTCAGCTCCCTAGTGCTCGCCCCTCCGCCCCGTGCCCTAAGGCGTGCAATCTCGTCTCGCAGCTATGCCACCTCAGCTCGATGGCGTGCAGCCTCATCCTGTAGAGTCTGCACCTGTGCCTGGAGACGATCTCTCTCCGCTCGAAGAGTAGCGGTCTCGCTACTCTCCCTCGTGTCAATGCCCTTGCCCTTATCGGGCGATGGTGGCCTCTCCCTCTATGGAGATGGGGGTCTCGCCTCCCTCCTCTCCCTCTGTCGTGGCCTCTCCTGTGCCTGTGGCCTCCTCGGCTCTCTCCCGCCGTGACCCTGGGCCGCCTCCATAGCCGCCTGGCACCGCCTCCCTATCCGATGCACAACTGCATGTATCGGACCCTGTGCCCTCGTCATCCGAGGAGGGCGGATGCCTGCGTACTGCATCGTAGCCATCGGCTACCCCTCGCTCGTCCCCATCCACTGGCCGGATGGGGGCATCGTCCGTGTCTTGACTCTAGAACCGCTGCATGTCTGGAGCCCCGCTAACTATGGTGTTATCCCGGATAGTCCGAGAAAACTCATAATCCCTCAGAGATGGGATCCCCTGCTATAGACCGAACTGACGCAAAACTCGGTCATAGCGGTGGAGCTCCACCTCTCCCCTCTCCATCCGTAGCCAGCAAACTCGCCTGACGCGAGCCAACTCCTGTCCATCCTCGGCCCACCCTGGATGCTCCCTCCATGGCCTCCAGGTAATCTGATCTGGGACTAAGTCATCCAGTAGCCTCCGGGACATAGGAAGGTCGATCCGCCACTGTGACCCTCTTCGGAGCCACCAGTAGAAGACTCGGGGCCTCTCCCCATCTACCCTTGTCATAGGAAGCCCTACCGGCCTTCGCACTGCAATGTGCTCCCAGCACCAAACCTGTAGAAGCGATGTCATCACTAGACATCGGCCGCCCTTGTACACGACCCCATATAGGATCCTATACAATCGGCATAGTACATAGCTGCCCCAAGAGAACCTGTACCCGTGGTCCCGCATGTCGTAGATCACATCTCCGCAAGCATCCACGGCACCCGCACCCGCTCTGGTGGCACAAAAAAAGTCCACCAACTACTCCAGCTAGCACCCGTGTGAGTCTAGATGCCCCAAGCATCCGGCGTAGTGCCTCGATATTCACTCCGCCCTTCTCTAGGGCGAAGCTCGGGTCACCACACAATCGTCCCATAGCATGGCCCTGATTGGCCGTAGGAGTGATCAATCGTCCTTGTATGGGGATTCTTAGAATCCTCCATACATCCTCTAGAGTGGGAGTCATCTCCCTGTCGGTAGCCAAAACATGAGGAACCCGGATACCATCTCTCTGCTAGGGCCGTCAGTAGCCCCATATCCGTAGACACCTGTGGCATCTCTCGCCACATGCTGCAAGCCGGCCCGTGCTAGCTGATCTCGCTCTGCTCGTGTGAGAGCGGCCAAGTCATCCCTCAAACCTCCATACTTCCATTCCCTGCTCTTTAGCAAACCTCTCTGCAACATAAACAACAAAACAACAAACAATCATTAATAAACAATTCAAGTAATTAATAATGCAAGTTAAAGTTCAATTTTATGCAATTGATGATATCGCCCACTATTGGACGATATCGTCCCAAATTTGAGCATAATCGTCTCCGATTTTGCAAGCCGAAATCGTCTCTAATTTGACGAAATCGTCCCCCTTTCGCCGATTTCGCCCTTGGACGAAATTGACGAAATTGAGACGATTTCATCGAAATCGGGACGATTTCGTCCCGACGACGTCGACGGCCCAAAAACGGCCGCGATGCTCAAAATTCAATCAAAATCTACCTAAAAAGCATGTAAAATCAAATTAAAGCATTCTAGTTAAGTCTAGACTCTTACCCGTAGACCGCGTCGGACCTCTCGTTGATCTGTGCGTCGTCTCCACCATTTTTGCTTTTAGAGCTCTAAAAACCAGAAAATGAACAAAAAAATGAATTAGGGTTTTACCCTATTTTTCTTAATTTTATTCAAAAATAATTTTTTGCTTTTCCATGTTTTTACCTCAAACGTTCGATTTGGGTAAAAACACTGAGGGGGCACCATAGTAAGCTGTCGTACGATTCGACCAAGAATCGTCGCCTAAAAATGGGAATAATTTTTGCTTTCTCGTAGATCGAGAAGAACTCATCTTTAACGCATTTTCTTCAAAAATTCGCTAAAGAGGGGGCAAAATGTAGCACCCTAAAATTGGCGCAGTAAAATTGTCATAATTACATTCACCTTAGTAAATAATTTAAATTCAAATTTTAACCTCCCAAACCGCCCGTTAACCGTCGGGTAATCCGTTTCCCCTTTTTCGTGCCATTTTTAGAGGTTGTTTTGACCGTTTGACGATATCGTCGCCGATCAGACGATATCGCCCCGGATCCGACGATTTCGTCTGGCTAGGACGTCCGGACGATCTTGTCGCAAAACCGATTGTTCACAATTAGTTTCTATTCCAACAGGCCTCTAATTCAGGCAAAAGCGTGTCTGCGCCATTAGAGACCCTCCCCATTGGAGATCTCCCAAATAGGGATGATCTCCAACCTCCTAACTACTCCCCTAAGCCTATTTAATCCTTAGGACCTTCCCTTCCCAACCCCTGGCTGAATTTCCCTGTAACTTGATTTTGCGTGCATTAGAATACCTAGAACATTATTTTGCCTTTGTTATTTTGAAGTTTTCTTGTAGGGACCTCATTGATCTTCAGCCGGAGCAAGCTCAGATCGTCGCAGACGATCTCGTTCAAATCTCGGACGATCCTGTCGTAATTCGAGACGATTTCATTACTTCTAGACGATTTCGACTGCAATCTGCATTGGGGGCAATCAGTGCCCAGAGTTTGCGCTTTCTCTTATTCCTTTCACTATTTTATTCTGCATTTTAGTTAGTTTATCCTTATTGCTTACTATTTTGCATTTGGAGTTCACCCATATAGCTTAACTTGCATGATAAGATCATAATTTATCATTAGAACATCATAATTTGTTTGAATTTCTGTTCATAATTATTTTCTAGTATTCATACTGTCATTTTGTGTTGTTTCCCCTTGTTAGCACAGTAGTATTCTCTGTATTTTGCATCTGTTCTTCTGTTTGTAGGTCTCTGACGAATTCGTCAGATCTCATACGATCTTGTCTGATCTCAAATGATTCTATCGAATTCTAGACGATCCTGACTGCTTCAAACATCGAATCTCCATCGACATCCGGATCGTATTCTTCTTATTCTTCCTTAATTTCTCTATTTTTCTGTCTTCAAAATTGTTCTCTGTATTCATTAAAATCTGCATTTTCATATAGATTAATTTAGACTCATTTGGCCAAACCTAGGATATGAATGCTTAAGGCTAAAAACGAACACATAAAAACACATTCCAAACCTAGGCGTGGAAACCGCCATTAAATGTTTCCCCGGTGAACCCACCATCCATCGAAAAATCATCAAAATACACCTCCCTTGAGAGGCGGGACCTTCGCAAAGTCCTCTCAGTCCGAGGTACCGCGACATCCTTTTCCCATCCTCCTTCCGGGCACGGATCCTATAGCCTGAAGGTAAGGATGCAAAAAATTTGGAGCGATACAACATTATCTTTGTCATATATTTTTCAACTCTCGGTTGGTCACCTCAACTTGCCCATTCGCTTGTGGACAGTAGGAAGTGGTTTTGTTATGTCTTATTTTGTATTATTGCATGAGTTCTTGGATCATCCTTGAAGTAAACTAAGGTTATTGATTAGTTGTGATCTCCCTTGGGATCCCAAATATTATAAAAATTGATGAATACAATAAATCTGCTATAGTTTTCTCCTTTGAATCACGCAAAGCCTATACTTCAACCCACTTTGTCACATAGTATAAACTAGGATATACCTCTTACCTCATGATTGTGGATTAATAGGTCCTACGAAGTCCATCCCCCATTTATAAAATGGTTCAATGTGAACATGTGGTTGAAGTGGCATCTCATATCTGAGAGTAGGTCTACCCATCCTATGATATTGATCACACTAGCTCACATGATTGGCTGCATCCTTGAATAGTGAAGGCCAATAATAACCAACCTGCAACACTTTATATGCAATCCTTTTTTCCTACAAAATGGTCACCACAAGGTTCATCATGGCAAGCCTTCAGTATTTTAGTTATTTCATCCCTAGTAACACATATTCTCATGATTTTATTAGGTCATGTTTTGAACATGGACCCATCAATCCATGAGAAGTTTACACTTTTCTCAATTAAATTCTATTTTTCATGAGGTAAAATTGCGAGGAATACTTTATCGGTGGTTAAATAATTAGCTATATTAGTAGCCATATCTGCATACCAAGGTATATGATCATTCAAAGAAAAAAATGCTCATCTAAAAATTGGTCATATGTAGCTGCATAGTCTGGAGGTGTCAATCTGGACAAGAAATCAGCTACCACATTGTCTTTTCCTGGCTTATCCACTATTGTCACATTCAATTCCTGCAATAGCAACAACCATCTGATAATTTTGCTACTAATCCTAGCAAAATTATTTAACCACCGATAAAGTATTCCTCGCAATTTTACCTCATGAAAAATAGAATTTAATTGAGAAAAGTGTAAACTTCTCATGGATTGATGGGTCCATGTTCAAAACATGACCTAATAAAATCATGAGAAGATGTGTTACTGGGGATGAAATAACTAAAATACTGAAGGCTTGCCATGATGAACCTTGTGGTGACCATTTTGTAGGAAAAAAGGATTGCATATAAAGTGTTGCAGGTTGGTTATTACTGGCCTTCACTATTCAAGGATGCAACCAATCATGTGAGCTAGTGTGATCAATATCATAGGATGGGTAGACCTACTCTCAGAGATGAGATGCCACTTCAACCACATGTTCACATTGAACCATTTTATAAATGGTGGATGGACTTCGTAGGACCTATTAATCCACAGTCATGAGGTAAGAGGTATATCCTAGTTTATACTATGTGACAAAGTGGGATGAAGTATAGGCTTTGCGTGATTCAAAGGAGAAAACTATAGCAGATTTATTGTATTCATCAATTTTTATAATATTTGGGATCCCAAGGGAGATCACAACTAATCAATAACCTTAGTTTACTTCAAGGATGATCCAAGAACTCATGCAATAATACAAAATAAGACATAACAAAACCACTTCCTACTGTCCACAAGCGAATGGGCAAGTTGAGGTGACCAACCGAGAGTTGAAAAATATATGACAAAGATAATGCTGTATCGCTCCAAATTTTTTGCATCCTTACCCTTAGGCTATAGGATCCGTGCCCGGAAGGAGGATGGGAAAAGGATGTCACGGTACCTCGGACTGAGAGGACTTTGCGAAGGTCCCGCCTCTCAAGGGAGGTGTATTTTGATGATTTTTCGACGGATGGTGGGTTCACCAGGAAACATTTAATGGCAGTTTCCATGCCTAGGTTTTGAATGTGTTTTTATGTGTTCATTTTTAGTCTTAAGCATTCATATCCTAGGTTTGGCCAAATGAATCTAAATTAATCTATATGCAAGTGCAGATTTAATGAATACAGAAAGCAAATTAAGGACAAGAAATAGAGAAATTATAGAAGGTTAAAAGCAGAATACCTGATCTGGATGTCTGATGGAGATTCTGATGTTTGAAGCAGTCAGGATCATCTAGAATTCGATAGAATCATCTAAGATCATACAAGATTGTCTGAGATCTGACGAATTCATCAGAGACTTGCAAACAGAAGAACAGATGCAAAATACAGAGAATACTACTGTGCTAACAAGGGGAAACAACACAAAATGACAGTATGAACACTAGAAAATAATTATGAATAGAAATTCAAACAAATTACAATATTCTAATGATAAATTATGATCTTATCATGCAATTTAAGCTATATGGGTGAACTCCAAATGCAAAATAGTAAGCAATAAGGATAAACTAACTAAAATGCAAAATAAAATAGTGAAAGGAATAAAAGAAAGCGCAAACTCTGGGCACTGATTGCCCCCAATGCAGATTGCAGTCGAAATCATCTAGAAGTAATGAAATCGTCTCAAATTACGACAAGATCGTTTGAGATTTGAACGAGATCATCTGCGACGATCTGAGCTTGCTTCGACTGAAGATAAATGAGGTCCCTGCAAGAAAACTTCAAAATAACAAAGGCAAAATAATGTTCTAAGTATTCTAATGCACGCAAAATCAAGTTACAAGGAAATTTAGCCAAGGGTTGGTAGGGGAAGGTCCTAAGGATTAAATAGGCTTAGGGCAGTAGTTAGGAGGTTGGAGATCATCCCTATTTGGGAGATCTCCAATGGGGGAGGGTCTCTAATGGCACAGACACGCTTCTGCCCGGATTAGAGGCCCGTTGGAATAGAAGCTAATTGTGAACAATTAGTTTTGCGACAAGATCGTCTGGACGTCCTAGCCCAAAAGAAATCGTCAGATCTGGGGTGATATCGTCTGATTGGCGACGATATCGTCAAACGGTCAAAACAACCTCTAAAAATGGCACGAAAAATGGGGAAATGGATTACCCGGCGGTTAACGGGCGGTTTGGGAGGTTAAAATTTGAATTTAAATTATTTACTAAGGTGAATGTAATTATGACAATTTTACTACGCCAATTTTAGGGTGCTACATTTTGCCCCCTCTTTAGCGAATTTTTTGAAGAAAATGCGTTAAAGATGAGTTCTTCTCGATCTACGAGAAAGCAAAAAAATATTCCCAATTTTTAGGCGACGATTCTTGGTCGAATCGTACGACAGGTTACTATGGTGCCCCCTCCGTGTTTTTACCCAAATCGAACGTTTGAGGTAAAAACACGAAAAAGCAAAAAATTATTTTTGAATTATTTTTGAATAAAATTAAGAAAAATAGGGTAAAACTCTAATTCATTTTTACTGTTAATCTTTACTGGTTTTAGAGCTCTAAAAGCAAAAATGGTGGAGACGATGCACAGATCAACAAAGGTCCGACGCGGTCTACGGGTAAAAGTCTAGACTTAGCTAGAATGCTTTAATTTGATTTTACATGCTTTTTAGGTAGATTTTAGATGAATTTTGAGCATCACGGCCATTTTTGGGCCGTCGACGTCGTTGGGACGAAATCATCCCGATTTCGACAAAATCGTCTCAATTTTGCCAATTTCGTCCAAGGGCGAAATCGGTGAAAGGGGGACGATTTTGTCAAATTAGAGACGATTTTGGCTTACGAAATCGGAGATGATTCTGCTCAAATTGGGGACGATATCGTCTAATATTGGGTGATATCATCAATTGCATAAAATTGAACTTTAACTTGCATTATTAATTACTTGAATTGTTTATTAATGATTGTTTGTTGTTTTGTTGCTTATGTTGCAGAGAGGTTTGCTAAAGAGCAGGGAATGGAAGTATGGAGGTTTGAGGGATGACTTGGCCGCTCTCACACAGGCAGAGCGAGATCAGCTGGCACAGGTCGGCTTGTAGCATGTGGCAGAGATGCCATAGGTGTCTACGGATATGGGGCTACTGACGGCCCTAGCAGAGAGATGGTATCCGGGTTCCTCATGTTTTTGGCTATCGACAAGGGAGATGACTCCCACTCTAGAGGATGTATGGAGGATTCTAAGAATCCCCATACAAGGACGATTGATCACTCCTACGACCAATCAAGGCCACGCTATGGGACGATTGTGTGGTGACCCGAGCTTCACCCTGGAGAAGGGCGGAGTGAATATCGAGGCACTGCGCCAGATGCCTGGGGCATCGAGACTCACACGGGTGCTAGCTGGAGTAGTTGGTGGACTTCTGTTGTGCCACCAGAGCGGGTGCAGGGTGTCGTGGATGTTGGCAGATGTGATCTGTGACATGCGGGACCACGCGTACAGGTTCTCTTGGGGTAGCTATGTACTATGTCGATTGTACAGGATCCTATATGGGGTTGTGTACAAGGGCGGTCAATGTCTAGTGATGACATTGCTTCTACAGGTTTGGTGTTGGGAGCACATTGTAGTGCAAAGGCCGATAGGGCTTCCTCTGACAGGGGTATACAGGGAGAGACCTCGAGTCTTCTATTGGTGGCTCCGAAGATGGTCACAGTGGCAAATCGACCTTTCGATGTCCCCGAGGCTACTAGATGACTTAGTCCCGGATCAGATTACCTGGAGGCCATGGAGGGAGCATCCAGGGTGGGCCGAGGACGGACAGGAGCTGGCTCACATCAGGCGAGTTTGCTGGCTATGAATGGAGAGGGGAGAGGTGGAGCTCCACCACTATGATCGAGTTTTGCTTTAGTTCGGTCTACAGCAGGGGATCCCATCTTTGAGGGATTATGAGTTTTCCCAAACTGTCTAGGATAATACCATAGTTAGCGAGGCTCTAGACATGCAACAGTTCTGGAGTCAGGATGCGGATGATGCCCCCATCCAGCTAGTGGATGGGGACGATGCAGGGGTATCCGATGGCTACGATGCCTGGTACGCAGGCATCCACCCTCCTCGAATGATGAGGGCACAGGGTCCAATTCATGTAGTTGTGCATTGGATAGGGAGGTGGCACTAGGCGGCTATGGAGGTGGCCCAGGGTCACGACGGGAGAGAGCCGAGGAGGCCACAAGCACAGGAGAGGCCGCGGTAGAGGGAGAGGAGGGAGGCGAGACCCCCATATCCATAGAGGGAGAGGCCACCATCACCCAATAAGGGCAAGGGCATTGACACGAGGGAGAGTAGCGAGACTACTACTCTTTGAGCAGAGAGAGATCATCTCCAGGCATAGGTGCAGACTCTACAGGGTGAGGCTGCACACCACCGAGCGGAGGTGGCACAGCTGCGAGACGATATTGCACACCTCAAGGCATGGGGTGGAGGGGCGAGCACTAGGGAGCTGACACGGGCTATTGCCCAACTTAATTTCTACCAGAATTTTTACTATCAGCTGGTGCCAGAGGTGGATAGACTACCCCTGCCAGCCAACATCGCAGATCCGATCAGGATTGGGTCATCGAGGACCTCATCCCGATCGAGGACAATGACTACTCAGACTGCGATGGGGCCACCTCGTCCACCTCAGGGCGGGGGAGGAGATGAGGCAGAGAGATTGAGGGGATCTCGAGGCTAGAGGACTACACAGCTTTGTACAGATTGACATTGTATTATTATTATTTTGTTGATAGAGGATTGAGTATGCCGAGGTACTGATTGTGGCATACCAATCCAGCTTTGATGATGTATATATACTGTTGACATATATATGATATGTTTTTGATCATATGACTTGTGTTATGTGTATGCTTATGATGCTTTTATGTTTGTTTGATTGATTTGATAATTGGATTGAGGATTCATGAAATTATGTCGTTTTGAAAATTTATACTTTTGATGTAATGCGGTAATATTTTAAATGAAATAATCTAATGTAACAAATTAATTTTTTGTAATGTGATGTAATAAAAAAATAAAAAGAGACTTCTAACAATAATTTCAAAGGACATTGTCGCTATTATAGACCATTTCATGGAGTCGTCGCTCACTCGGTCGTCAAGCTAATCCCGGGATAGAAATATTGTTAAAAGTAAAAGAGTGCTTAAGAGACTGTCTTAAGACTTTGGTGCAATGGTGAAAATGATGGTGATGATGGTTTGTTTTTATAGTTTCATAAAAATAGTATGCATGAAATAATGATGTTGCTAGGCATAAATACCTAAGTGTGATAAAATTTTTGGATAATTCATTAGGAATTATACCATCATTGCAAAATTGAAGGTTGACATAATGACATGAAATAATGAAAATGTGTTTGCTTTTTAAAAGCATAATTTGTGTAACATAATGAATTAATTCATATGGTTTTCATGATTTTTAATAAATTAGGAATAAAAATTGTTACAATGGTTTGCGCTAGGCATAGAATATGTAGGTATAGACTTATACCATCATCGCGAAAATCCAAAAAAATATAGTTTTATTACATGGTTGAGTTTTTAATAAACAGAAAATATGAAAATGAGGACTTGCGCTAGGCATAAAATTCCAAGTTTGGTTTTGGAACTATACCATCGTCGTGAAAGTCAACCAGATATATATGTTTTGATTGTATATTTTGAAAGAAATTTTGATTTTTCTATTATATAGTTGTCTTTATGGTAAGCAACTGTACTTGATTTATTCCAAACAAGTTGCAAAAATAATATTTCAAAGTATTTTGAAGACAAAATTTAGATTTATAAGGAATCCCATGTGCATATGTGAATTCATTTCTGATCTTGATTTGTGCATATGTGCTTAAGGATAAGTTAGTTTGCTCACAACGTTTAAGTGCATTTTCCATATTCTAGGGTGGGAGTACAACTCCCAATTTCTTCTTTAGATATTCAAACGTATCTCTTGGAAGATGTTTGGTGAAGATATCTGCAATCTGCTCTTTAGTAGACACATACTCTAGCTTGACCTGCTTGTATTGCACTTTCTTCCTTAAAAAGTGATACTTGATAGAAATATGCTTTGTCCTTGAGTGCATTACCAAATTTTTGGAAATACTTATGGCACTTGTATTATCACAAAGTATGGAGATGGGTTGTTCATGTTTGACTTTGAAATCCTCCAAGGTGGTTTTCGTCCATAAAACCTGTGTACACCTAGCCACTGTTGCTATGTATTCAGCCTCTACTGTAGATAAGGAAACTGAAGGTTGTTTCTTACTTAGCCAAGAAACCAAACTCTTTCCTAGAAAGAATGCTCCACCACTAGTGCTTTTCCTGTCATCAATATTGCTTGCCCAATATGCATCTGTATAAGTCGTGAGGGTGAAATCATCACCTTTGGGATACCAAAGCCCAAAGTCCATAGTGCACTTCAGATATCTGAATATCCTCTTAACTGCTATAACATGAGAATATTTTGGAGCTGCCTAAAATCTTACTACTAACCCAACTACCTGCATGATATTTGGTCTGGTAGCTGTAACATATAATAAACTGCCAATCATTGATCTGTACAACCTCTGATCTACCGCTGAAGATTCATATTCTTTACTCATATTGCACCCTGTAATCATTGGAGTACATACTGGTTTGTTGTCCATCATCCCAAATTTCTTCAACATTTCTTTGATATACTTTCTTTGATATACTTTCCTTGAGAGAGAAATACACCATCTTTTGATTGAGAAATCTAAAGACCTAAAAAGAATGACAGCTCTCCAATCATAGACATCTCAAATTCCTTCTGCATGGTGTTAGCAAAATCTTTGCACATCTAAGTATTATTTTCCCCAAAAATAATATCATCAACATAGACAACCATAATCAGCATATCATCACCTTCATCCTTAATATACAAATTGCTATCTGCCACACCTTTCCTGAAGCCTTGCTCATGAAGATACTTTTCAAGTCTTGAGTACCAAGCCCTAGGTGCTTGCTTTAACCCATACAAGGCCTTTTTCAGCTTAAACACATAGTCTGACTGTTCTAAGAGAGACACTCCTTCTAGCTGTTCTATGTAGACTTCTTCTACCAACACCCCATTTAGAAAAGCTGAATTTACATCTATTTGATATACCTTGAATGATTTGAAGCTTGAAAGGGCCAAAAACATTATGATAGCTTAAATACGAGCAACAGTAGCAAAAATCTCTTCGAAATCAACACCTTCTACTTGAGCATAACATTTGTAGACTAACCTAGCTTTGTTTCTGACAATATTTCCATCCTCATTGAGTTTATTTCTGAATATCCATTTTGTGCCAATGACATTCTTGTCCTTAGGTCTTGGAACCAATTCCCAAGTTTCACTTTTCTCTATTTGATTTAGCTCTTCATCCATTGCTTTTACCTAAATTTTATCTGCACATGCTTCACTGAAATATTTTGGCTTAATTTGAGATAATAATGAAATATTTGTAGAATCGTGTGAAGGAATGACTCTTCTTCTTGTTTGCCTGCTGTTTGGATCACCAATGATCAAATATTTGGGATGATGTTTCTGAACATATCGTGAAGGAGTTTTGGGAAGCAGTTGTTGTCTTTCCTCTTCTTCATCTGAAACCTCTCTGAATTCTTCTTGACAAATTTCATCATTGAGTTCCTTGACTGGTTCTCTTATCCCTATATTTTCATCAACTGTTACATTTATGCTCTCTACAACTATATGAGTTCTTTTGTTGAAGCATATGTAGGCCTTGCTTCTGCTGGAATATCCAAGAAAGATTCCCTCATCACACCTAGGATCAAACTTACCCAAATTCTGATCTTCCCTTCTGATAAAGCAATTACTCCCAAACACTTTGAAGTATTTTACTATAGCTGGTCTTCCCTTCCACAACTCATAAGGAGTTTTATGATGATTGACTCTAAGTTGGTCCCTGGTGATAATGTAGACTGTTGTACTGATTGCCTCTTTCCAAAATCCATCTGAAAGTTTTGACTCATTTAACATAGCTCTAGCCATATTTTCAATAGTTCTGTTTTTCCTTTCAACTACTCCATTTTGTTGAGGAGTTCTTGCTGCTGAATATTCTATTTTGATTCCTTTTTGCTCACAATATTCCGCAAATTCATTTGAAGTGAACTCTCCTCTATATGATCTTAAGCATTTGATTCTCTTGTTAGTCTCATTTTCAATCATTTCTTTGAAAGCTTTAAATTTTTCAAAAGCTTCAGATTTTTCTTTGAGAAAAGTAACCCAAGTCATTCTAGAATAATCATCTATAAACATCATGAAGTAGCTTTCTCCCTGAATGCTCTGAGTTCTAGTAGGGCCACATAAATAAGTATGGATAAGATCCAATGGTTTTGAAGAAGTATACCATTTTGATTTGAAACTGGTTCTGGTCTGTTTTCCATGTTGACAAGGACCACAAATGATGTTATGGGGCCTTTTTATTTTGGGCAAGTCTCTAACTGCTTCCTTGTTACTAATATTGACAAGATTATCAAAGTCAAATGCCCCAATATTTTATGCCATAACCAACTCTCATCTTCTTGAGTTAGAAAACACTTTTCCCTTTTTATCTCACTTAGCATGTAAAGATTGTTTGGAGTCCTTGTAGCACTCGCAATGAGTTTTTCATTTTTTTCTTTACTTATCTCACATCTATCTGAAAAGAAAGATACTATGTGCCCTTGATCACAAAGTTGACTCACACTTAGAATATTATGTCTTAGGCCTTCTACATAAAGCACATTTTCTATTTTGGATTTCCCATCCAAACTAAGAGTCCCTTTACCACAAATTTTAGCTGACCTATTATCTCCAAAATTGACTGTTCCTCTGTTTGTTTCTTTTAAGACCAAAAACTTTTCCTTTTCACTAGTCATATTTTTTGAACAACCACTATCAAGATACCATTTTTATACTTTGTCTTGAGCATAAAAAGCGGTTTGAACTATCATTGACTTAGATTTGATTTCATTTATTTTTTTAGTGAACTCAAGGCTAGATCTATCCAAACTGCACATCCTTTCTATATGCCCAAAATTCTTGCACTTGTAACACATGACATTTTTATTCATAAGAGGTGTAAAAGAGTTAACATTTTCCTTACTATGGCTATTCAAAGACTTATTGCAATGCATATCTTTGTGACCAAATTTCTTGCAGGAAAAACAATAGCCATGGAAAGTATTATGTAACCTGTTTTGATGCCTTGGATGATTGTTCTTCTTGTGACCAACTGGAATCCATCGCTCTTCAGGATGAAGATTGATCTTGCTCGAAGACCCTATTTCATGAATGGTGATACCATCCTTCTTTTGCTTTTCACACGGAGTATTCTGTCTGAGAGCCAACTATTCCAACTTCACTCTAAGAGACATAACCTCTTCTTTTAGTTTCTCGCAATCAACTTCCTTTCCTTTTAGAGCCTCTGTCAGAACCTGTTCAACCTTCTTCTCTTCTTCAGCTAGAATTTTGAAGTCTATAACACTTTGAGATAATTCTGATCTTGCTATCTCTTCTTCATGACATTGATGCTTGAGAACATAATTCTCTTCCCTAAATTTCTCAAGCTTTCTTAAAGCCAAGAAGAATTCACCTTTGAGATCAAACTCAACCTCTTCATATCTTTCTGAATCTATATGTTCCTCTGATAGATCCTTCTCCAAGCTGTTAGGCTCTTTCTGGAGAGACCCGATCTGATACCAATTGAAGAACACAAGCTTATACTGAGAGGGGGGGTGAACAGTATAAGACTTAACCAACTAATAATTTTAAATCTAGATAGCAGTGGCATCAACACAACATTAATCAAGACAGAAAGCATCACACATTGAAGACCCATTTTTAACGTGGTTCACCCAAAAAAGGTTGGGCTACGTCCACAAAAACTTTTCTCTAAAATTTATCTCAAAGTTCTTTGGGAATCCTTCCCAATTACAATGTTTATGAGCCTCGGCCCAAAGGAGATACCTTCCCCTCTGCTCTAGAAATGATCCCTCAAAAGATCAACTGCCTCTACCTCTTGCCAACACGTGGAACTCCTTTCCACCGAAGACCTCCTGTCCTCAATGCTTAGCCTAAGAGACCTCTGCCTTTTATGATCATGTCCACAGCAGCTCAACAACCTGTACCAAACATAGTTAGTCGGTCTAGTACAAGTCTTCCTCTGTCTATCAGATCTGTCCAACTCTTGAACAAATCAATCCTTTGCATACAAGCCTTCTCAAAGACTTGTCAAATCTGTCCTCAGGTTCTTCTCATAGAACCAATTCACCTCTGTCCTCAAGTTCTTTGATAGAACTATCAAACTCAGCTCACAAGTCCTTTGCTAGGACCTGTCCAAATCTACTCAAGAAACATACACATCTTCTATGCTCTTACAACCGCACTTTGTCTTCTCTCAGTCGTCTCTCTACACACACTTTGCACTGTCTTCGCACACTCTGTGCACTTCGATCGAATTTTGCACTCTGCTCTCGATGATCGAACTTCTCACTTTGCGCTCTATCTACAAACGACGCAACTAACACCACAACCAACTCTTCAAAATAGCCTGCCTTTTATAACAACACTTTCAAGATCAAAACCTTAATCTTAGTCGGCTATAACCCTGATCTTTAGTTGATTGCACAACCCTAAACTTCGTCAGCTGCAAACCCTAATCTTCGTTGGCTCACATTTAACTTTGTCGGCTTCAACTACCTCTATAACTCTTCTGTAGCTTTTGCCATGAAACTACAACATGTCACGATATCATGACACCTTTGCAACCGTACACTTTCTTTTGGCTTTTGTCGCGATATCGTGACACTTCAGCCTTTGTCGACTTCAACTAAGCTCTTGTCATGATATCACGACACTTCTGTCTTTGTCAGCATCAACTTTGCTTTTGTCATGATATCACGACACTTCTCCCTTCGTCGACCTCATTTCTACTTTTGTCACAAAATTGTGACACTTCTGCCTCTACAGACTTTGTCTTCACTTCTGTCACGATATCGTGACACCTCTGTCTTCATAACCTTCCTCTATGCTTTTATCGTGAAATCGTGACACTTCTCCTATAGAAGACCTGCTTTCAATTTTTGTTGTGAAATCCGACACTTCTGCTTCGGTCTGCTTTCTTTTCTACCTGTAGTGAAATCATGACACTTCCTGCATTAGTACGCATTCTTTGCAACCCATCACGAAATTGTGATGCTTTCAGCTTCTGTATGCTTTCCTTGTAACCCATCATGAAATCACGATGCTATCAACTTTTTGTATGTTTTCTTTGCAACCTGTCATAAAATCACGACGCTTTCAGCTTCCATACATTTTCTTTGCTCTTTGAGTCACGAAACTATGACATGTCACGATATCGTGACACTTTTCTAACTTGCTTTCTCTCTCCTACTTAAGTCATGAAAATGTGACATGTCATGATATCGCGACACTTTTCTAACTTGCTTTCTTTATTCGAACTTGTCATGAAATCGTGACACTTCTTCATGCTTTCTCTTTTTCTTCCAACATGTCACGAAATCGTGATAGTTTTTCCACTTGCATTTTTCTCTACCAACATGTCACAAAATCGTGATAGTTCTCATTTCGAGTTCTGCAACATGTCACAAAATTGTGACACTTTTCGTGTTACTTTCTCTCTCCTCAAAATTGTCGTGAAATCATGAAAGTTCACACTATGGACTCTCTCTTTTGCATTATGTCATGAAATCGTGACACTTTTTCTTTCGAACTCTCTCTCCTACAACATGTCGCGAAATCGTGACACTTTTCCTTGCGAGCTCTTTCTCTCGAACCTGTCAGCTTGGGGTTTGCAAAAGACCTTTGAAACTGTCATGCCGTAACCTTCATCAAAATAAATTATTTGACATCAAATCAAATTCCTTCAAAAGCTTCTTGACATCAATGACAACTTATACACTTGAGCAAAGGCAATGTACCCAAAGTACCCAAAATTGCCAACAACAAAGGTCAAATATAATTTTTATTTCAAATAGGTTAGCTAAAAGGACCAAGGGGGCTTGATTGCTATGCCTCCAAGATGATGAGGGCATCACATTCTTATGGTAGATCCTAGGTTAGTTTTTCTTTTCTAGGGTTAATAATTCTTACAACTTAGTATTATTGGCAACTTATTGTTAGCTAATTTTTGACATTCCTTAGTTGTTAGCTAGTTTTAGGCATCATTAGAAAATTTTGTTTTTGCTTGCCTCCCTATTCATTCGCAAATGTGATTTGGGGTATTTTATTGTTTTGGACTTGCAAAGGTCTATTTAAACTTTTCATTGTTAATATTATGATTAGCTTGAATTTTCTTAATTCTGGCCCTTATTATTGGTATCAGAGCCAATGACAATCCTTTAGAATCAGGCTCGATAAGCTATTTCCATTTAGTGCCTCTGAAGGTTTCATTTGGCATTTTCATTGCAGAGATTAATTAACAAATTTGTTTGTATCAAGCAATTTTTGGGTTGGCATAATTTGTTTAAAAATTGTTCAACTCCACGTTTGATTTAAGCAAAAAGTAACAAGTGACTGTAAAGTGATATTGATGACTGGACAAGACAGGTGCAGACTGCCATGGTTGGACAAGACCATATGAGTGTATACTGCCATGGTGGTAGATGGTTAACATTGTAGTAGGTGGGCGTAGACTGCCATGATTGAGTGGACAAGGTCATTAATGCAATTAGTGGATAAATTAGATGTTCAAAATGGCAGTGATAATTAGGAAGTTCATGAAGTGGAAGACAAAGGGTAGCTTTGAGGAAGGGTCGACCACGAATTGGTGGTCACTATTTATTGGATGCATTTTTTGTTTTAAATTCATTACTCAACCCTGCGTTCCCCATGTGGGACTAAATGCCATATTTTAGCTATTGTTCATAGGAAGAAGCTTGCATTTGTCTCCTTGGCTATTGCAACACTTCCTAGCCATAATTCATGGTATATCATAGTCAATGTGATGGACGATGATTTGGTAGATATAACCCAACTTATTGTCTTCCTCGTAGATTGCTCATGGAAGAAGAAAACCATTGTTGGCTAGTTTTGCTCGTGATAGAATTCATCACATACGTGATCAGAAAGTCTAAAACTATTATGGTATAGAAATTTATGCAGATGTAGTGCAATCGTATTCCATCATCGATTTAAGGTGGTTGTGTCATTGAGCATAGTAGGTTTCAATCGTCAAGAGGAAGGAATATTTTTGTAGACCCTAGACACCATCTGCTTGATGCTTCCTTAGCTTTGCTTTACAGGATTCAGTGTTCAAAATACCGATGTAGATCCTTACCGATGATTGTTGTTGAATACCCCTTTGTTGATAATTGCTCGAAAGGATATAGAGACTGTGCTAGGAATATTGTGGCCTTCAGGGAGGACGATCATTAGAATTTTGTGGAAAACAAGATAATTTTATTTTTTGATATGTCTGGTCATGGATGCACTTACCCCGATCTCACCCGCATGGATCTGGAAAGTGCCTGCAATATCATGTTGCATTTGCCATTCTAGGAGAACACTGACGAGTTTAGTCCTATCTTCCTATGCATGTTCTATAACGCATGGGTGGAATTCGATGAGAATATGAGCGTGGTACTTTGTTTCTGAGGCCACCAAATATCGAGCACTACTAGTTTGACTAGTTTCTAGCCCTCTTTACAGATGATGTATAGTCATTTTGAACATGATGTATTGCCATTATACCTTTGATTTTGCTCTTAGAGAAGGCATCATTCTCACGAAGTAGCTAGAGTGCAAAAGCAAAGTTTTTGTAGTAATTTTGGCCTTCGTTGCTACCAGATACATCATCTAGAAGTCTATATAGGGCATATCTTACCCTTTAAGACTCGATGAGGTGAGTAGCCCAATTGGTTGTTGGCCAGAGGCTAAGGAACTAGCCCAAGACAGGTTGCAGGTTCCATTCCTGTCAGCCCTTAATAGTATAATATTTTTTCCATAAGGTAATTTTAATTAATTATTTTATTTTTATTTAAATTAAATTACCATTAATTTAATTTACTTAAATTTAATTAATTAAATTGAATTAAATTGAGTTTTTCAATTTAATTCTTTATTACAAATTGCAAATTTTACCACCTTAATCATTTATTTGCTAAAGCTTTTGAAGCTTATTGTACAAGCCTATATGGCTTAAAATTGCAACTTTTTGCACACTATTCCAAACCTTCCTTAGGGGATGCATTGCAAATCCCAAGAGGCTCATTAATTTTACAACTTTGTGCATCATTTTGTAAGCTCCTACTCTATGGGAAGCATTGAAAAATTACCTATTAGGTACTCATTGTAAAATCAAAATTGATTTTTTCTTAAAGTGCTTGAAATTCATAGCACGATTGTCACTTGCCCTACGAGGCAAATATTGAAAGCCTTGATGGCTTCTTGAAATGCTTGAAAACCATAGCATACTGTATTGCCTACGAGGCAAATATTGAAGACCTTTTCGGCTTCAATGAGTGCTTGAAACTCATAGCACCATTATGACCTTTTAGAACACATGTTTCTGTAGGTATTTGAGGAGTTTAATTTCTCCTCCCATTTTGGGATTCAACACTTTAGTGGATTTGTATAGAGTGCATTTCAGTGGTACCTGAAACTCTCCTTCTTTTGCAAACCACTTCATCCCACATGGCCTTTATGTACTCATTTATTTGAGACAATATGATAGCCTTTCTAGCTTGCACCAGCGAACATAAGGCTATTCTATTGACAGATGACATGGCCAGGCTAGCTACTATGATTAGTCTCATGGCCTTCAAGGAATTTTTGTCCTTTTTAGGTGGTCATTCATATTTACAGGATCAAATGACAAGGCTACCTACTATGGTTAGTCTCATGGCCTTCAGGAGCTTTGTCCTTATCAGGTGGTCATTCTTCCTTCTTCATCAAGACTCCTACTATTGCTTCTTTTGCACCTATTGTTGTTACACCTTGAGCACTATAGTGGTCTATTTATAGGTTGATCTGATCGGGCTCCTTAGCGGTTAGAATTTCCTATCACGGAATTACATCGCTCCATTTGGCTTTTGTGTCACTTGGCTATTGTGGACTCTCACAGGTTCCAGGTTTTTAGCAACATATGCAGAGCAACAGGTCTTTACTCCTTGTATTTCCTTGGCATTGGAGTCCTCTCAATAATGTATCTCTACACTGGCATCCTAGGGTATCCAAGATGATTTTTCACCTGGTTATGAGACCTCTTTGCAGCGATTGGTGACTCACCCTTCCACTCCTACTGTGTATGCATTGGAGTCCAATGCTACTTGAGTGGGGAGGTATGATGAGGGTATCACATTCTTGTGGTAGATCCTAGGTTAGTTTTTATTTCCTAGGGTTAATAATTCTTACAACTTAGTATTGTTAGCAACTTATTGTTAACTAATTGTCGACACTCATTAGTTGTTAGCTAGTTTTAGGCATAATTAGCAAATTTTGTTTTTGCTTGCCTACCTATTCATTTGCAAGCGTGATTCAAGGTATTTTATTATTTTTGCCTTGCAAAGGTCTATTTAAAATTTAAATTGTTAATATTATTATTAGCTTGAATTTTCTTAATTTTGGCCCTTATTACAAGCTCAACTATATAGCAGCCTAAGCAGGCCCCCAAACACTGATCAAATTTTCTAGAGTTTTGTGAAGTTGTTTTGCAGATTTGAGCTATTGGAGATTTTGGATGAAAGATAAAACTTGGATCAACCATCGGATAAGATAATTTCCCTAATAGATCTTTAGATTAATTGTTGTTTGATTTCTACCCACTTTTGTGGAAAACCTAAATTATAAATAAAAGTAAATATATATCTAAAATTCTAAGCATTTGGAAAAGTAAAAACATATAGTGTGCATCTAGTTTTTAGAACTATTTGTGCATTCCATTGGACCCTTACTCAAAAGCTTCATCTTTTCAACCTAGGGTTAGATATCATTGAATTAAAGAATCATTCTAGGCTTAGCCCTTGTATTCTTGCATCTCGTATATTCCATTGTTATTTCATTTTCATAGCTTAGCTTAGAAAGGCCAAACATAGATGTTTTCTCAAATGAACATATTCAAACACATTCCACCTTGGATTTGGAGTGAGTCCGTAGTTCCTAGTGAATCCTTCCCCCTTACATTGAGTGTAGAGTTATAACGATCACCACAGTCACCTTGGGGCTCCCTATAGATCCAACCTTGAGAATTGTACATGGTGCACAGTTTTCCTCCTCTACATATTTGGTGAACCTGATATGAAACACATTCTTAGTGGCCAAATTAGGAAGCCTCTTCCTTTTTGTTCCTTCTATTTTTATTTTTAAAACTACAAGCAAAACCATTAAATTTGTTTTATTAGAATAAAAAAATGTGAAAATACTAAAAAAATACCTTTTGTGTGTCTTTCGTTATTTTAGATCTATGTTTCTCCCTTGTTATTTCTCTTAATACTATGGATCCAAACCTTAGGAATAAGTGAAAGCTTTCAAAATTTGATATGAATCCTCAAAAGGATGATTAGATTGACAAGGAGAATCTTGATCTAGAGAGAAAGGAGGACTTGAAGAATAATGATGACATTTGCCCTATTTAAGGTCCTCATGGTAGGCTTATATTTAAATCATTTGATCATGTTTAAGATTTTATGAAATATTACAAGGTAGACTTGCTTGAAGCTATGGAGCAGGAAGCTCAACTCTAAAGAGGTGAGACTCCTCCTCCTCCAATAGTATCTCCTAGATGCATTCATACTAACCCTTTATTTGAATCTTTGAATCATGGTAATATTGTCCATAAACCAACTTATGCCACTACTATAACCACCAATTTTGGAAGGAGTTCACAAGTTCTTCCAACCAATAGTGCCATGCAAGATTATTTTTAATTTCCTCATTTTGTTAAACTCAAAATTTTTGTTTTTGGTCCACCAAATG
This sequence comes from Wollemia nobilis, assembly GCA_028583015.1. Classification (NCBI taxonomy): domain Eukaryota; kingdom Viridiplantae; phylum Streptophyta; class Pinopsida; order Araucariales; family Araucariaceae; genus Wollemia; species Wollemia nobilis. The sequence continues at coordinate 6,037,828 of JAQPPZ010002121.1, forward strand.
TTAGTTATCCTCTCCAACAAGATACCATATACCATCATGGTATCAATGCATCCAACCTGGTCCAAGTACTCTTTCATTAACCTATGTATAACCCTCCCGTGGGGAATCTAGGGGTATTGCACAACAACAATCTTGATATGCAAAGCTTAAAAAATATGGTGAAACAATTGGCTTCAAGAATTGATATGATTCAACCTTCAAGTTTCACCTACAACTATAAGGAAATGTGCAATCAGACCTTAGACCCTATCATTACCTCTAGACCCTATACTAAGCATTTTTTAATGTCGTTTTTGCCTATTTATAAGGGAATAGAGGACCCGATTGAGCATTTAAAGATATTTAGGACAACATGCCATGATATTATAAATGATGTAATGTTGTTACTAAATATATTTCCTAAGAGCCTTGGTGGTATGGCATTGATATGGTATTATCAATTTCCTAATAATTCTTTGAAGAATTTTGAGGAGACAACATAGTTGTTTGTTCAACAATTTGGAGTTTATGTGGAGAAAAATGTGACTATAAAAGATTTATTCCTTTTGAATCAAGGTAAGGATGAAAGTTTTTTGGACTTCTTGTCTCATTGTAAGGATGAAAGTCTTTTGGATTTCTTGTCTCATTGTAAAAGCATAGTTGAATAATTAAGATACACCTTATCTCCATGAGACATGTTAGAGATATTTATTGAAAATTTGTAAGAACAACTATCTTACACATTGGAAACACCATCTATCGCATATTTTGATCAAGCAAATGAGCTAGCAAGGAAAGTGGAACAAGATTTTATTAGAAGAGGATAAATCAAAGTGAAAGAATATAAAACCACTAAGTCACAACATAAGAATAATCATGTGGTAGGTGATGATGCAACAGATAGTAGGCCTGTTAACAATGTCATTAACAACCTACAAAATATGGTACTTCAAAATCCTACACAAAGGAATTTCACAAGACTTAATATGCCCATTGAAGTGGTTTTAAAGTAGATTTTGGAAAATAATATGATTGAGTTACCTCTCGTAAGGCAACCAAATACTATAACTACTTGGTATAAGGTAAGTTAACAATGTGCATATCATAGAGTGGAGGGACACTAGACAAATTCTTGAAAAATGTTGAAACATGTGGTTTAGGATCTGATTGATGTAGGATGTCTTGTTATAGAAGACTCTTGACCATCAAATAATCAACCTACTACTCAAAAGGTATCCATGACTAATAAAGACAAGAATTTTTTAATATCCACTACCTAAGCATGGACAAAAAGCAGCTAATAAAGTGTCTTATCAAAATGTTCCACCCCCATATGGTAATATGGTTGGCATGGTTGAAGTAACTATAAGGAAAAAATATCAAGATCAGTCGACTCAACATTATCAATAGAAAAGGAGTTATTCATTTAGCCCATTTTCACAAACCATCTTGATTTGAAGAATAATCAGAGAAAGAGCACAGGAATAGGATCTCATCTTTGATGTTGAAACCTCAAGTCTCCTTTGACCTTCAAAAATAGTGAGCTAGTACCCCGACCAAGATATCCCTCTTAAAAATTTTGCAAACCTCTCCTACTCATATGGAAGATTTTTTGGAACTTCTAAGATAATAATACGTTTCTCAAGACATTTTCCCTGGTGCTATGGCTAATGTTGTAAGTTCTCTTGGGATACACCATATCACATTCTCGAATGAAGATATTTCTTCCTCAAACTTATGTAGGTATTCTTCTCTCTACATTACTATATTTATTGGGGATGTTTTTATCAAGAGGATTCTAATTGATAATGGTTCTTCCCTTAATTTATGCACATATCAATTTTTCCAAAAGTTTGGATTAAAAGAGTAAGATTTAACTAAATCTAATGCAATCATCAAAACCTTAAAAAATGAGTCCCAAGAGGCTTGCGGTGTTGTGTCTCTTCCCCTTAGGATTGGGCCTAAGATATTAGATACCTTTTTCTATGTGATGTCTTGCTCTACATATTTTAATTTTCTTCTCGGATGTCCTTGAATCCATGCAATGAAGGTCATCCCTTCTACTTTTAATTAGTGTTTGAAGTTCAAATTTAAAGATCAACTGGTTATCATTCCATGAGATCCTCACCCATTTAAATATTGTTCAGTAGTTGAGCAAGATCAATATGATCTTAATTTATGCCCATCAGTTTCCTCATATCACATAACCAAGAAACTTGAAAATTTAAAAGTGAGTGAGGAACCATTAATCAATGTTTCATCACATTATCAAGTCAATAATTTTCTTTAAGAACCTCTTTTGGATGTATCTCATCAATATTTTAAGTGGAGTAATGAGGATGAGGGACCACTTTATCATTCTTTGTTTTGCAATATGGTAAATTTGGTGCACCCTAAGTTGGTGCCCCTTTGATGATAAAGAGCTTAAAGAACAATGAACATAATGCATCTTAAACAATATTATGCATAATCCATCATATGCATCACATTTTATATTTAGCTTAGATCATACTATATTTGGTTTTTATTGTTTATACTGCATGATTTCCTATCATATTTTGCATGGTTTCCTAACATTCTGTTCCATATGCATTTATACCTATCATAATTGCATTGTTTATTGTTCATGAATGCTTGACCATATAGATTTTTGAGGACTTCACGACAATGGTAAGTGATGACACCTAGTTAGGTCGTAGCTCACATGTATTGCACTATCACTAGGGTTTTTATGTCGAGTGAAGCCCCAACCTAGGGCTCACACATTTTCATTTCTTCTTCTCTATTTTTCTTCATTTTTTATTTTCTTCTTGTATACCTTGACTTCGAAAGTTTTCAACGACTATCATTTCTCTCCAAAGTCAAGAGATACAATCTCCTTTGGTATATCCTTACCCTTTGCTTGTTTCTCCTTCCTTTTTTATTTTTTTAGATAGGGATATACATTCTACTATCTTATTTTATTGTAAACTTCCTCCTTCTTGACCTTTCCATAGTTGAAAATTCAAGCTGGGGGTAAAAACACACAATTCTTTGCTCCTCATTTTCTTCCTCTCTTCTTCTAGCACATGCACACACTCACAAGGTGTTATGATAAAACCGGTTCGTTTATTAATATTTTTGCACACATCACAAATCTATTGGGTGATACTTGCTAATTCATCATACACATCAGTAATAACATATCACCCCTATTGGGTTACACTCCTCTTGACTCAGCAGGCACTACATCAATTATAGGATAAGCTCCATGACCATTTTAGCAGGTCATGACATACATCCTAGTGGGTAATCACCCTAAAATAGTCAATAGGAAGTAACCACCCATAGCAGGTCATGCTCCATATTTTGTCCATCTATCCATATTAGCGAGTATTATACCCATATCAGGTTTTAACTCCACTTTTGACCATCCTTTTGAGCATAACACCCTCTAACCAAGGTTTTAGCTGTTCTCTCTTGCTTTTTGTTTCTTTTACCTCTTTGGAGTCTTGTTTCTTCTTCTTTGTATAATTATTCTCTTATTTTTCCCTCTTATTTCTTTTCCTTTCTTCTTTTCATTCATGCATTTCATCATAAGTAGCTTGCATTATGTGCCTAGTTTCCTTTTTTGTACTTCTTTATATGCGTGTTCTATTTTCTCTTGTTGCTATCCTCTATTTTTCTTTATTTACCTCTATAAATTTTCTTAAAGAGTTATCCATACCTTATAAAACTCTAGGGGGATCCCAGCCTTAGAGGTATTAATGGAAGTAACGTCTTACTTTATTTGTAAAAGTCTAAAGTATTCGTTGTGATACCTTCTTTTGCACTGTCCTTTTATCCAATCCTGGACACCCTTTTTTTATGTCTATAACCTTTTCCCAAAGGAGTCTACATATTTATTTGATGCATTTAATTGGACTTAAATGCATCAAATAGGGGGTAAAATATAGACACGAGAAAATTGACCCACTAAGGTGAGTCATTTTCCTTAGATCCTTAGTTTTCCCCTTGGAAAAGTAGGGTCATATTTGAGAAAAAATTTCCTCTATCCAATCCTTTCCATTATTCCTAAAAACTGTATCATTATCAGGCTCAAAAATAGCTTTCCAATGGTATAATTTTTATCCCATTCTGACACTTTTTGGTCCCCCAACATGTAGAAAAAATGCACTTGGGTCTAGCTAAACCAAATTCACGGTCGCCCCATATGGGGTGCTAATTTGGAAAGCTTGCTATATTTGTGCCTGGTATTTTAGGGGGCATGAATTTGATTAAAATACATGCAAAATTCATGGTCACTCTGTATAGGGCATGAATATAGCATTTTAGGGTTTTTTTAATCTAAAACCCCTCCCTCTCATCGGCCCGTCTTAGGGTTGGCCTTGTCCAAAGTGAAATTTCACTTTCCCACTTGTTTTTACCCTAAAAAAATCTTATAAATAAGGGTTTGGATCACCTTAGTTTTTAAATTAAGTTCCCAAAAAGTTCTTTTGAGATTCTAACTTTTGACTTGCTCATTTGCTCATGCTTTCAAGTGGATTTATGCTATAAGTTGTTTTGGATATTTTGGTGCTTGGTGATTGTTGCCCTTGGGGATTGAATGGAAGAGTATTGATTATTGTATAGATAACCCATCTTGGATTTCTTATTCCATGTCTTCATTTCTTCTTGCTTGCTTCATCAGCTCATCAGGTTTTGTACTTATTTTGTTAGCATTTAAAACTTTGTTTTCTATTTTTTGCATCTTGTTTTTTGTTGTTTTAGGTGTCAAAAAAGGTATCTGAACCATATTCATACCCTACCCATACAAAACATTAATTTGGTCAACCATATTCACAAATCCTAATTATTGGGCATAAATTTGGTAAAATTACGCTTTTGGGGGTAATATTTACACTTTAAAACCCTAGTTTACACCTTGTTTTGAAGCTTTATGTTGTGTCCATCTTGCCTGCATTTCATATTGCTATTGCATATCTATTTTTATGTATTTTTTCATGTTCCAAATTTCAAAGATAATTTTGCTTTAAAATAGGCCAGTTAAAATGACCAAGGGGATTGACTATTGCATCTCCAAGCTCAGTTATATAGCGGCCTAAGCAAACCCCCAAATGCTAATCAAATTTTCTAGGATTTTGTGAAGTTGTTTTATAGATTTGAGCTATTAAATATTTTTGAAAAAAGAGAAAGCTTGGATCAACCACCGGATAAGATAAGTGCCATAATAGATCTTTAGGTTGATTGTTGTTTTCTTTCTGCCCACTTTTGTGGAAAACCTAGATAATAAATAAAGGTAAATATATATTTGAAATTCTAGGCATTTGGAAAAGCAAAAGCATATAGTGTGCATCTAGGGTTTAGTATTGTTTATGCATTCCCTTGGACCCTTGCTCAAAAGCTTCATCTTTGCAACCTAGGGTTAGATATCATTGAATTAAAGAATCATACTAGGCTTAGCTCTTGTATTCTTGCATCTTGTATATTGCATTGTTCTTTCATTTTCATAGCTTAGCATAAAAAGGCCAAACATAGGTGTTTTCTTAAATTAACACATTCAAACACATTCCACCTTGGAATTGGAGTAAGTCATTAATTTTTTCCTATTGAACCCTTCCCCCTTATACTGAGTATAGAGTTATAACACCCACCATAGTCACCTTGGAGCTCTGTGCGGATCCAGCCCTAAGAATCATACATAGTGTATGATTTTCCTCCTCCTCCTCACTTCAAGCTTTGAGGATAAATATTATTAAAGGGGAAGGGTATGTTAGGACCCTATCCTAACACAACCATTGTTATGTACTTATCTAGTGTTGGTATATGTTTGCACCTTGGGTTCTTAGTGTGTATGGACCAATTATAATGTAAGATTTAATTTTATTATAAGGAGGATTTAGTAGCTTGGGTCCCCTTCATGTGGTCTAACCCTTGAAAATTTGGGTTAGGGTAAATAAGAGTCTATACAAGAACATGGTTTTGGATTAAAATTTATCTCATATTTTCTCATTTTATTGGTGCTCTACTTTCGATAAGGTTTCCCCATTGAAGAGACCTACTTTATCTATTTCACTTGATTAATATACTTATGTCATATTTTCATCTAGTTATTTTTTGATCACTTCTATTATTTTCATTTTTATGGTCATTTAATTTATAAGAATCTCCATTAATTCCTACATTGCTATTGTGGTTATGCTTATTTTTATATGAAGGCTCATAACATGTTTTCTTATAAGAGTGTCCATCACAATGTAAGGATTTGAGCTTAAACTTGGGTTTTATCATAAGATTATATTCCATTTACTTTATTATATGCTACATGGGGTTATATGCTACATGGGGTTGAAATGTTAATGTTTATTAATGGAATTTGAATATCGACATATGGTCTAAAATATTTTACTTTTCACTACATATGCATTTTTTAAAGCTACAAAAATTTATTCCTATAAAATTCTAACCAATGTCTTTATGATTGAAATCCATAAGCTTTGGCAACTCAACCAAGGCAATGGATAATTTATTAAATAATATTAATAACTAAAGAATAAAAATAGTTTTTGAAAAATACACAAACTCTAGAAGGATGATATCTAAGCTTGGAGCCATAACATTTTTAATTTAAAAATCATATACTATAAATACACAACCATGTAAAATCATATAATATATTTTAAAATGAATAAAATCAAGTGCACCCAATAAAGAGAGAAAAATATTTCTCATAGATAATGAAGAACATAAAGTATGATAAGGTGTTCTTGGATACTAATAACCTCTTACTCAATAAATAAATAAATCTCCAACTACTATACAATTTTTTGTAAGAGTGGGCATATTAATACCACTTACAATTTAATATAAAAATTTCCAATGATGGTGAAACCAAACTATCATTGGATCATAATAACAATAAAATAATTACCTAATAAAGTGAACATGGTCCATAGGAAAAATGCACAACCATAATATAAAGTCAACGATGGCCTTAAGTAAAGTCTAACACTATTTCAATAATCCTCTTAATCTAAACAAGACATATAGATTGAAAACCTTAAGGGGAACTCTATCACACCAAGTCAATCTCACAATCTAGTGAAAATCACCTCAACAATGACTTTGATGAGGATATTTGTAAGCTAATATATTCAAGACACATATATTGGTTCACTAGTTGTTGTGAATGAAGTAGATGAAGGAAGTACATCCAAACCTAAATTGTAAACCAAATAAATAATACTATGATTATCATAAAATAGAGTGCCAAGGCATTTCTAAGGAATACCCATCTAATTAACAACCATAAAAATTCACCTTATATGATTTATGGTTTGATTAACATGATAATACAATATTTTCACAATAGAAATATATGGTAGGCTACCACTAAGAATGCCAAAAAATATGTATTGAGCCTTGTGAAAATAATAAAATAATGGATTTACACTCATCAATGTCATTGAAACTACATAAGAATACCCCTACAATAGAATATGAGATCCAATAAAATATTGAATATTGTTCATTTGAATAGTCTTCTTAATATATGCAAAATTCTATTGACTAGATTTTAATAAATCTCATGAGGTGCCTATGTATATCTCGAATAATGGTTGATAGCAAAGGGTATGTCTAGCCAAATGTGGGTGAGGTAAAGAATACTCCCCATAAAAAGACAATAGATAATAATATCAAATAAAGGAGTGGATCAATTAGCTTGTAGATTCAACCATAGGCAAAAGTGGTATGCGGTGACTTACAATCCTCCATATAAGACTAGTGTAAAATATCTAAAATATATTAAAGCTAATAAAGAAAATTCCATACAAAATAATGCACAATATGGATGCCAAATTAGGTACAAACTTATCATCTTAAAGGAGTCTTGAATCTATAGCTTCATCTTTACAATAATTGAAGTCAATCTTCTAGTGATAATCAAATCATCAATATACCACACAATGATGAGAATCCGACCATAATCATGTTTAACATAAACATCATGCTTCATCTTGCACCCTTAAAAATGACAATAGAGAAAAAATAAATACATGTTTTCATATCATGCATGAGGTGCCTGCTTAATTTGATATAAGTTTAGAGTTTGAAAACCAAAGATGTAGGTCCATCCTACACAAGCTAGGAAATTGTTATATATAGATGTCCTATTAACTATTTCCATAAAGTAATGCACTCTTAATGTCTATTTGATGATCCTCACATCGTATAAAAGTAGAAAAATATATCATATGAATAGTCTATGCAAGCCACATGGGTGAAAGTCTTTATGTAGTCCACTCCATCATTTTGAAATTTTATTATAAAATAAGGTATACCTTGTGCTTCTTAATCTGACCATTAACATCAAAATTAGTATTTTAGATCCATTTTCAATCGAAAATATTCATTACCTTTAGAAAGGAAATAATTTACTAATTTTTATGCTTCATTAGAGAATAATAGTTTACCTAAATGACATCTTTCCAATCAAGACATCCCTTGGCTTAAGAATAAGTAGCAAGATATCCAACTTCATCCACTTGAGTCAACAAAAAATAGATCATGGTATTCCAATTATTTCTTACTATAAAATGGTCTTTGTATATTAAAAATAAGTATAATCTGACATGGGCATAAGACAATCATAGAAAAAGAAGTTTAAAAATCCATAAAATCATGAGAAGCAACATTAGGAATTGATTGTGACATCAAGCCATCAAGATCTAAATAGATATCCAACATAGTAGCACAATATGGATGATCAAATTTATCAACTAATGAGGTAATTGAGGGAGGATCAAATATAGGAACAAAAGGATCCATCTATCTAGAAGAATAACCATAATTATCGTCATCCAAAGATAAATAATAATCCTTTGATTAAATGAAGAGTCACTAAAAAGAGGCTAAGTACAAGTATCGATAAAATCCAAAAAAGCTAGAGAATAATAAAGAAGAAGAGATATATTCGAATATTGTAACCAATAGGCTAGTACCATTTTTAGCATTTGATACTTTCCATTATGAGCACTATATATGTAAGAATTCTATAAGAGAAGCAATAATATGGTCCCAAACTTGGGTATGATTTTGAGATTTATTTTTCAAATTTTTTATTATTCCTTTCAAGCCAAAAATTGTAATATACAATGATAAGGCCAATCCTTCACATTAGTATGATGTAATATTTTTAACATCATCCTTATTACATCAATAATCAATCAAAGGACATATTAGAAAGTTTCTAAATTTTTAAACTTTACACGTGCAAGAGACTTTATCAAAATGTTTGCATGTTGCTCCTATGTGGGATAAAACTAGATTTGTATGTTGTGCTCTTGAACATTTTCACGTATAATATGATATTGAACCTTAATGTGTTTTGTGTACTCATGAAAAAATAGAGTAAATCCTAAACATATTGCATATCCAAAAATGGATCTCTTATCACCAATGGATTCTACATAGTCTGCATTCATGAAACTTATAAATAGGGATTGATCATTCTTCTTGTACTCTAGACCATACTTAGTCATACCATAAATAAACTTGAGTACTCACTTGGTTGATTTTTAATGGCACACTTTTGGTTCTTGTATGAGCCAAGAAATATAGATCATAGTATAGTTGATGTCAAGTTTGGTGTATGTTAGATAAATAAGACTCCCAAGTGATAAAGAGTTCCATTAATATGTGGAGATGGATCATAGCCTAATAGTTGCAACCCTTATTTCATTGGAGTGTCCATGGGATTGCAATCTATTATCTAAAAATTCTCAAGAAATATCTTGGCATACTTTATTTATGACATAAACACATGGTTCTTATTTTTCCACACCTCCAAGCCAAGAGAATAATATATTATCGTAATATTAGTCATATTGAATGAACTTTTCAATGCTTTCTTGGTATCTTAAATCAACTACATTGAACTCCTAGTGATGACCAAGTCATCAACATACACAATGATGATCATGACCTCTTCATTTAATTTTGAAGTATAGGTTTAAATCATATCAAATTTGATGGAATCCATGTCATATAATATGCTCATTGATATTCAAGTACCAATATTTAGGTTCCTACTTCAACCCATATAGAGATTTGATGAGCCTACATAACTTTTTCTTGATGGATGAAATTACAATATTTAGTCAACTCAAAAGATCAGATTGCTAGGTAGTAAGAATATATGGTGCATCTTTTATGAGGATAAAACAATAGTTCTTGATGACGAAACTTAACATCAAAAGGTTGAAGAGGCCCCAGGTTTGTTTTCCTTTCTAGTTGAACTAGAATTGCTTTTCCATATCAAATAATAGAGTGAACCTATCAAAGTATGGTCAAATATACATGAAATTTTTGGAAAGGTCAATACTCCTAAATTAAGTTGCTTGGAATTAGAGGTTTCTTCTATTATAATAGCTAAGTTTGATAATATCGAGGACTATATTACATGATTTAGACTTTAAGGGCACATATTATATTTTTTAAAGGTAAAAAGAAATATGATGCATAATGCATGAATATTTTCCTTTCTAATATCTCCACTTAATTTTAGATATTGAACCTAATGGTTCATATGATTTATATATTCTTGGAAGCACTGCCTATCTAGATATCAGTAGTCTGGTCTCAAATCCAGGGTTGAATCTCACCCCATCAATGTTAGAATCGTAGTCCATATACTACCAGTGCTCTTGGTAAACTCACTGGAGCATGACCTCTCTCTCATCGATCGTAGTAGTAACTATAGTCTATCCCTCTATAGGAACTCATAGAATCCAATATACATCCTCAAGCATAACTGTAATCTCTCTCATGGGTATATTAGAAGTGTTCATCTGGCTATCCCATCGGTCTATCAAGGCCTTCAAATAGGTCTGGTCTGCATGAAATGACTCTAGTCAATCAATATGCTGAAATTTGATGGCCTTCATCCACCCATAGTCCTCTTTGGACAAAGCATAATGCGTTTCCCTAAATATATTCATAAATTGATGATGGGATCTAAAAATATACCATAAGCCCAAAAATTCAATAAAAAAAACATAAAGTAAACCATCTCGCATTGAGACGATCACAAAAGCAAACCATCTCGAGTCAAGATGATCACAAAAGGAAATCATCTTGACTTAAGATAGTCATAAAATAAAACCATTTTGACTCAAGATGATCATAAAACTAAATAGTCTTAGGTCGATACAGCCACAAAAACAAGTCATCTCGACCTAAGATGACATTCATTTCACATTAAATAAGCAAAAACAAAATAAAAATAAAAAATAAAAAAAAATATAAAGAGGGAAGAAGAGGAAAAGCACATGCGATATGTATTATCTACCCCTCACCCCACCCACATTTTCATTTGTCTATCGCTACCTATTTAACCCATCCCACCCATTCATTTCCTTTTAATTTTTAATTGTTCATTTCATTAATAAAGAAAAATTTAGGATTTTCATCCTTACCTTTCTTGTACTGGCTCCTTTGCTTATTGATGCACCCGTCGGGTTTGTTGTGTCTATTGAATCATCCATCAACAACACTTCATTGTTAAAAATAGCTCTCCTCCTCCTTGTATCACTCTTCTCTCATATTGTGTAGTGAAAATGAACCAAATTATATGAAATCCAACTTTTATAGTTTTGCACGAGTGAGACCATCGAGGACAATCTTGTTTTTGTTTTAAAAAAAAAAATCATAAAAAGAAACTCTTGGGTTGAGATAGTCTCAAAATTTTACTTTTTTCCCATGAAAACCATGCTAACTGTCACAATTTTGTCAAGCACTTCATTGCTATCATTATTTTACATCTCCTCCATAGACTCATCGCTTGAGGGGATAGTCAATAACTGCAAACGTTGTGTCTTAAAATCAATTCAATAATCAAACACTCAAAAATAGAAATTGCATTCATCCAATAATCATTGTAAAAAATTATCATACACCCTCCTTGTTGGGTCAAAAGAAAAAATATCAATTAAACAAACACTTGGTATACCTAAAGCTGAAATCTTGTAGACTAACAATGTCTACCTACGGTTGAAAGGTTACCAAGATCAAATCAAATCCATAAATTTGTTGGAAGCAATAATTCAATGATGTACATCCTTTCCATGATTGGGGAATCCCATGTTGACTTTTATTTTAGACTTGCATCACTCCCATTCAAGGTAATTTTTCATTAGTTAACATCACCCATCATCAACTCAACCATTTTAGATCATCTAATTTTGCTTTGCATTGTGCTTACACACAAATAATCCTAAAAAGGGGCATCTGTAGCCACCTAAAATACGTCATCTTGAGGAGACTCCCAAAAATCCTCCTTTCTAACTCAAATAATCCACCTTGGGTAGCCTCAGGGCTAATTCAATGATTTTATCCAACAAAAAACAACTTTACCAATGGGAATCCTAACCGTATTGATCTGAGATGGTCTTAGGGTCATGACCATCTTGACCCGAGATGGTCCCAAAAAATCAAAAATAAAAAAAATAATGGGCAGTCAAAATTACCTATTAGTGCCACACATAATTTTGCATCGATGCCAGTTGACTTGTAAGCAACAATTTCACCTACCACATACAGTTATTTAGTGGAAGCTAATCAAGCTACCCCTGATTCATACGTGCCACATTTACCTCTGGTCAAGAGGCCTATAAAATGGTGCCTCCCCTCCATTTGTTGATGATCTCTAATTTTGAATTTTAAATCCATGAAGTGCTACCAAAATAATCTGCTAGGTTATCCCACTACCAAACCAATGATTCTAGATCACCATATAGAATTTGTAGTTACATTCATCTCCTTCACATGATCACTCATGCTACTATATTGATCATATGCATCCTCTTGCTCACCCTCACACTCACAAAAATCCATCGCGCTTCACCCAAAATGCTTTCTAGATATAGTTACACTAAGGTGCAGACCTATGACAGTGATCGTCTCACCCCAAGATGGTCTGTAGATAGAAACCATAATGATCTAATATGGTCTTGATTAGGGGACCACTTTCCCAGTTTTCTTTACATGTTACCTTAGATCTGTGCATTTATATTACATCTATTATTTTAGATCTTAAAAACTACATGCATGCATCTATTTTCCATTTAGTTTTGCATCTTCAGATTGAATATGGGTCCAACCTTAGTGGATCCTTCATATGCTATTAATTCAATTTTGTTTTCTTTGTGTGTAGATCATAAGATACAAGAAAAAAAAAAGGTCTAGGATCTAATTTTCATGTGATGATCACAAAAAAATCTCAATGACATGTTGGCATGAAAATCTTCACATTACACCCGAAGAGATTGTTTGTTGAAAAGAGGGAATCATATCTCCAATTTGTAATCTTTGTATCATCTATAAAAGATCCTCTCGAGAGGACTCTTTATAAAACTAAAAATACAAATTAATACAAGATTCATTTTATTTGCTCTAAGCTTTCGAGTTTATTTTTATGGTGTAAATTTCCATCCTTCATGTTGATTAATGTTTTCTCTCCTAATTCACTTCCATGTTGCAATGTGAAATTGTGATGGTGGAACTCCTCAAATACAGGCTCACACAAAATAATTTAAATCTTAAGAGGCTAAGACCTGGGGGCCGAAGGGCAAGGCCAAATACTCAAATAAATTAGGGACCACTTGTGAATTCTATAAAAGGGAGGGGTATCAACTAAAAAATGTCTTGCTAAATCTACAAAAGTTTGAAGCTAAGTTCTTAAATCAATGTGGATGTATTTTAGATGATGAGGGAGATTCAAATGGATCTACCTCAACTATAGAGGTCACTAGAGCATCCATTATTGGAGAAAGATATTATTTTCATTGATGTCTTCTCTCCTTCGCCCCTTAGTTTAAATAATGAGGGGTGTTACATTTATAATATGATTCATGGCCAAGAGGAAACATTGCACGATGTATTGGATAGTCCTAAGGGCATTCCATTATGCAATATTTTTATTATTTTTTAATATTTATTATGTAAGCCTAATGGGCCATGGATAGGGTTATTATTGTTAAACCTCATTTAATAGTTGTAATTAACCTAAAGTCCACTTGTTATGTTGACTTAGGTTAAAATTTATAATGCAATTAATTTTTTTTTATATTGCTATAAATACCCCCCTCACACTCCTCATCTCTCATCAAAATGTTGTGTAATATAATATATGGATAGTGAATATTTATGATGCCTACAAATTTCTCTACAAATGTCCCAATTCTCTTTCATCCTTTTTCCTTTCTATCTAAGATGTTAGTAAATATTTTGCTTCTGTTAGAAAGTATTATGAATTCCATTATTAATTCATTGTAAATATAGGGAAACATTATTAAAAAGTCCTAGATTTTTTAGAATTAATCATTTGTTCAGTGGTCTTCTCATATCATGATAATACTAATCTAGACACCATGGCCTAACTGATTGAGTGATGACCCAAAAGAAAATTATCATTAATAAACTAGAGATGAGATTCAAAGGGACCATGTTTTAAAACTTGAATATCTTTGATTTTTCCTTTGAGAAAGCTCTTTCTAATGCCTTTGCGAGAGTAATAAATAGATATGGAGATAGTGGATCACCTTGGTAGAGTGCTCGAGATGACTTAAAATAGCCAATAGGAGAACCATTGGTCAAAATATAATATTTTAGAGTGCTAAAACAACATTTAATCCATTCTCACCAACCTTTATCAAAACTAGATTTTTTGAGAATATCATGTAGAAAAATCCAACTTTTTCATATCTAATTTCATAAGCATACTTAGTTTTTACATGTAATGAAGAGAATGTACGTATTCTTGTGCAATGAATACACCATCAATAATTTATTTACCAAAAATAAAACTACTTTGTTCCTTTGAGATAATGCAATCTAGAATGATTTTCAACCTATTTACCATCATTTTTGAAATGATCTTATAAATCATATTACAAAGGCTTACTAGATAAAAATTATAAAAATATTTGTCTTGCCTTTCTTGGAAACCAGTGTAATAAAAGTTGTTAGATTTTGATAATGTTTAATATGTAAAATAACCACAAGATGTAAAGTAGAAAAAATAAGATAACATAATTGATAGATATTTATGTCAAATTTTTAACAATAATAATTACATAGTCCATACCTCTAAAACATAAGACATAAAAATTAATTACAAGTTATTGAAACCCTTACTTATTATACATTAAGTACATCATTAATAAATTTAATATATTATGATAAATTCATAAATTTTAATGTAGTTGTGTTTTTCATGCTTGCATGCACCCATTTAATAAGTTGAATAAATAATGAATTTATAAATTCAATTAATTTTAAATCTATAAATTTAGTTTAATAATATAATATTTAATTAAATTTTATATATTTAAAAATAAAATTAATATGAAATAATGAAATTTAATAACTTGTCTCTTTTACATCCATTATTAAATGTTCATCTAACGTAGTTATAATATTTTTATGAGATGATGTGTTTGATTTTTTACCCATTGATACTAATACATTTATTTCTCTTACTTGCATTGTAAAGAAGGTCAACAAATAGTTTACTTCAAGATTATAGCACCACATAAAAACAATAACAAAGGCAATAAATCTGTAATATGCTATCAGTAGAAACTCACAAAAATATGAAACTACTCTACTAATGCATGCTATGAGCAATGCACCTTCGATACCCATTACAATACTTTTTCACACATATATAATAGTATGTGACTCTTCATATGGTGCACTTTTGACCTTCACACTTCTAGACTATTCAACTCCCTATTCTATGGACTCATGTACACATGGACTAGTGTGCACATTTACATTATTGAATATTATGCACACTTGTGCATTTATTACATTACATAAAGTAAAGCCTAATCTAAGACATGTACCAAATAATATAATATACTCCAACACCCCCGTATTACATTATTTGGTTATTGAAGACTTTAGTATTCAATATGGTTCTTCATTCTCTAACTCACTTTGCATTGTATTCCTTCTTGGTCATGCTCTTTCTTCTCTTGTTTATATTCATCATTAATATCACTTTGTAAGTCTTTAGATGATATTGCATTGTCAGGTGATTCCTACAAAACAACTTTCTCTTTGCCTTTGTCCTTGTAATCTTTCAAGTATCTTTGATGAACTATAGATCTCATAATTTTGCAAGTCATGAGTGGATTAGGATTCATACATTCTCTTTCCTTTAATTATTTGAGCAACCTATCTTCATGATATTCAAAAATATCCAACTTGAATTTATCATTAGTAGATGCTTCAGAAATGAGAACTTGAAATAAACAATCTAGCATGAATACCAACTTTTCTTAAAATCTTTTATAGAAATTGTCTTTATAATAACAAGCAAAATATGGATGAATTTTTCCTCCACAATATTTTCTTGGATGGAATTTACAAAAAATTGCTTTTTCATGACCATATTTATTGCAGTAGGTACACTGTAAGATTATCCCAACTTCTTTATCAATTGACTTGGAAGAATTAAGTTTTTCTAATTTCTTGATGAGATAATCAAACCAACTTCATACAACTAAAGTAATGATTTATTTACTTCTTTTCTTGATTTGTAAAATGCCTTCATTAATAGTTATATATATATATATATATATATATATATATATATATATATATATATATATATATATATATATATATATATATATATATATATCAACTCATTTTATTATCTCATTAGAAACTAACTCTTTAGTAGCTAGTTTATCCATACTATTAGGTTGTAAGTTTTTAGAAATATTTCTAGGTCATATTGATTCTCCTTTTGCATTTTTATTCTTCTCGCTTCTAGAATCAAGTATGTCTTTATACCATCTCCAATCCTTGAAACTTGTATATTTAATAAATATTTCCATCTTGTAACCCTTGATTAATAATACACCTTTAGTCCCTTAAAATTGGCTTCCCTTCTACTACCTTAGTCACAAAAATATAAACTCTAAATTTACTAATTGATGTTGAATACCTTATATCTCCAAACTTAGAAATTTAGATAAATTATATTTGAAATTCTATAAGTCTAATTTGATGTAGAAACCCTTATTACTCCTTTAATTAAATTGTAAATATCCCAAAATTGTTTTGTAACTTCAAATAATCTAAATTACAAAACCTTCCAAATTCTTCTTTAATAACTTCCTTCCAATATTTAATATTCAATAATATATGTCTAAGGTTAAGTATTATATTCCTTCTCTTCAAAATAATACTTTCAACCTTACGTATGCTCTTATTTCTCCTAATTCAATTTATGAGCAAATTTAATAAAATGGATTACCTTCACTTTGAAACTAGTGATTCATTGGTCAACTTGACCTCCTTCTGAATATTCTCTCCTCCATATACATTGATGAATATTTATTGTGAAATTTGGGTGAATGTTGAAATATTTGGAGTATTTCTTTTATCCTATCTAGATTCAATGTATTATCCGCCTTAATTCTCACTACAACAACCTCCACACTGGTGTCTTGGAATTCTATCTTAATATTACCAACTATTCCCTTGCAATATCTACATCCAATCGAACAACTTGCACTCTATTATACATCCAATCAAAAAACTTGCACTCTATTCTATTCCCAATTGAACAACCTGCACTCTATTTTGCACCCATTCAAACAATCTGCACTCTACACACTTTTTCTACTATTTTATTTAATGGGATTCTTAATGCTTGATGTCTTAAAGAAACATTTACCTTGAATTGGCATGAAAATATATTGATCTTCTAGATTAAGCTTACCACTTGGCTCATTGGGTGCTAGACATTTCATGTTCTGCCTTGTATGTAACACCTGACACTAAATATCTTCCACTACGCTTGCAAGATTTTTCCTTTCTTGGTGGATGGTATTATGACAATGGGTGTTACTTGTAACACTTCCTTGATGCTTCTCCAATGTTCAACAATGTGGCATGTGCATGCAAAACCTTGCTTCCTCCTTTGCTTACTATTTCCAATGCAAAACAATATTTCTCTAATTCATTTCATCCCTTGTCTTAATACATTTGTCTCAATGTATTCCTACGCTCACTTTTCACAGTAGTAAGCTTCTACTTCAAGGATGGACGTCTACTTTTCTTCAATGCTTTCAATGGTGTCTACGTCTCTTCAATGGTGTAAAGATTATTTCCACATCTCTTCAATGATGTAAAGTTTAATTGATTTATCTCCTTAGAGCAATGGTAAAACTTCTTTTGGGTGGTGATTCCTCTTGCTCTTTTGAGAAGCAATTCTTATTTTACGATGATGCCTTCTCTTGATTCCTCTTAGTTCTTATGTTCATCCAATATGCTTATACACGTACTAGTGTCTTTAGATACTTAGAAATTCTACCAAAATTTTAACCCTTTCTCGGTATTCATTTATCTTAATATATTTATTTCACTTTGATTTAGTATATTTGCATTGCCTAAAGACTATAACATAGCATCCATTAACAATACTATGCACTTCTTATTTCTCCTTTATTTTTCTACTTTATCTTTGTAGATCTTAAGGTGTAAATACTACTAACACCTTGGTTTAAAGAAATCCTTTAAGTTCTTAACTTTTAAATTCCAACTAATGCAATGTAGATCACAAATAATAATATGGTACTTCTTAAATCTTGATGTAATGTTCAAATAATAAACTTGTATTGCATTAATATTATAACTTGTATTGCAAACCTTTATGTTCTATTTTAGCTAGTATATTTGGTGAGCTTGTTCACCCCTGTATGTCATATGAATTTTGTAATATTTCTATATTCACAAAAATTTATCAAATTTGCAGCTCTAATTACTTCCCAACTTTCTCATTTCTTGTTGCTAAACAACACTTCATAAAACTATCCCAAAAACTCTCCAAATCTGCAGCTTTTTATCTCCCTAAAATGCTATCCACAAAATCTATTTTTATGGCTTTGATTCTACCCTAAATATGTTTTCATAAATACTAAAACTAGTAGCTATTAATGCTGCCTCAAATGGTGTTCATAAACCTACAACTCTACAATCACTTCCTTCCTTATTTCGTTGGTTTAAACCTGCAATGAGAGTCTCCAAAATGCTATATTTTGTTGTTGTATAGACACCTTCAATCTCCTATCCATGGGTACTCCAAAATATTCCCAAAAATTCTCCAAAACATAACTCTATGCTACCTTCAATTTGCTCTCCTACAACCCTTCAATCTCTGCTACAAAACTTACAATCTTCTCCTATCAAGTCAACCTTCAAAAATTTTTGGTTGTCTTCAAATTTACCAAAACCTTGGGCTCTTCTATCTCCTTTTCTCCTACAATATCCTTGTCGAATTCTGACTTCAAAAACCAATCTTGTTAGCTTTTGATGAATGAACCATGAGATATAACAATCATAAGATGCATAATAACATGCAAGAAAGTAAATATGTTAGATGATTGAAGTATGATGAAATATAAAACATATAAAATATTACAATGTAGCTATGGAAGAAGTGAGCACTCCATTAACAAAGCTACAGATCTACATCATATGCATCACCAGTAAATAGTGTGGAACACAATCCACTAACCTATGATATCAAACAATGTCTCTCGACTGTCCTACCTATCTATCTAAGAGGCCATCCTTATATATGCAAAATAATATGCTTGTCCAACACTCTATCTAGCTATGCATAGGACACCTTGCAAATGTACAACTTGCACATGGAAACTTGTCCATTTATTACAATGCATGTAGTCACTAGATAAATTGCACAGGAAGTAATCTAGGTATGTATATATTTACATAACTCAAATTATGGAATATATATTATTTCCAACACCCCCTTGTATTACATTATTTTGGTTTTTAAGACTTTAATATTCAATATGGATATTCTTCATCTACTTCTGCTTGGTCTTCAAAGTCTTCTTCTTCTTATGCATTCTTTGTATTTAGGTTTAGTAGGTAATTTGTGTATTCATATGATGTAGAGTAGGATGTAGCTAGGCCTTCTATTCTCATTGGATAATATTTGATATTTTTAGACTCATATTCTATCCAACCACCTTTGAAGTCCTCCTTACAAGCATATTCATTTGATTCTAATTATTGATGAATAAGTAGGGTATGATACAATTGTCCTCTCATATTTTTAATCCTTCTATACTTACCTTTTTGATGTGCTAGTTTTTCCTTTGTTGAATTAATCTTCATGTCTTGATTCCTTTTTGCATGTCTCTTTTTCTTTTTTTGTGATTATGCTTTAATGTAGGTGAAACCTCAACTTTAAAATAAGTTAGTCTATCATGACAAATGTATTGTCTTTTAACATCAGCTTGTTTCTTGTGTTGACTAAGTAGGAACACAATTAATGATAGATAAATCATCGGATATTTTTCTAGAGAAAAAATAACCAATATTTGTGAGTTCCACCATGCTATGAAGAAAATTTCATGAAGAAAGTTAATTAAGGCTGTAAATCTACCTTCTTTGGATTCCTTAAGAAATAAGGAGAATTTCATCTTATCATTAGAAGATAGATACTTGTATCCTTCTAAAGTATCTATTAGGTTTTGGGAGTAGAATTACATTTCATGGAATAGTTCTTCATTATTGAATGCTTTCCTTAAAATCTCATCCATAATGCTTTTTTGGAATCAAAATTTGATAGGATCTTCATAGTCTTATATTATGGCTCCCTTGTGATAAGAGTATGATGTAGTGCTTTTATAAATAAATAGTTAAAGTTTGGTTGATTTTGTACAAGTTTTGCAAGAATAAAAAATCAACCTTTAACACCTTATTACTCCTAATTGAACTAAGCACTATTTCAATTTTGAAGAGATTTTGATGTTGGAAATATTTTATCCCCTTTTATAGATTTGAGACAAGTAAAAATAAATTTATCCAAACTTAATAAAATCCCTTAATAACCTCTTTTATATCCCTTGTATTATTTCTAATTTCCAAATAAAATAAATTTGATGGAGTAAACTTTATGACTCCCAAGTTTGAAAAATTAGAGAAATAATAATAATATTTGCAATATAGCTTAATCCAAGTTAAATTCCTTATTCCTCCTAAGTAAGATTACAAATATTAAAATAATAAGATAAGTCACCCCTTTAGCTCTCAAGACCCTAAGTTTTAACATTAGTTTATAATCCTTATAAATCCAACTTATGAAAGCAATGATTAATGGGATTTAGACCTTATCTTATATGCAATATCTCCTTGATGTTTGACGCTTTCCATGGCTGAATATAACATCTAAAATGTACCTCGAGTGCTTGGTTAATGGAGATTCGATGATAGTCTAGACATAAATGTTGTACATAGGCACTGGATTATTGACCTTATGAGAATGAGGAGCTTTTAATGCTCTTTTACCTTTGTCTTCCACGCTACATTTTGAATATTTCTTCTGCTTCTCTCATGCATTGACTGTGCTACATTCTTCCTTCAAACGTCTTGACTATGCTTCACTCTTGCATGCTAGTATTGGACTAAAATTTTTTTTTTTAAGTAATGTTGATCATAGGCTTTGTGACAAGTGTCACGTCCATTGAAAATGAGCACTCCCTTATTTATGTAACAATCTAGAATCTTTATCCAATGCTTATTGAAAATGTATAGGCCCTTGTGTGAAGCTGGTGAAGAATGCCAAGTGGCATGTCTTTGCATGTAGAGGTCTCATTATTATTGTTATTCTTCTTATTTTTCACCTTCTCTAGTGACAAATTCCTCTTTATTCTAAGTTTGTCATCATTATTATTTGAAGAAGTAAAATTTACGACATCACCACTAGGGGTGTGTTAGTGAGATGTAATCTATGGTTTAAGCGAACTTTGCAAAAGGGGAAGAATGCAACATAACAAGTAAACTAATGAAATGAAGACTAAATAACAATAATGAAAGGGATCTAATCCTTCTTTGTATTCATAATTAAATCATTTCAAAGGGTTACAAATGCACTCCCATTTAGGGTTGCTCAAAATGATACATTTCAACATTACACAATACAAGGATCTAATCCTTCCAAGGGGCCCTAATGGAAATGTTATATTTTCCATCTCGCATCCCACACTTGAGAGTTAGTCTTCATAGAAGCCTCTAGAACATTGAGAGGAATGATGACTAGAATTCCAAATATCATTTCTACATGGAGATCATTCTTGTAATACCTTTGAAGATGGATATTATAACTCCATAACTTTCTTGCTTTGCAATGTTGCTTGGGTAGCAAGCAAGCTTTCTTTTCCATAGGTGGATGGACGATGTGCTACGGAGCTTGGATGAAAATTCGATACTTCCTTTGGTGAGTGGTCTTCTCCAAGATTAATACCATGAATATAACACCTTTATCCTTTTCTTTTATGCCTCCAAATGCATTGTTTTTCCTGTTGTTGTTTTGACATCCTTTTTGAGATTGATTTGTACTCGCTTGTCTACAAAAATGTGGCTCATGGATGATCTAAAATAATATTTGATTCTGTAGGTACGTACATCCAATATGTGCCCTTGAATGGCTCCTTATAGCTTGCGAGGAAGAGTGCTGACATTTGGCCTTTGATGGTTGTTCTTTTTCCTATAGGAAAACATGCCCTAATATGGCACTTTAAAATCTGCTCTTATGCTGTCAAAAACCATATGATATTAGTGCAAGATAATGTATTATATTTTGTTTAATAAGGCTTTTAATAAACCTTCTTTTGCACTTTATTTCTAGATTGTCAAATTCTGGTTTTTTGGCAGATTTATTGCAATACAAGGGTTTGAGGTTGTCTTTAAAAATAGACACACCTTTCCCTTTTACTTGGAAAATTTTGATAAGAAGTCCAAGTTTCAATAACAGTAGACAAAAGTTCTTTTAATTGATGCAATTTTTCTGCATTTTTTTCTTTTGCATTCACTTGTAATGCTTTTGATTTTGAGACTCACCAAGTATCACTTTTATAAGCTTCTATATCTATTTTTGGTTAGTTATGTTCTCCAAATCTGAAGGATTCTAACCATTTTTGGTGGCTTCTATTGTCCACATCAAGTTGTAGATTTTTGTGCTTCAATAGTGTCTTTAGACACTTGATACAAATCAGACTTTGAACCTTTCAGGAAACATAAAACTAATTTTATTTTTAATAGTGGTATAATAGTACAAGTTTTTTAATTCTAATCCACTAATATTACACCTTATCAATCCAATCAACTCTCAAATAAATGCACTAATAATCTACTACAACTAATCAAGAATAACCTAAAATGAATCTTTAGAAGTTATTCTACAATTTCACTACAATCAATATTGTAGGACTTAGTCTTGGTTTTTCAATATTAGATAATAGGTAGTTGATAGAAACTAATATGGAATCTAATCAACTCCTAATAAATGTGCAATTGAATCCTTAAAAATAATCTACTTTTCTTAACACTTTTAGAAGACTGAAATCTACTTTCCTTTTTGCAACTTTAATCCAATTTCAGGTGCTCTAATAAATATAATAAGTAGTTCAATTTAATAAATATTTTTGCATCATAAGTTGCATACATTTTTCTATAGCTCTTCTACCACCTTTATAGAGGATGTAGACCTTGGTGTCTAGAAACACCAAGTTGCTACTTCCAGTAAGATATTTAGTACAACTCCTTCACCAAATGATGGTCTCGAAATTTATTTTACGAGCCTAGGATTTGGTGGCTTGTTTTCCTCCTCATACTATAGATTTGGAGAAATCTATGTCTCTAGGGTGGTGCATCCTTACTATGAGAGGTAATATTCAAATATTCAATATTTGGTGAGCTTCTTATGTCTTCAAGTCCTCTTGTCGAGTTCTTACTTCAAGTAGGATATTCTTCTAGGATTTGACACTCCTTGCAAAAATTCTTCTTCTCGAATTTGGCACTCCTTGCCAAATTATCCTCTTGGAATTGTTGTCGGATGACAAAAATTATCCCAAGACCTTCACTATAAATGACTTTACCTAGATAGTGGATTTCTCCAATGAGTTCTTAAAGAACTCTCTTGATCTTTAGCAAGGCTCTCTTAGCATTTCCTGAATGCTTGATGAGACCTTCTCAAGGTCTTTGATCTGGCATATTTTTATGGTCTTCCTTTAGATCTTTTATTCAACATTCTACTTATGGAAGTGTTGGTGGTGAGATATTTTCCTAGATCTTCTGAGTCTGTTACTTCTAGTTTTAAGCAGGACTCTCCTAGTCCTTATTCTTCCAAGATTAGAAGTTCTTCAATGAGATATTCTCCTAATATTTTCTCTTTTGCTTTAGGATTAAGTTATATTCTGAATAAGTTGCTCTTCCTAAATTTCTTGTAGGAAGTTTCGCAACTCACTGAATCTTCTACTTCTGCAACAAGAATATTAGTACTAAGATATTTGGTCTACTTTTGAGTAAAATATTCTTCTCAAGTTCTTCTTTAGGATCAAGTCTTCTGTGGCTTTTTTCAGTACCAAGGCTCCTATGGTCTTTTTCAGTATCAAGGCTTCTATGGCCTTTCCAATATCAAGGCTTATGTGGCCTTTTCAGTATAAGACTTTTGTGACTTCTTCTGCAAGGCTTCTATGGTCTTTTTGTATCAAGGCTATTCTGGTCTATTATTCAAGTGTCAATTTTTGCAATCCAACAATGGATATCTTTAGTCTTATATATTCACCATGATCCTTCACTAGAAGTATTCCACCATAGTATTCTTCTCTCACACTATGAACTAACCTCTGCATTATGAGGGCATGCCGACAATATAGCAATGAATTTGGATTCTCCTAGATTTCTATTATAGGAGTCCCAAACATTTTAGGATTAATTTACTACAAAAAAAGAAACTTTAGGCACCAGTTAGAAAATTCCAGATGACCTGGATGATATTCACTAGATGATATGTCAGTCTAGTGGATTGAAATGTTGAGTCCTAGTCTTCATTAGTTTTCATAAAAACTATGTGGAAAATACTCTAGATGAAAATGATCTCAATATTTTCTAAAATTGAGATTCCTTTCAGTCCTATATTTGTGACTCTCCCAAAATCTACCACCTAGATACTCCTAAGTTTTTTTTCTATTGGTTGGTCTAATGGAGCGCTAGTTTGACAAAACTCTCAAGAAAACCAAAAATTGTGGTTTCCTTATTGACCTACATAGATTAGATATACTGTGGCTTTGATACCACTATTAGCTTTTGATGAATGAGTCATGAGAGATAACAATAACAAGATGAAAAATAACATGTAAAAAAGTAAATCTGTTAGATGATTGAAGTATGCTGAAATATAAAGCATATAAAATATTACAATGTAGCTATGGAGGAAGTGAGCAGTCCATTAACAAAGCTATAGATCTACATCATATCTATCACCAGTAAATGGTGTGGAACACAATCCACTAACCTATGCTATTGAAAAATGTATCTCGATTGTCCTATCTATCTATCTAAGAGGCCATCCTTATATATGCAAAATAGGATGCTTTCCCAACACTCTATCTAGCTGTGCATAGTACACCTTGCACATGGAAACTTTTCCATTTATTACAATGCATGTAGTCACTAGATAACTTGCACAAGAAGTAATTTAGGTATGTATCTTGGAGGATACATTTACATAACCCAAATTATGGAATAGAAATTATTTCAAACAAATATCTTATGTTGTCTACTTTCTCAAGAATATGAATATCTTGAGATCTTCAAATCCCTTATCCAATATTTGGCAAACTTCTTACCAAACACTTGTTCCTTTTGGGCTTATTATTGGATGGAGACAATTATCCCAAAAACCTTTTTATCAAAAAATTCTCCTTGCTTATAATATTTTGTCATAAACCTTCTCCAAATCTCTTCCACTGGTAACTTCTGAAAAGTCACTCTTCTCTGCTTGCAATCTCCTACTTTTCACTTTCTCCAAGATGCCTTCAATGGTCGCTTCTCCAAATCTACAACAAGGCTTTCTCTAGCCTTCTTCTTCTTGAGTCTTCTACTTTTACAATTCTTCAAGTCCTCTCTACAACTCTTTAACTTATCTTATCGAATCTCTACTAAAATGTTTTCCTGGTTTCCTCAATCTCCCAACTATGGGAATTTTGTAATGATATCTCTCTACTATATCTTCAAAGTCTGCTACTCTCAATATTCTAAATCTTCAAAGTATTTTGCTCTTCGAATATGCAATAGGACCTATTATTAGGTCTTCTCTATCTCCAATCTACAATATGTAATGAGAACCTTTTACATGGGTCTCTTCAATTTCCAATCTATAGTCTTCAATCTACAATATTCTATCTCCAATATTCTATCTTCCAAAATAGGAAGTTCTTCAATATGGCCTCTTTCAAGCCTATTTAGCTTCTCTAATATGCAACTATCTTAAATAAAAACTCTTCTTATAGGAACTTCCTTCTTGAGTCTCCTATATATTCAATCTCCAATAGAATATTTTCTTAGACCTCTTCAATCTCAAGTTTTATACAACAAAGAATTAATCCTTGCACGAGGAAAGCACATATAATTTTAGGTAAAAAAGGTGAAATTATTCTCTATCTATTTTAATAAGCTTCTCAAATTTTGGGTGTTAATTTTCTACAACCAAAAACTTAGATAGTAGTACCAAATATGTTAAAATTTCTAAAATAAACAAACTTGACTAGTTATCCTCAAAACTAGTGGAATGAATTTTGTGCTAGGTCCTAGTCTTCACGAGTTATTTTGTAACCCTGTGGAAAGACTCCATCCAATCTGCAATTTGCAGTCTCCTTCAATCTACCAACTTATCCAATAGGACCTCCTTGGGTCTATTAATCTCCCAATCTCCACAATATCAAGGTTTGACTTCAAGACCTAAAATCTCCTTCTATTCCAAATATTTATTGGAATAGAAATTATCCATTCTTCTCTAGTTTCACCTTCTAGATATAATCTCCTCATATTCATTAGTTTTTCCTTTGCAACTTCAAAAAACTCTACAAGTACAAACCTTGAAATAGCTATCGCTATCTCATGTCAATGTCCCTTGTGGCTCTGATACCATTATTAGCTTTTGATAATGTTTAATATGTAAATAAATACAATATGTAAAGTAGAAAGAATAAGATAACAAAATTTTACAATAAATCTAAAATATTCTATTAATAGAAACTTGTGAAAATATGGAACTACTCTACTAATGTATGCTATGAGCAATGCACCTTCGATACCTATTACAGTACTTTTTCACACATATATAATAATATGTGACTCTTCATATGGTGCACTCTTGACATTCACACTTCTAGACTATTCAACTCCCTATTCTATGGACTCATGTACACATGGACTAATGTGCACATTTACATTATTGGATGCACACTTGTGCATTTATTACATTACATAAAGTAAAGACTAATCTAAGACATGTACCAAATTATGTAATATAATCCAACAAAAGTTGCATCAAGATCACTTATTATTGCCTTCATTTTCTAATTCTCTATAACTACAACCAACATATCACTCTTCAATAAATCAAATATTTTTGAAAGATAAGTAGGAAATCAATCAGGGTCAGTGCCTTGTTAGGATGGAAAGCTCAAACTGCTTCATATAGCTCCTCCATAGATATCTTCTTCATCAAGATGAGTATATATTAGATATATTGTGGTTGTGATACCACTATTAGCTTTTTATGAATGAGTCATGAGAGATAACAATAACAAGATGAAAAATAACATGTAAAAAAGTAAATTTGCTAGATGATTGAAGTATGCTGAAATATAAAACATATAAAATATTACAATGTAGCTATGGAGGAAGTGAGTAGTCCATTAACAAAGCTATAGATCTACATCATATTCATCACCAGTAAATGGTGTGGAACACAATCCACTAACCTATGCTATCGAACAATGTATCTCGACTGTCCTATCTATCTTAGAGGCTATCCTTATATATGCAAAATAGGATGCTTTCTCAACACTCTATCTAGCTGTGCATAGTACACCTTGCACATGGAAACTTTTCCTTTTATTACAATGCATGTAGTCACTAGATAACTTGCATAAGAAGTAATTTAGGTATGTATCTTGGAGGATACATTTACATAACCCAAATGATGGAATAGAAATTATTTCAAAAAAATATCTTATGTTGTCTATTTTCTCAAGAATATGAATATCTTGAGATCTTAAAATCTCTTCTTCAATATTTGGCAAACTTCTTGTCAAACACTTGTTCCTTTTGGGATTATTATTGGATGGAGACAATTATCCCAAAAACCTCTCCTTGCTTCTAATATTTTGTCACACCTTCTCAAAATATCTTCTACTGGTAACTTCTAAAAAGTTACTCTTCTCTACTTGCAATCTCCTACTTCTCACTTTCTCCAAGATGCCTTCAATGGTCGCTTCTCCAAATCTGCAACAAGGATTTCTCTAGCGTTCTTCTTCTCTAAAATATATTAAGACCACTTTTCTTGAGTCTTCTACTTTTACAATTCTTCAAGTCCTCTCTACAACTCTTTAACTTATCTTATCGAATCTCTACTAAAATGTTTTCCTGGTTTCCTCAATCTCCCAACTATGGGAATTCTATAATGATATCTCTCTACTATATCTTCAAAGTCTGCTACTCTCAATATCCTAAATATTCAAAGTATTTTGCTCTTCGAATATACAATAGGACCAATTATTAGGTCTTCTCTATCTCCAATCTACAATATGTAATGAGAACCTTTTACATGGGTCTCTTCAATCTCCAATCTATAGTCTTCAATCTACAATATTCTATCTCCAATATTCTATCTTCCAAAATAGGAAGTTCTTCAATATGGCCTCTTTCAAGTCTATTCAACTTCTCTAATATGCCTCTATCTTAAATAAAAAATCTTCTTATAGGAACTTCCTTCTTGAGTCTCCTAAATATTCAATCTCCAATAGGATATTTTCTTAGACCTCTTAAATCTCAAGTTTTATACAACAAAGAATTAATCCGTGCGCGAGGAAAGCACATAGAATTTTAGGTAAAAAATATGAAATTCTTATCTATCTATTTTAAGAAGCTTCTCAAATTTTGGGTGTTAATTTTCTACAACCAGAAACTTAGATAGTAGTACCAAATATGTTAAAATTTCTAAAATTCTAAAATAAACAAACTTGACTAGTTATCCTCAAAACTAGTGGAATGAATTTTGTGCTAGGTCCTAGTCTTCACGAGTTATTTTGTAACCCTATGGAAAGACTATCCAATATGCAATTTGCAGTCTCCTTCAATCTACTAACTTATCCAATAGGACCTCATTGGGTCTCTTAATCTCTCAATCTCCACAATATCAAGATTTGGCTTCAAGACCTAAAATCTCCTTCTATTCCAAATATTTATTGGAATAGAAATTATCCATTCTTCTCTAGTTTCACCTTCCAGATATAATCCCATCATCTTCATTAGTTTTTCCTTTGAAACTTCAAAAAACTCTACAAGTACAAACCTTGAAATAGTTGTCGCTATCTCATGTCAATGTCCCTTGTGGATCTGATACCATTATTAGCTTTTGATAATGTTTAATATCTAAATAAATACAATGTGTAAATTAGAAAGAATAAGATAACAAAATTTTACAATAAATATAAAATATGCTATCAATAGAAACTTGTGAAAATATGGAACTACTCTACTAATGTAAGCTATGAGCAATGCACCTTCGATACCTATTACAGTACTTTGTCACACATATATAATAATATGTGACTCTTCATATGGTGCACTCTTGACATTCACACTTCTAGACTATTCAACTCCCTATTCTATGGACTCATGTACACATGGAATAATGTGCACATTTACATTATTGAATGCACACTTGTGCATTTATTACATTACATAAAGTAAAGACTAATCTAAGACATGTACCAAATTATGTAATATAATCCAAGAAAAGTTGCATCAATATCACTTATTACTGCCTTCCTTTTCTAATTCTCTATAACTACAACCAACATATCACTCTTCAATAAATCAAATATTTTTGAAATATATGTAGGAAATCAATCAGGGTCAGTGCCTTGTTAGGATGGAAAGTTCAAACTGCTTCATATAGCTCCTCCATAGATATCTTCTTCATCAAGATGAGTATAGATTAGATATACCGTGGCTATGATACCACTATTAGCTTTTGATGAATGAGTCAAGAGAGATAACAATAACAAGATGCAAAATAACATGTAAAAAAGTAAATCTGCTAGATGATTGAAGTATGCTGAAATATAAAACATATAATATGGAGGAAGTGAGTAGTCCATTAACAAAGCTACATATCTACATCATATTCATCACTAGTAAATGGTGTGGAACACAATCCACTAACCTATGCTATCGAACAATGTATCTCGATTGTCCTATCTATATATCTTAGAGGCCATCCTTATATATGCAAAATAGGATGCTTTCTCAACACTCTATCTAGTTGTGCATAGTACACCTTGCACATGGAAACTTTTCTATTTATTACAATGCACGCAGTCACTAGATAACTTGCATAAGAAGTAATCTAGGTATGTATCTTTGAGGATACATTTACATAACCCAAATGATGGAATAGAAATTATTTCAAACAAATATCTTATGTTGTCTATTTTCTCAAGAATATGAATATCTTGAGATCTTAAAATCCCATCTCCAATATTTGGCAAACTTCTTGTCAAACACTTGTTCCTTTTGGGATTATTATTGGATGGAGAAAATTATCCCCAAAACCTTTCCTTGCTTCTAATATTTTGTCACAAACATTCTCAAAATATCTTCCAATGGTAACTTCTAAAAAGTTACTCTTCTCTGCTTGCAATCTCCTACTTCTCACTTTCTCCAAGATGCCTTCAATGGTCGCTTCTCCAAATCTGCAACAAGGCTTTCTCTAGCCTTCTTCTTCTCTGAAATATATTAAGACTACTTTTCTTGAGTCTTCTACTTTTACAATTCTTCAAGTCCTCTCTACAACTCTTTAACTTCTCTTATCGAATCTCTACTAAAATGTTTTCCTGGTTTCCTCAATCTCCCAACTATGGGAATTTTGTAATGATATCTCTCTACTATATCTTCAAAGTCTTCTACTCTTAATATTCTAAATCTTCAAAGTATTTTGCTCTTCGAATATGCAATAGGACCTATTATTAGGTCTTCTCTATCTCCAATCTACAATATGTAATGAGAACCTTTTACATGGGTCTCTTCAATCTCCAATCTATAGTCTTCAATCTACAATATTCTATCTCCAATATTCTATCTTCCAAAATAGGAAGTTCTTCAATATGGCCTCTTTCAAGTCTATTCAACTTCTCTAATATGCAACTATCTTAAATAAAAAATCTTCTTATAGGAACTTCCTTCTTGAGTCTCCTATATATTCAATTTCCAATAGAATATTTTCTTAGACCTCTTCAATCTCAAGTTTTATACAACAAAGAATTAATCCTTGCACGAGGAAAGCACATATAATTTTAGGTAAAAAAGGTGAAATTCTTCTCTATCTATTTTAAGAAGCTTCTCAAATTTTGGGTGTTAATTTTCTACAGCCAGAAACTTAGATAGTAGTACCAAATATGTTAAAATTTCTAAAATTCTAAAATAAACAAACTTGACTAGTTATCCTCAAAACTAGTGGAATGAATTTTGTGCTAGGTCCTAGTCTTCACGAGTTATTTTGTAACCCTGTGGAAAGACTCTATCCAATCTGCAATTTGCAGTCTCCTTCAATCTACGAACTTATCCAATAGGACCTCCTTGGGTCTATTAATCTCCCAATCTCCATAATATCAAGGTTTGACTTCAAGACCTAAAATCTCCTTCTATTCCAAATATTTATTGGAATAGAAATTATCCATTCTTCTCTAGTTTTACCTTCTAGATATAATCTCCTCATCTTCATTAGTTTTTCCTTTGCAACTTCAAAAAACTCTACAAGTACAAACCTTGAAATAGCTCTCGCTATCTCATGTCAATGTCCCTTGTGGCTCTGATACCATTATTAGCTTTTGATAATGTTTAATATGCAAATAAATACAATGTGTAAAGTAGAAAGAATAAGATAAGAAAATTTTACAATAAATTTAAAATATGCTATCAATAGAAACTCGTAAAAATATGGAACTACTCTACTAATGTATGCTATGAGCAATGCACCTTCGATACCTATTACAGTACTTTTTCACACATATATAATAATATGTGACTCTTCATATGGTGCACTCTTGACATTCACACTTCTAGACTATTCAACTCCATATTCTATGGACTCATGTACACATGGACTAATGTGCACATTTACATTATTGACTGCACACTTGTGCATTTATTACATTACATAAAGTAAAGACTAATCTAAGACATGTACCAAATTATGTAATATACTCCAACAAAAATTGCATCAATATCACTTATTATTGCCTTCCTTTTCTAATTCTCTATAACTACAACCAACTTATCACTCTTCAATAAATCAAATATTTTTGAAAGATAAGTAGGAAATCAATCAGGGTCAGTGCCTTGTTAGGATGGAAAGTTCAAACTGCTTCATATAGCTCCTCCATAGATATCTTCTTCATCAAGCTTTTATTTTGTCCTTATGTGATAATTGATAGAATATTTTACAAAAAAATACCTTGTGCATCCTTATCTTGCCTAGTATCTATCAAAATATTTTTGAAAAAAGTAATTACTTCCTTCTTGGCATCTTCTTATTCCTTAGAAGATAAAAATATCATATAAATTAAATATATGTTAAATAAAAGTTACTTACCTACGTAAAAAATATTATATAAATTTAACACAAATGTTAAATAAAAACCACTCAACCTCAAAATTTATATGTACAATTACGCTCAACCATATTAAGTTTGGTCAAATTATTATAATTATTCTTAGAAGGGGCCCAACAGGAGGAGTAATAAACATGGGTGGTAGCAAGAATCTTTGTGCAAACCTGAAACTTGTCGACAAGAGAAAGGGGATGCGAGGCCCAACAAAAAATATTATTTTCAATTCTGTCAATGACATACTACTAGAGTTTAGAGGGTGAGCTACAAAAAGTAAAAGGGATTCCTAAGAACTTAAAACACTCACCTCTTTGAAGCCAATGCCATGAAAAATGTCTAAGCCAAGTAGGCAAAGATGAAGAAGCAAGGCGAAAATAAAGGGACTTAGACCAATTGATGTTGGATCCTAAGGCCTTATAAAAAGTGTCCAAACAAACCAAATTAGTAGAAAATAAAACCTCATCCTCATTGATAGCGAGAAAAGAATCATCTACAAAGTATCCATTAATAAGTTGGGTGTACATATCAGAAAAAAAATACCTTTGATCAACCCCTTAGATTCTTGATTGGTAAGAAGATAACCAAAAGCTTCAGCAACAAGGATGTAAAGAGAGGGGGCAAAAGGATAGCCCTGGCGAATAGAACAAAACAAAACAAACTCCTCTAACCTAAGTCCATTAATAGTAAGACAAGCTAAAGCATCAGCAAACAACATACTAACAACCCTGATAAAAAAGGGGCCAAAGCCGAGAGCTTGGAGCATGGCAAGAATAAAAGGCCACTCAATACGATCATAAGCTTTCTCAAAGTCTAGTTAGGGATTTTATTTGGGCCAAGGGGAATAATTTGTATGGTTTTCATCAAGTTGCTTGGGATATTTTTTGCACACCTACTTATAATGGTGGGATGGGCATTATTGACATCTACGAGCAAAGAATTTCTTTGTGTGCTAAGTGGGTGATTAAAGCTATTGAAGGTCCTGAAGCCTAGAAGGTTTTGATTCATCATTGTATTTCTTTAGGGCTAATATTGGCCTCCATACTCTCATCATTACTTTTGCTCTAGTTAAGATTTAGGGTTCCTTTGTTGTTAAAAGTATTTGGTGAGCTTTTGAGGTGGTGAAACCTCATATTCATTGGATTGGTGATGGTTTTCATAATGGTATTTCATTTAATTCTCAGAATATCTGGTGGTCTTCTATTTTGTCTAACTTTTCAGTTCTTCTTGCTGATATACCAGAGATTAAAACTTTGAGGTTGTTTCGCAAGGGCATCTACTATATTAATAATTTAGTGCACTCTCGAGAGTGGATTCCTTGGCCTGATCTCAAATAGAAATATAATATTCAAAATTCAAATCTTCCTTTTATTCTTAAGATTCAAGAACTCATACTTGATGTCATGCTTCATAAGCTCGACCTTCAACTCCCAAGTGCCTGGTGGAGGAATTAGCGCTATAATGTCGATACTCTTTTTAATAACTACTCTTCTTCCTTGTTTTATCAACTTCTTAGTCTTGTTTTCCCTAGTGTTGATAACTTAATGAGAGATGGTAGACTCACTCTACCTTCCATACTTGGATTGCTCATCTGAATCATATCTGGAAGTCTAGCTTTAAACCCAAGATTACTTTTTTTCTTTGATCTCTTATTTATCAAGGGCTTCCTACGATGGAGAGAATTAGTAGGTTTGGTCTTCCTAAGTGTCTAGCTTGTGGTCATTTTGAGACTTTCAAACATCTATTTTGGTTCTGCCCTTGTGCTCAATCTACTTGGTCTTGGATTCACTCATTATTCAAGCTCTTTCATATTGAATTTTTCAGATGGTAGATGATATTTTTTGGAGATAATAGTTGTTGGCCTGCCTATATTACTGCTCTGTGGAATTTCTTTCATGCTATTATTTTGTTTTAAATTTGGAAAGATAGAAATGTTGTTGTCTATTCTGGAGATTCAATTTCTAGTCAGTTTTCCTTGCATGAAAAGATTATAGTATTTTTTGTTGTTATTGTTCAGCTCCATTCGTAGGCTTTCAAGTTGACTCATGAGTTGACGCATTTGATAAATCTTGTCAGGTTCTAGAATGAGGCTCCATGAACTATCAACATGGCTTTGCCTAACCTCCCTCCACCTTAAGGTCCCTCTATTTCTTTGAGGCCTCAACGTTACAGGTTGAGGGATGATATTATCTATCATCAAGTTGTTTTTTCTATTCCCACAGTAGGGTTCGGCCTTCTCTTGGAGTAGATTCCTTTGTTTAGTTATTCTGTTTGTTCACCCTTTTAGGGGTTGATATTGATTGTTTGGATGACCTTACAGCCCAAGCTATGTTTCCAGATTTTTTTAATTGTAAACTCTCTTATTTTTTATTGAATATAATTATTGGTTCCAATAAAAAAATTATATGTATTACATGAATTTAGATTACATATTACGTACCACTCATTAAAAACTATTAACCTCTATCAAAATTTAAATTTATGCGTGATGGCATGAGTGATGTAAGGAAAAAATATAGGTAGTAACTTGCATTAAAGATAAAATATAGGTCATAACTTATGGTGTTTGACACATGTAAAGACAAAGCATGAACAAAATTAAATCATTGGATAATTTTTCCTTTACAGCCATGATTTACAACCACAGAATCACATCAGTATCGCCGGATGTTTAAAAGGAATAAATTGTTGGCCCAAATAGGAGCTTTAAAGTTACAGAATCACATCAGTATTGTCCGATTTTTTAAAAATAATAAATTGTTGGCCCCAAGAATCACATCAGTATTGTCTAATCTTTAAAAAGAATAAATTGTTGGCCCCAATAGGAGCTTTAAACTTTGTTTCCAATACATAAAGGAAAGGAATGATCGGCCATGATTTACAACAGAATCACATCAGTACTGTGCGATATATAAAAAGAATAAATTGTTGGCCCCAATAGGATCTTTAAACTTTGTTTCCAATACATGAAGGAAAGGAATGATCAGCCATGATTTACAACAACAGAATCACATCAGTATTGTCCAATGTTTAAAAAAAAAAAGTTGTTCGCCCTAATAGGAGCTTTAAACATTGTTTCCAATACATGAAGGAAAGGAATGATCAGCCATGATTTACAACAACAGAATCACATCAGTATTGTCCAATGTTTAAGAAGAATAAATTGTTCGCCCCAATAGGAGCTTTAAACTTTATTTCCAATACATGAAAGAACAGAATCACATCAGTATTACCTGATGTTAAAAAAGAATAAATTGTTGGCCTCAATAGGAGTTTTAAACTTTGTTTCCAATACATGGAGGAAAGGAATGACATGGACGCTGCTCACTTGATCTCATTATCTGAGCTGTGGGATGTTTATTGGAGTTTACTAATCTAAAATAAATAAATTTGAATAAAAAAATTGGAAGAAAAGTTTACTCAACAATATTACAAGCATGGCCTAGAGGGATTGCAAGTGAGAGCTCCTGCAGTGTTTGTGAGTTTTGGTACTAATTCTCCTCTAGCAACTTTAAAACTTTGCTGAGGATTATACATGGGCAGCGCTCTTCCTCTTCCAGAGGGCAGGAAGTATGCTCCGTTCAAGAACATGTCCCTTACAGACTTCAACAACCATCTCTTGCCTTTTCCTTCCTGCCATGTCACCTGCTTTTTGGACTCTTCATTTGGAGCCACGAACCGATTGCCTTCGCTCCTGATGATGGGATGGGCGCTCCCTCCAATTGCATATATTCCCCACGGCTCATAGTTGTTATTCGCCACATGCACATACCCATGTCTGCACCTGTACATGACAACCACACATTTAGTTTCTAGTTGAGTTGACTGATGGGACTTAATGCGCTGTTTATTTGATTTACATTTGCAATTGCAGTCGCTTTTGGTTGGAAATTGGAATGGTTACCTTGGCATGCGTTGAATCAGGCCAGGTCCAAAGTGGTTGAACGCCACTGTGACCTTCATGTTTTTATCAGCTGCATACTCATCGCTGTGTCCCAACAGCATTACCTGTGGTTTGATGTTGAGCATAAGATATAAGTTACATGTTGCCAACTAGTTGTCATGATAAAATAGACAGTAGGTAACTTGTTCGTTTTTACTTACTTTGTCATGATAAGAGAAACGGTTGTTGGAAACGGTAACCGCAGTGGAAGCCAGCGTCACATCTACCAGACCATCGGCACAATTGGAGAGTGTGTTATGATCAATCCATATGTCTCTGGAACCGACAACAGAAATACCATCTCCATCCTGCGTATCAATAGTCTCCACATGCATCAGTTGCGAGAGTAGAACTTTGCCCTTCTTGCATAGTCATGGATGTTTAGCCCGTGAATGATAACGTTATGCACATTCTGTAGACGGATGCAAGGCCCGTCGCTAATGTGGACTTTTGCCCCTCGTGCGTCGATGGTCTTGTGGCTTGTAACGAAGAGGGGCATTTCCAGCTTGATGTTCATATCTCTCGCAAACACTATCCAGAGATGGGCATCATGATTAACTCCGTATCTCAGAGTGCCCGGCAAGGGATTTGCAGCATCATCGTCGGAACTTGCGACCGTGTAAATCTTCCCGCCTTTGCCTCCCTTAGCTGCGCTTCCAAAGCCCTTTGCACAGTCGGCAAGCTTCATTCTGTTGTGTGCCCAGAGTGGGTCTCTTCTCCAGCACTTATCAATGGGATTGTAGGATGTTGAAGAAGACAAGGAGGGAATTGGGTGCTGCAAAAACAGGGAAACCAAAATAAAGAGGAACTGCAAGTGCATAGCGGCCATTGAGAATAAGAATTATAAAGCTAAACAATAGTCGGCGGACGCAGAAGACAAATGAATCTAAAGGGAAAACGAAAACGGATTGACGCTGCTCAGCTGAAACTGGTTTATTGGTTGGTGATGATTCCATTTGCATATATATAGGTAGAGAGTGAGAGTGAGAGTCCGCAATAGCAATACTCTCCAAAAGAAAAGAATACAACAGAATAGAGAAGAGATAGCCGGGAGCCGCCTTGAAGTCTGCTGACAATTTTCTTTCGGATCGGAGACGGTGACGGTTTGATAGGAATTAATTTTGAGATTTTTTGCTTGCAATGAAAACGAGCGTGTAGGCGGATAGAGAAAGGAGAAATGGTTTGCTCCGCTGTCGCAAAGAATATAAGTTGATGACAGTTATTATCCACGTTGCTTGCTTCCTATTTACATGTATAGCTGATGTTGCTATATTGTTGCTTTTAGTTGACCATGACCTTATCAGACAGTATTAAACATTAACAATTCCAAGTTGAAACAAAAAATGCAACCTTAACTTCTGCTGCTCTTTGATAAACACTGGCAATGGTAATGGTACGGGATGGGTGGCTGCCACGGACGAAATAGTGTCGTGTCACCACCAGCTATAGTGAGTTGGAGTCAAGACCTTTGATTTATTATGATTTTCCAACCTAGACCTAACCAGTGATTTTATTGTTATCGTTGGAATATTTTTTCCATTCTTAGACGGTGAGCACCGTGAATAGCGAGAAACTCGGTCCAAACCTTCTCACGTGCGCTTATCGTATCTCTGTTCTTCCTCTCCTTTATAATACGCCACGTGATCAAATTGTTATACACGTTGAAAACATATATTGTATTCTAAACTTATTTTTTTGACCAAAAAAATAAAAAAAAAATTGAAAATTTTACATTAAGACAAGATATTTATAAATTGGGATAAGACCCTTTTTCAGCTTTAGCTAGCAAAAACACTTGTTTTTCTTTTTAATTTTTTAACAAACTTTTATAATTCTAAGATTCAAGATCTTAAAAACCAATTAGTTTTGTTTACAACATTAAAAGGAGATTTGCGAGGCAAATCTCCTAAACCATATGTCTGCAATGGCTGTCCAAATTAGCTAAACACTAGATTTTCTCACCAACCTACCTAATCCTTTCATCCTCAATAGTCATGCCACTGTGCCACTGAACCTCTACCTCCTCCTCGGTACTTGTCTTACCCGAGAAGTCTTCCACTTTATTCATAGCTCTACCCTTTATAATTCCCTTTACAATTCCTTAATTTTGTGACAAGAATCCCCAACCTTTATGTCTCCAAAGTAAATTTCTTCATGCAATCTAGAGCTCCTACCAAGATTTAAGAATCTAATTCTATTATTGTCCTCCTATAACTATGTCTTATTGTATAGAAGCAGATTTGATAGCTAAGGCTTTTGCTTAATTGTTTGTGGCCCTACTGAGGCCATTTAGTTCCCAATAGAGTATTGTCCCAACATGATTCCTGTAGACCACTCCAATTCCAACTCTACCTAGATTGCCTTTTGTAGCTCCATTAGTATTAATTTTAATCTAGCCTTCTAGGGGTGTTTTCCAACTAGCTTTGTTCTACCTCTCTTGCACTTTGGCTTCCTTCTCCATTGTCCCTATATCAGCTTGAGTTTCTTATTTAGCATACCCACAATTTTTGTGACTTTGATCCAAATGACCTGCTAAATGCCATCCAAGGATGAAAAGGTTTCTTTAAAAAATTTACCATTCCTCTCCAACCACTCTTACCACCAAATAAATTTTAATCCAAGCTTCCACTCTATATGAAGACCTTCCGATTTAAAACTCCCCCTCTTCCACTTTTCCAAATATTAATTTGGTTCAAATCACAATTGGCTCAGTTTTTATAAGCTAAAAACCATCACTCCTAGATCTGGTGCACGAAAAGGCATTCTGTTAGGATCCTCCATCCTAACATTATTAGTTAGTATTATTAATAATTTAATTATTATATTATTAACTCATAAAGTGAACCATCACATCTCTTCATAACGTGAACCATCATGTCTCTTCACCAACATAGCTTTAGGGTAGATATATATATTAGGTTGGCCATTCACACAAATCATCCAAGAATAAGAATATATATTTGTTTAAACCCATTGGAGGGATTCCCCATTCCAGTGCAACAGTGATTCAACCCTAAAAGCGATTCTTTTTAATGTTATTTTATTTATTCATTTATTAAATATTAGCTATAACCTTCAGGGTTCTACCATTTGGTATCAGAGCCATGTGGGACCCAGTCATGTGGGATCCTAACACATTCAAACATCAAGTGGTTAGATGTTTCCTCACTTTTGTGGCATAAAACATATTGGGATGGACCAACGATTTCCCTGTCTCAAATTATCAAAAGAATTCCACTATGCATGAACTATCAAGTAAAGAAGTTTAGTTTCGGTGAACCCTTGGACTGCCAAATATTTATCTAATCCTCAACCTGATATGCATGTGGAAGATGTTAGAAGGATCTTATCATATCCACACTTCACTGTGTAGACTCCAAGGCCCCATAGCCCTAAGCTAATTCATCCTCCTCATATCTACCTATGAGAAATATATCTGCCAAGATTTTAGTCATGATGGGTATCAATTATAGAGGGATTGGAATTGGTCAGTCATCCAACTTCTTAAACTGCTTAAACCTATAATCCCCAAGTTGACTAGTGTTGAAATAACTTTTAATCTAGATTCAACTCCTGCTTATCATGATTGTTTTTATTGGTTGTAATTTTTTAAATTCAACAATGATAGGTGGGTATTGATCGCAATAATCTATCTAAAATGGTGTCTTCTCCCCTCTCCTCACTTTTCAAAATAATCCATTTTTCACTACTTGAGATCCTAACTTTAGAGCTTACCACACTAGGGATCCATTACCATCCAAAGGGAAGCGACTCACCTCATTCAAGTTCACCTGTCCTAATATTTACTAGTTAAAATTCTACTAAATAATGAAGTTGGTTGTGAGATCCACCTCCAGTAAAGCTTTCCAACCAAAGCTTTATTATTTAACTTCAATCTCCTCAGTCCTAAATATCCCTTTACGTTGGGCTAACTTAATTTCTCCCAATCTACTAACACCCATTTCCTCTATCCTTTTACTCCTTATAAAAAATTTCTAGCCATCTTGTCAAACTCTTTTCATATAGTATGTGGGACAACAAGGATAGAAAATTTATAAATTGAATTGGCTTGAATGACTAACTACAAAAATGTTAATCTACCTCTAAAGGTTAACCATTTGTGAGACTAATGGTTAATTCTTTCTTTGATATGATCTAAAATATTCCTCTAGATAACTATCTTCAATTTTTTAAAATGCAAAGGGACCCCCAAGTATACCATTGAGAGAGAAGTCCTTGTGAATCCCAAGATC
Source organism: Wollemia nobilis (assembly GCA_028583015.1). NCBI lineage: Eukaryota > Viridiplantae > Streptophyta > Pinopsida > Araucariales > Araucariaceae > Wollemia > Wollemia nobilis. The sequence goes on from JAQPPZ010002121.1 coordinate 6,078,771, forward strand.
AATAAAATTTTGCCTTGAAGTCTTCAATCAAGATTGAAGAAGACCACTTTGGATTTCTTATCATTGATGACTTGGTTTGTGGCCCTAAGGTAAACATTAAGAGTATCTCTGACCATTCCTGCTTCCCTAAGGTTGGCCACTCCTACCAATCTAGTGTCATCCACAAACTATTACCTCTCCAAGCTATTACTTGCACTATATTACTTGATCTAGGATAGGAGTTGAAAGAGGGGTTTGAACATGGTTATTATTTTCATTATTCCCATCCACTTCTTCCATGAGTTGTTCTTCTTATTGCTCCACTAGTGTCTTGAAGATATCATACCTATTTGAAGGCTTGAGCTAGGTTTGCTCTTTACCATATTTTTTCTTTTGACTTCTCCTTCTTTTGGGTTTTTCAAAACCATATCCTTATGCTTCTCCACCCTAAGAAATATTGGTTGCTTCTTTATTGATTGTTGAATTACCCTTCTTAAGAAGATTTGACATTCCTAGAGGAGCCTCCATTTTGTGTTCATATTTTTTGGACAAGACCAAGCCAAATACCCATATTTATGGTAAACTCTACACTTGAAGGACAATGCCTCATAATCTAGTTGTTGAATCTAAGATAGTCCTGCAAGTTTGAGTTCCACCTTTGCTAACAAATACTGGTTGATATCCATTTCCATGCATAATCTAGCATAGACAATTGTGTTTCCTTCCATTGTGTCTCTATAAATGCCCAAATATCTTTCAATGTAATTACCAATGATTTTTAATACCTACTCACTCCAAAAATCTATTCGGAGTGCATACAAAAGGATCCAAGCTGGGACAACAACAAGTTCAATTTGGGGATCAAATACCACTCTCCAAGGCTAAACAAATAATCCTATTGAACCATGATTTTTCTTTTATGATTTGAAAGCCTTATTTCTATCAACAAGTAAGGGAAAACTAACAATAAAATATCCATTACTAATAAACCACAAATAATACTCACCAAGAGACTCCTAGTTCTACCAAACCCATGAATGAAAAAAAATTAGGGTAGTGCAAATACCCATGAATTTACATATCAGGTCATGATTGGTTCTATATATGATTGCTTCTTCTACTATACTCTACTCAATGACAATCTTTGGCTTAGACTCCGACTATGGCAAGCATCCATTGAATCTTTGAGATGTTGATATTTTCTAGCAGCCACAAAGAGCATTTTTAGTGTAGTTTTTTTGTACTTCTTTAGTCTATGTTGGAGAATTTTCCTTCAAAAATATACAAATGAACTTTGTCTATCTAAGAGAGGATCTAGAGGTGTCCTTATTGGGCTCTCCTAGGGCAACAATCTCATCTTTGTTGGACATTTTGAGTCCCTAAGTCAAAGTTGTCATTGATGTCACCATTGATGCCACCAGATGAAGTCATCATTAATACCAAATATTTCAGCAGGAAATAAAGGGGACAAAGATGGTTATTTGATATCCAGGGAGAAGGCCAAAGTTCAAGTAAAACAATGCAAAATACAGAAGTTAAAAAGGAGTTATAATATTTATTTTATAAATTATTTAAATTCAGGATGAATTTAAATTTTATAAATAAATATTAAAAGGTACTTTATCAAAGGTGAAATATTATAATGGTTATTATAATATTAGAAGTGCCATGGTGAAAACCCAAAATAAAATATTTGTAATTTTCATTACAATATTTTATATTGTAGAAGTGGGTTTATAAAGTCTAAAGATATTTTAATAAACCCAAAGGTTGGGTTTAAAGGTTTAAGACCAAAGAATATTTTAATAAATCCAAAGGTTGGATTTAAATATTTAAACAAGGCATTCAAAGTTTTATTTCCGCCAACATCATAGAAGCCAAAGGGAAGCACCGACATTTTCGAATTATTGGAGATGCATATAAATACCATGCCCAAAGTTTATTTTTGATTATCCTTGCTCGAACGATTGTTGTGTGGCATAAGCAAAAAATGAGCTCGTGGTTTAAAATAGTTGGCAAAGGATGCAGAAGATAACATGGTTTGAGACCACCCCCAATTCGCATTGGGCAGTGTGGCCTAGTGGTGGCTTGGAGAGCGTGAAGGCATTGGGAGCACGGAGGTCGTGCGTTCGATTCCTGTGAAGAGCTTTTTGGTGGAGTATTGTGGAAGCGCCCAAGGCACACATTTTTAAACGTGGGCAAGGAAAAGTGCAAAGAAGAAGCACGTGGTGCTTCTCCCTTTGTGAACGAGCATGTAGCTCGTGTGGCAACCTTAGCCATGGCTAAGGCGCTCGTGGTGTGGGCAGGTCGTGGGGTCAAAACCCCTTGAGGAAGGTACAAAATTTTTAATTACGTTTTATGGTTTATGCCCTAAGGTTGGAGTGATAAGGTTGTTTTAGAGTTGATTAATTTTTGATAAACCTTTCTATTAAAGGTTGTGGTGATTGATTTTTGAAGGTGAAAGTTTTGTTGATTATTTGAGTTCTATAATCTGGAAAGTGTTGTTTTGAGAGTTATGTTTTAGGAGGTATAAGGAGTTATGATAAAGTGTTAATTAAGATTTATTTTTGAGACTTGTTGATTATTATTTTTAAGGGGTTTTCTTCTAAAAGGACTTTGGTGGATGTGAAAATTAAGTTGGAGTAAAAAGGTGTATTTAAAGTTATATTTTGCATTGTGATTTTAATTAAAAGTCCTCTAACCCTTATGTGAGTTTGGAAAAGAGATTTTGTGAAGTGTGGCAGATTTTGTGGACAACTCCTTGGCAACAAAAAGGTATGGGTAAAATTCTTCTCTATTGAGTTGGTTGATTGGCTTGATTGAAAATTAAGTTTGGAGTGAAAAGGAATTGATTAGGGTTTCCTTTTCGAAAGTGGTTGAGTTAGTGCTTCAAGGTTTTCTGGATTAAGAGTTGTGATTAAACCTTGGTTGATAAGCATTGTTGGTTAGACCATTGGTTGAGTTAAGTGTTTGAGTTAATGCTTCAAGGTTTTCTGGATTAAGAGTTGTGATTAAAACCTTGTTTTATAAGCATTGTTGTTGAAGCCATTGGTTGTGTGAAAAACCTGAGTTAGGGTTTGGAAAGATCATGAGTATCATTGTTATGTGAAGAATGTTTTATAAGCATGGTTGTTGAAGTGAGTTGTTATGCAATGAACTTGAACTTGAGTTTGGAAAGAACATGAGTATCATTGTTATGTGATAGTTGTTGTTGAACATTGTTGGAAATATTTTGAGTTGGTTGATATATGCTTGGACTAGGGTTTGTGAGAAAGGGTTGTTCCTTGAGATGATTGGTTGAGTAGAGTTGATTGAGCCTAGTCAAGTGGATGTGAAGTTGTTGTTCAAGTTCCATGAAACAAACTATTCTATATTCTGATTTGAGTTGAGATTGAGAATAGAACATATTGAGTCTCTAACAATTCTCTTTATGCTTCTATGAGATTGATTTGAGAAAGAGATTGAGCTTTGAGAATAGAACATATTGAGTCTCTAACAATTCTCTTTATGCTTCTATGTGATTGAGTTGAGAAAGTGATTGAGCTTTGAGAATAGAACATATTGAGTCTCTAACAATTCTCTTTATGCTTCTATGAGATTGAGTTGAGAAAGTGATTGAGTTTTGAGTATAGAACATATTGAGTCTCTAACAATTCTCTTTATGTTTCTATGAGATTGGACAAGTTCTGTGTGGACTTGTTAAGTTGATTTGAGGTAAGTCTTTGAGAAGACTTGTGGACTATTTTTGTGTGAGATTTTGTGGAAGCTTACAATACAGATTTGGTTAAGTCCTAGAGAGGACTTGTTGAGAATATTTGAGCAGGTTTTGAGTGGACCTATTGAGCATATTTGAGCAAGTTTTGAGTGGACCTATTGAGCAGATTTGATCAGGTTATGAGTGGACCTATTGAGAAGATTTGGACAGGTTTTGAGTGGACCTGTTGAGAAGATTTGGATAGGTTCTAAGTGGACCTATTGAGCAGATTTGGATAGGTTCTGAGTGGACCTATTGAGCAGATTTGATCAGGTTTTGAGTGGACCTATTGAGAAGATTTGAGCAGGCTCTAAGTGAACATGTTGAGAAGATCTGAGAAGGTTATGAGTGGACCTATTGAGAAGAATTATGCTAGACCGACTAGACTATGTTTAGTATAGTATTGAGATAGAGCTTTGGAGGTGATAGAGCAGAGAGGATAAAGACTCCAATGGATAGAGATCCATCAACTAGGACATTGAGGATAGGTCTTTTGAGTGAGGACAAGAGTCTTCAAGTGGAGAGAGATCCACAATTAGTGCAGTGGAGGCAGTATCTTCTAGAGGATCACCAACCAGAGCAGAGGAGAAGGAGTTCTCCTATGGATAGAGATCCACAAACTAGATTTAGGGGATCAACATCTCCTTTGGACAGAGGTCCATAAACATTGTAATTGGGAAGGATTCCCAAAATATTATTTGAGAAATATTTAGAAGAAATATTTTCTCTATGGAGGTAGCCCACATTGGGTGAACCATATTAAAATTTGTGTCTCTATTGTGTATGATATTTTGTGCATTGCTTTGATTATTGCTATTGATATTGCTATCTATACATTACATAATATTGATTTGAAAAGAAAAGTAAAAAGTGGTCTTATATTGTTCACCCCCCTCTCAGTATAAGCTTGTGTTCTTCAATTGGTATTAGAGTGGGTTCCTTCAGAAGAGCTTGATAACTTGAAGGAAAAGTGGTCAAAGAACATAATGGATCAAAAGGATCAAAGGGATGGGTCCATCAATAATGTAGTACTAGTATTTGATGGAAGTGACTTCCTATATTGGTGTGTGTTGATGAGATTTCACCTGATGGCACTTGGCAATGAAGTTTAGGATGCAGTGGAACTTGGATATGATTCAATAGTCGATCCTCCTACAGATAAGGAAGGTAAGCTCCTAATGCATGCAAATTCAAGAGCTATGAATGTGATTATAAAAGGATTGCGTAGATCAGAATCTATGAAGGTTATGGATTGTAAAACAACAAAAGATATGTGGGAACTATTGCATACCATATATGAAGGAGATAAAGGTGTTAGAAAAGCTAAAATCAGAAATATCAAAGGAGAGTTTGAAAATTTAAGAATGTGGGATGATGAAAACATTCATGACTATCTCAGTAAGATTGATGAACTTGTACATGAGATGAGAGGTCTTGGAATGAAGGTTGATGAGTTTGATGCTTGTGATAAGATCTTGAGAACTCTTCCAAAGAGGTACAATGAAAAGGTCTCTACTATAGAAACATCAATTGATAGTGATAGTCTAACAAGAAATTCTTTGCTTGGTATGCTTACAACTTTTGAGATAAGAACAAAAGATCCTATTCTTTTGAAAGAGGCTGCATCCAAAGCAAACAAGAAGATCAAGGGTAAGAAGTCAGAATCAAGTAGTGAGTCTTCCAGTGATGAAGAAGCAAATTTTGGTAGAAGAGATAAAGGTTCCAGAAGACCCATAGATCTAAGATTTGTTAAGTGTTTTAATTTTGGAAAGTATGGACATTATGCAACAGAGTGCAAAGAGCCAAAGAACAACAATGATGAAGAAAAATAGGATCACAGGTACAGGGAATCAGAAAGACACAGGTACCAGAAGAAAAGCAAGGATGGACAAAATAGGCAAGGAAAGAAGTTCTTTCAAAGACAAAAGAGGAGCTACTATGTGGATAATGCAAGTAAGTACTCAAATGATAGTGATGCTAGTATTTCAGACAATGATAGAGATGAAGTCCTATTTATGGTTGAAGAGAAAGATCTAGTTAAGAAAAAGACTCAGTTATTCTCAAGTGTTTTAGATGTGGTAGATTTGGACATCTTGAAGATGATTGCACAAGGGATGGTTATAGTTTCAGTGATGATGATTTTGAAGATGCACTTGAAAGACTAGATGAAAATCTTCTAATGGCATTAGAAGAAGAAGTGAGTGATCCTATAGAAGACAAGCCAAAAGAAAGAAATGATATGGACAAAGGCAAAAAAATAGAGGATTATTCAACAGAAAATGGTTATGATCTCAAGGGAGAACTTATCTATGCTCTTGACACGGTAAAGAAGGTAAGAAAGCAACATTCCAAGCTTGAAAGTCAGTTTCAAGAATGTGATGAAGAAATATTATTGCTCATAGAGGATTTAGAAAAATCAAAGGCTAAGGCAAGCAAGTTCAAAGATAAGTTAGAAGCAAAGATCTTGGAATGTGAGAAGTTAGCACAAGAAGTGGCTCTACTAAAGAAATATGTAGAAGACTCCAAGAATAAGCTATACAAGTATGTAAATAGTGCAAAGAGTGTGGATAAAATAGTCAAGATACAAAGAGGAGCAACAAACAAGATAGGTCTTGGTTCTAAATAGGTTCAAAAGAAAAGGGAAGAAGAGTCTACTTCAAGTCTTGAAGAAGAAGAAACTTTAGAAGAAGATACATCAGAAGAAGATAATGTAAGTGGGAGTGAGACATCAGAGGATGAGTTGGACAACAAAGAGTTCAAAAAAGATAGGAACAATGCACAGAGAAGATACAAATGGAACAACAATCAGAATAGGAGACCAATGAGGTCAAGACAAGGAAGCTTCAATGGAAGATGTTTTTCATGTCACAAGGTTTGGGCACATGGCTTCACAGTGCGGGACACATGAAAGACAGGAATATGGGAAATGATAACTTTTCCATGGGTATTGCTACTCATGTAATGAGTTTGGTCACAAAGCAATGAATTGCAGGGTTCATGACAGAAGAAGACATGGCTTCACTAGGAGAAATCCTAAGATAGTTGCACCTCCAAGGAATAATAACATTAAGTGTTATAAGTGCAATAATGATGGTCACACAGCAAGATGGTGTAAAGCAAATATTCCAGAAATAGGCATGAACAGGAACAAGAATATGAATAGGAACAAGAATATGAATAGAAACAAGAATATGAATAGGAATAGGAACATGGATGAGAACAGGAATAGGAACAGGAACATGGATGAGAACAAGAAAAAGAATAAGAACAAGAATGATGACAGGAACAGGGATGATGACTTGGATAGAAATAGTCAGAGGATTCAGAAAACTCAGAAAAGAAGGGAAAAAGATAAAGGTAAAGAACAATGCTTTCGAGGAGTAGAAATACTCCCACCCTAGAATTAACCACCTCATGAGGAGGTGGGGGAGGGGCTAAGCTAAGAGGCTCATTCTTAGCCCCGAGCCCCAAAGGTGACCCTTTGCCATTGATGTCAAAGGGGGAGAGATTTGTGTATTGAGGAGAGAGTTGATATGGGGAGATATTTGATAGAGCATTGAGCCAGGGGGAGCAATGTCCCAAGGGGAGCAGAAGAAAAAGAAAGGTCAAGTTTCAGTAAAAGGATATGGGTTGCCATCAATGACAAAGGGGGAGATTGTTGGACATTTTGAGTCCCTAAGTCAAAGTTGTCATTGATGTCACCATTGATGCCACCAGATGAAGTCATCATTAATACCAAATATTTTAGTAGGAAATAAAGGGGACAAATATGGTTATTTGATATTCAGGGAGAAGGCCAAAGTTCAAGTAAAACAATGCAAAATATAGAAGTTAAAAAGGAGTTATAATATTTATTTTATAAATTATTTAAATTCAGGATGAATTTAAATTTTATAAATAAATATTAAAAGGTACTTTATCAAAGGTGAAATATTATAATGGTTATTATAATATTAGAAGTGCCATGGTGAAAACCCAAAATAAAATATTTGTAATTTTCATTACAATATTTTATATTGCAGAAGTGGGTTTATAAAGTCTAAAGATATTTTAATAAACCCAAAGGTTGGGTTTAAAGGTTTAAGACCAAAGAATATTTTAATAAATCCAAAGGTTGGATTTAAATATTTAAACAAGGCATTCAAAGTTTTATTTCTATCGACGTCATAGAAGCCAAAGGGAAGCATCGATGTTTTCAAATTATTGGAGATGCATATAAATACCATGCCCAAAGTTTATTTTCGATTATCCTTGCTCGAATGATTGTTGTGTGGTATAAGCAAAAAATGAGCTCGTGGTTTAAAACAGTTGGAAAAGGATGCAGAAGATAACATGGTTTGAGACCACCCCCAATTCACATTGGGTAGTGTGGCTAGTGGTGGCTTGGAAAACATGAAGGCATTGGGAGCATGGAGGTCATGCGTTTGATTCCTGTGAAGAGCTTTTTGGTGGAGTATTGTGGAAGTGCCCAAGGTGCACATTTTTAAACGTGGGCAAGGAAAAGTGCAAAGAAGAAGCACGTGGTGCTTCTCCCTTTGTGAATGAGCATGTAGCTCATGTGGCAACCTTAGCCGTGGCTAAGGCGCTCGTGGTGTGGGTAGGTCGTGGGGTCAAAACCCCTTGAGGCAGGTACAAAATTTTTAATTACATTTTATGGTTTATGCCCTAAGGTTGGAGTGATAAGGTTGTTTTAGAGTTGATTAATTTTTGATAAACCTTTCTATTAAAGGTTGTGGTGATTGATTTTTGAAGGTGAAATTTTTGTTGATTATTTGAGTTCTATAATCTAGAAAGTGTTGTTTTGAGAGTTATGTTTTAGGAGGTATAAGGAGTTATGATAAAGTGTTAATTAAGATTTATTTTTTGAGACTTGTTGATTATTATTTTTAAGGGTTTTCTTCTAAAAGGACTTTGGTGGATGTGAAAATTAAGTTGGAGTAAAAAGGTGTATTTAAAGTTATATTTTGCATTGTGATTTTAATTAAAGTCCTCTAACCCTTATGTGAGTTTGGAAAAGAGATTTTGTGAAGTGTGGCAGATTTTGTGGACAACTCCTTGGCAACAAAAAGGTATGGGCAAAATTCTTCTCTATTGAGTTGGTTGATTGGCTTGATTGAAAATTAAGTTTGGAGTGAAAAGGAATTGATTAGGGTTTCCTTTTTGAAAGTGGTTGAGTTAGTGCTTCAAGGTTTTCTGGATTGAGAGTTGTGATTAAACCTTGGTTGATAAGCATTGTTGGTTAGACCATTGGTTGAGTTAAGTGTTTGAGTTAATGCTTCAAGGTTTTCTGGATTAAGAGTTGTGATTAAAACCTTGTTTTATAAGCATTGTTGTTGAATCCATTGGTTGTGTGAAAAACCTGAGTTAGGGTTTGGAAATATCATGAGTATCATTATTATGTGAAGAATATTTTATAAGCATGGTTGTTGAAGTGAGTTGTTATGCAATGAACTTGAACTTGAGTTTGGAAAGAACATGAGTATCATTGTTATGTGATAGTTGTTGTTGAACATTGTTGGAAACATTTTGAGTTGGTTGATATATGCTTGGACTAGGGTTTGTGAGAAAGGGTTGTTCCTTGAGATGATTGGTTGAGTAGAGTTGATTGAGCCTAGTCAAGTGGATGTGAAGTTGTTGTTCAAGTTCCATGAAACAAACTATTCTATATTCTGATTTGAGTTGAGATTGAGAATAGAACATATTGAGTCTCTAACAATTCTCTTTATGCTTCTATGAGATTGATTTGAGAAAGAGATTGAGCTTTGAGAATAGAACATATTGAGTCTCTAACAATTATCTTTATGCTTCTATGAGATTGAGTTGAGAAAGTGATTGAGCTTTGAGAATAGAACATATTGAGTCTCTAACAATTCTCTTTATGCTTCTATGAGATTGAGTTGAGAAAGTGATTGAGTTTTGAGTATAGAACATATTGAGTCTCTAACAATTCTCTTTATGTTTCTATGAGATTGGACAAGTTCTGTGTGGACTTGTTAAGCTGATTTGAGGTAAGTCTTTGAGAAGACTTGTGGACTATTTTTGTGTGAGATTTTGTGGAAGCTTACAATACATATTTGGTTAAGTCCTAGAGAGGACTTGTTGAGCAGATTTGAGCAGGTTCTAAGTGGACCTATTGAGCAGATTTGAGTAGGTTCTGAGTGGACCTGTTGAGTAGATTTGATCAGGTTTTGAGTGGACCTATTGAGTATATTTGGATAGGTTTTGTGTGGACCTATTGAGTAGATTTGGACAGGTTCTGAGTGGACCTATTGAGCAGATTTGGATAGGTTTTGAGTGGACCTATTGAGAAAATTTTATCAGGTTTTGAGTGGACCTGTTGAGCAGATTTGAGCAGGCTCTGAGTGAACCTGTTGAGAAGATCTGAGAAGGTTCTGAGTGGACCTATTGAGCAGAACTATGCTAGACTAATTGGATTGTGTTTAGTATAGTATTGAGATAGAGCTTTGGAGGTGACTAGAGATAGAGACTCCAGTGGATAGAGATCCATCAGCCAGGACATTGAGGATAGGTCTTCTGAGTGAGGACAAGAGTCTTCAAGTGGAGAGAGATCCAAAGTTAGTGCAGTGGAGGCAGTGTCTTCTAGAGGATCACCATCCAGAGCAGAGGAGGAGTTCTCCTGTGGATAGAGATCCACAAACCAGATTTAGGGGATCAACATCTCCTTTGGACATAGGTCCATAAACATTGTAATTGGGAAAGGATTCCCAAGAGATTATTTGAGAAATATTTAGAAGAAATATTTTCTCCATGGAGGTAGCCCACATTGGGTGAACCACGTTAAATCTATGTCTCTATTGTGTATGGTGTTTTGTGCATTTCTTTGATTATTTCTATTGATATTGCTATTGATTATATTGGTTAATACTGTTTGGAAAAGAAAAGGAAAAAGTGGTCTTATACTGTTTAGCCCCCCCCTCTCAGTATAATCTTGTGTTCTTCAATATTCAATTTTGTAGCAACCAAAAAGACTTCGTCTACCTAGCCAATACTCTAGTTTTGCTTTCTAGAGATCTTCCTTCCTTCATCCTTGTTTAAAATTACTGTTGTTATAATTTGATTATATTGCATGATTAATATTATATTAATATTTATATATTTATCATTAATAAATATATTTTAAGTATAGTTATAAGCAAACATCAAAGTATAACTCAATTTTTCTTCTTTAATAATATTATTTTATTATTTTACAATCCTATATGTTAGAAATTCAAAGATAAAATATATCAACACATGAATTAGGAGATCATATAAATAATATACCCTAAGCTAATGCAACTAAATTAAAATATATTAGACTTCATATAAGCTAAACGTTCATGAAGGGGTCGTGTGTTATGGTCAATGGTTGGATACTTCCATTTATTTTTCTAGTATTCAATGTTTTATAACTAAATTAGAATAGCTACTATAACTAGTGAGATGAGTTTGATAAAACTAGTTTAAATTATGAGCAATTTTTGCTCCATGTTGATCCCTCCTATTGTTACTACCATGACATATAGTAAACCTTTGAATTTTCCTTGATGAGTTGATCTCCTTATAAGAGGAACTTGTTTAATGATTTGTACCATTGGCATTACAAATAAGTTGACCTAAGGAGAATATCAATAATTAATTGAGAAGACATGTACGTATTCATCATATAGAACAAACATCTCTTAAATTATAAAGGACAAACACCTCTCAACAATATAGCTAAAAGAGACTAACAAGTTATTTTTAGAATCCTTGTGAAGATAATTATATCTTTCTTAAATTTAGTAGTAGACTATGCCATAGAAGATAATGTGCTCCTCACTTTTAACCTCTTAGAGCATACAAAGAATACAAATTAATTCCTCTCACAAATATTAATGTCCCAATTTTGATATTATGGGATCATACACTCCTTTATCTTAGTGGGATAATTAATCCATGATTTCAATATAGTTGTAGGCACCTCCTACAAATGATTATCTCATTTAATATTTTGAGAAAGGCCTTACCATAGAAACCTAACTTGGGCCTAAGTAGATGGTCCTTTCATAGAGCTTCATGTTGTATCATTCTACACAAGGCACAAGTGCCCTAGGCATGTTGGACTTACCCATAAAAAGTTGGTGCGCTCTGAGATGACAATAGTTACTCTTTGTAAAATATGTTGGAAATACCTTAGCATATGTTTGTTAAACACAATGGTAATTCATAATTGTGATCTATAAAATCTTTGGGATGACATCAACAAGGTTTTATCTCCTTTGAAAAATAATGGTTGTATTCCTATATGGCCTACATCAATGCAATATTTTTCTTCATTAAACAAGTAAAATGACCTTTGGAATGTTATCCCTTCATGTTTTCAATATACATGGCATACAATCCATATTGGAAAATATTATATAGTAGAAATATTGGATATATTCTTTTTATCCAACACATGGTTATAAATAGAGTATCTCTTCAAATAATTTATTGAGAGTAGGATCATATCACAAACCTATTCTTTTAACTTGTGGTTTACTCAATAATGGTCATCCAAACCCATTACGCTTCTAGTCTATATGGCTCCAAGATCCTTACTTCTTCTAAATGGTTATGTTATGGTGGAATGAAGCAAATTTTGAAGGATGGTGTATGTACAATTTTGTTTAAAATATTAAATATATAAAGGGGAAAATAAATATTTAGAATTCCAAATATTTGATGATATTTTTAAAGAAAAGAAGGAAATTGAATCTAAGTCAAAATATTACAAGAGATAGTAGAGATTGAACTGATAGAAAACATATCACATTTCATTGAAATTATGTAAAAGTGTTACCAAGTGAAATAATATCCTTTTACAACTTACCCTAAGGGCTACAAATAGGACCTCTGAGAGGAGGAAACCTAGCACTGAATGTCTTCGCAGCACCATAAGAGTGTTATGTGATATCCTCAAGATGGAGTGGGATTATTGCATGTGGGAAACTGCTAGTTGCATAAGTCCTCTAACCTACACAACCCAATAAAAATGCATTAGTAGCACCTATGGGACTATCTCGATTAGGTCTAATTAATAAAATAAAATGCAAGAAATAAAACTTGAATTATACTCATGAATATAAAGCTAAGTTGAGAAAATAGACTCATTAGATTAATAATCATAAGAACTTACAATGCTTTTATAGCACTCCAATCAGTTTGAAATCTCTACTATTATGGAGATCTTACTTGCTCCTACTATGTTTAGAAACACTCTAAACAATTCCCTATATGCTCTCACAACAAAACTGATTTCCTCTCAAATAGTAAAGTTGGTGCAACTATATTTAAATGAATGCTAAATATTTAGAACCTATATACTTTAGGGAAGATACTCTAAAGTATGCTCTAGAGTCCAACATTATCCCCCTTAAAGTTGAGAGGACTGACTAGACAGTCTCTCAGCTTTATATACTGAGCTTTCACAACTCCTTTGGTGAAGATGTCCGCTATGTTGTCCAAAGTGTTGCAATGTCATAGCTCAATCACCTATTTCTCCACCATGTCTCGAATGAAGTGATACTTCATGTCAAAGTGCTTTGACCTGTTGTGGTGGATAGGATTATGTGCCAATTGTATGGCACTCATATTGTCACAATACAATATAGTAGGACCACATTGTCTTTCTCCTATTTCTTCAAGTACTTTTCTCAACCATAAAGCTTGGGTACTAGCATTTGTGATTGCTATGTACTCAACTTCAGTAGATGATAATGCTACAACAATCTACTTTTTGGAACTCCAAGTAATTAGTCCTGACCCAAGACTAAAACAATTCCCTAAAGTAGATTTTCTATCATCTATATTGCTGCCCCAATCACTATCACTAAAGCCAACTAATTTTACAGAATTACATTTGTGGTAATGGATCCCAAAATCCAATGTACCCTTTACATATCTCAAAATTCTTTTAGTTGCTTGTAGATGAAGTTCAGATGGATCAGCCATATACCTTGAAACAAGAGAAACTGCATATTGAATATCCGGCCTTGTGTTGGTGAGGAACATTAGACTCCCAACCATGCTCCTGTAAGTGGTCATGTCAACTTTTGGTGCTCCATCTTCTTTGCTCAATTGGATCCCATGACCCGTTGGAGTTGCAACAGACTTGCATTGCTCCATAGCAAATTTCTTTATCATATCTTGAGCATATTTGTGTTGACATATGAAGATCCCTTTACTTGTTTGATGTACCTCCATGCCTAGGAAGTAATGCATCAAGCCTAGATCTTTCATTTCAAATTCTTTCATCATGGAGTTTTTGAACTCCTTATTCATCTTAGCACTACTACCCATGAATATTAGATCATCCACATATAAGCATACAATGAGAATATCTTTACCTTGTTTCATGTAGTAGAGAGTAGGTTCACTTTTGCTCCTAGTGAATCCATACCTTTGAAAGTAGCCATCAATGCGTGAGTACCATGCCCTTGGTGCTTGCTTGAGGCCATACAATGCTTTCTTCAATTTGTAGACAAGGTGCTCCTTACCTTGTTCTTCAAATCCTTGAGGTTGTTGCACAAAAACCTCTTCATTCAAGTACCCATTAAGAAAGGCACTTTTAACATCCATGTGTTGAATTTTCCACCCTTTGTGAGCAGCCAAAGAAAGTACTAGTCTGATGGTCTCCTGTCTAGCAATAGGAGCAAAGGTCTCCTCATAGTCAATCCCATACTTTTGAGTAAACCCTTTTGCTACTAGCCTTGCCTTGTGTCTTTCAATGCTCCCATCAACATTAAACTTGGTCTTGTAGACCCATTTACATCCAACACATTTCTTGCCTTTAGGAAGCTCCACTAGCTCCCAAGTATCATTCTTTTTTATAGAGGTCATTTCCTCTTTCATGGCTTATTGCCATACATCATGAGTGCATGCTTTTTCATAACTAGATGGCTCTAGCTCTACACTAGTCATTAAAGCATAGTTTACAACATCACCCTTAGGCTCTTGAGAGTCATCATCACCATACATGTGCAAATTTTCAAGTCTTTTCAAAACTGCATTCATCTCACTAGCTTGGCTTCTAGTGTACCTTTTTTGGAAATTCTTATCCAACATTTGAAAAGAAGGATGGTGTTGAAGTGTTCTCTTACCTCTTGATGGAGAATCTATATCCATTGGTGAAGAACTTACTGATCTTTGTGGAGAAGGACTTGGAGTAGCATCAGTTGTACTTGAAGTAGTACTCATACTTGGGCTTGGAGGAGGACTTCCTTTGCTGTTTTTGGGCTGCACTTGCTGCACTTGAGAGGAACTTGCATCATGAGATCCATCATCAACAAAAAGTTTTTGATGACCCCATACTCCCCCTTCATCAAAAATTACATCTCTGGAAATTACAACTTTATGTGTTTTTGGATTGTAGAGCCTATATGCCTTTGAAGACTCACAATACCCAATGAAAATACATGCTTGAATTTTGGGGTCAAGTTTCTTTCTTATTTCATCAGGAATGTGTGCATATGCAAGACAACCAAAAACTTTGAAGTGTTTTACATTTGGCTTTTTTCATACCAACCCTCATAAGGAGTCATCCCATCTAAACTAGAAGTAGGACTCCTATTCAAAATGTAAACACTTGTTCTAACAACATCAGCCCAATACATGTTACTGAGTTGCTTTGTTTGAAGCATTGATCTAGCCATTTCTACAATAGTGCGGTTCTTTCTTTCAGCCACACCATTTTGTTGTGGGGTGTAGGCAGTAGTTAATTGCCTTTTGATCCCACAATATTTACAAAATTTGAGAAATGCATTTGAACAAAACTCCCCTCCTCTATCAGTCCTTAATCTCTTTACAACATACTCACTTTGATTCTCTACATTATTTTTGAAATCTTTGAAACATTCAAAAGCTTCATCTTTAGTTTTCAAAAAATAAATCCAACACATTCTAGAGAAATCATCAATGAAAGTGAGAAAGTAAGAATTGTTACCCAAACTTTTGGTATTCATTGGACCACAAATGTCCGAATGTACCAATTGTAGTGGATGGCTTGCTCTCCATGCTTGTCCTCTTGGAAACTTGGTTCTTGAGTGTTTTCCCAAAACACATCCTTCACACACCTCCTTGTGCTCTTCAAATTTTGGCAATCCACATACCATAGCTTGTGAAGTCAACAACTTCAAGCTTGCAAAGTTAAGATGACCATATCTCAAGTGCCAAAGCACACTTGGATTTTCTATGGCCACATTAGCAAGTTGGGCACCTCCTTGTTCCCCAAACTTAAGAGGAAACAACCTATTATTTGTCATAGGCACTTGTGTAACAACTCTATTACAATTGTTTTTGTCAAAAATTACACATTTTCCATCTTCAAAAACAAGCTTGTAGTTCTTTTCCATTATTTGTCCAACACTAAGCAAATTATGTTGGAGTTTGGGGGTGTAATAGATGTTGTTTACCTTCTTTGTGCCTTCTTTTGTTGGAACCTCCATGGCTCCCATACCTTCAACTTGTAGTGCCTTGTCATCTCCCAATTTGATCTTTGACTTGTAGGTGGAATCCATTGTAGCAAATAACTCTTCTTTGCCACTCATATGATTTGAGCAACCAGTATCCAAAATCCAAGTTTCATTGAGATTTTGATCTGATTTTCCATAGGTGAGGAACATATTTGAAGAAGTTCCTTCCTCTTCTCCATAGTTTCCATAGTTATTACCTTGCCCTTCTTGAGAAGGCTTGGACCAACAATCTCTAGCAAAGTGACCAACCTTGCCACAATTGTAACAAGATTTCTTTGATTTGTCACCTCCTCTTCCTCTTCCTTGGTTGCCACCTCTTGATCTACCTCTTCCTTTGCCTCTCCTTTGTCCTCTTCCTTGGCCTCTTCCTTGTCCTCTTCCTTCACCCTCCTTGGATGAGAATGCTTTGTCATCACCTCCATAGCTTGTTGAAGTAGAACCCTGTAATCTCTCTTCATGAGACATCAAAGAACCAATTAGAGCATCAAAAGTTAGAGTAGACAAATATTTAGACTCTTCAATAATGATAGCAATATGGTTCCATTTATGAAGAAGTGTTCTCAACACTTTCTTCACCACTACTTCAGTTTTGATGTCTTCTCCAAGGGTCTGCATTTTGTTTACAATGGCTTTCACTCTCACACAATAATCACCTACATTTTCATCATTTTGCATTTTTAGATTCTCAAAATCTCTCTTCAAGGTTTGAAGCCTCACTTGCTTCACTTGATTTCTCCCTTGATAGCTATCCTTCAAGGCTCCCCAAGCTTCTAGGGCTGTTGAACAAGAAGCAATCCTTGGAAAGATGCTTTTCTCCAAAGCTGCTTGGAGATGGTAGAGGGCAAATGAGTTTTTCTTTTGGGCATCCTTTTTATTGGTTCTATCAACTGCACTCAAGGTGGTCCAATATGCAGGTTCATTGTAGCCTTCTTCTACAATATCCCATAACCCCTTGCCTATGAGTAAGGTCTTCATCTTGATAGACCAATACTCATAATCTAACCCATTAAATTCAGGAATGGGAAGATTGTTATTGGCAGCCATTGATGCTAATCAAAAAAACTTTGGAATAATATAGATAGCTTCTAATACAATATTTTTGCAATAAAGAGTAGCAATAAGATCTTATTTTACTCAATTGACTCAACCTGTTAAGTCAATCTCTCAGAATTAACCTCTGATTGCAAAAATACATGCTTCTTTTTTATTTACCAAAATCTCAAGCACCAAATTTATCATAAATCGGCCAATACTGATTGAAACAAACTGAAATTTTTACTGTAGACTTCTGATATACGTATCTGAAAATCCACTAAATTTCAGAAGCAAATTCACACAAATGAGAAATATGTGATCAATTTACTTTTGCCCTTTCTAGATCTTAGAGTGTTTTTTGAGACAACCTCAATGTTTTTCACATAAATCAATCCATACAACTCCAAAATTTCTGAAAATTAAACTCTGTATTCCTGAGACAATAATATGAAAACCCTCTAAATTTTAGAAGAAAATTCACAAAGGTGAAAAATATGTGATCATTTACTTTTTCCCTTTTTATCACAATTCTGGATCTAGGATTTTTTGAAGAAAAAATCAATATTCACACAAATCGATCAATACAGATCCAAACGACCTGAAATTTTGTCTGAATGATGATTTTATCTAAATAATATTTCTCCCAAAATTTTAGAAGCAAATACCCTATCTTCCACCTTATACAACCATTTTATTGCAAAACTCAAAATGCTAATAAAATCAGCAAATGAGCTCCAAATTACCTAAAATTTTGATTGCGTCCTCTTGATACAATTATCTAAAAACCCTCAAAATTTCATCAAAAAATACCTCAGGATGCATGAGATATGAATGATTTACTCGAGCTCTTCCTTGCAACTCTGTTGAGTGCTGGCCACTTGAGTTTCTCTAACAAAGTGCGTGCTTCAGATCTCTTCACGCCACTCTCCACAGGTTTTGATCCATCTGAGAAAACCTGGCTCTGATACCAAAATGAGAAAATAGACTCATTAGATTAATAATCATAAGAACTTACAATGCTTTTATAGCACTCCAATCGGTTTGAAATCTCTACTATTATGGAGATCTTACTTGCTCCTACTATGTTTAGAAACACTCTAAACAATTCCCTATATGCTCTCACAACAAAACTGATTTCCTCTCAAATAGTAAAGTTGGTGCAACTATATTTAAATGAATGCTAAATATTTAGAACCTATATACTTTAGGGAAGATACTCTAAAGTATGCTCTAGAGTCCAACATAAGCTAAGCTAAAAACACATGAAAACATATTTTACTCACATTGAGGGCCATGGAGTCTAAGGCGATTCCTTAAAAGTTCACCTATATTCTCTTTTTTATCTTATTTTTTTTAGGAAGGAAATGACTTCTTATTTATATAAATTTGTCAAGGTTAGGGGGTGAGGTGTCCTATGAGGTGGCTTAGTGGAGAAAAAGGTAAGGTGGATGGAGTATGGACCTTGAATGCCCATGTGTTAAGTGAGGGAGTATATAAAATGTTTGCATGGGTTGGTCGAAGACAAACAATTTATCTTATTCTTGTGAGTGGAGAATGAGTTGATATGAGTGGTGGATAATAAATATGAGTGGGTTAAGTGGAGAATATAAAATATGTAAGAGGTTTGAGTGGAGAATATAAAATATATGAGTGGGTTGAGTGGAGAATATAAAATGTATGAGTGGGTTGAGTGGACAAAGATTGGTGGGATACAATATGGTATTATTTAAGTATGGGCCTTGTATTCCCATGTGGGGTAAATACAAGACTTTTGTCCTATGTGAAAATAGAGCATGATTTGGATTTACCATAGCTAGGTAAACCTAAGTTGAGGGTTGATCAAGGTTAAGAACTTGACCAAGATTGACATATGTGCACATAGAGTTAGGTTGACCATGGTTAGGGTTGACCATGAATTTTGACCAAGGTTGAGAGGTAACCATGGTTAGGCTAGGGTGATCTAGGCTTAGGTGGTAGGTAGACTAGTCAAAGGATAGACTAGGATGAGGTGTCCCTTGGTTAGACCAAAGGGATGGTCACATGGTGACCAGGGGTTAGGTGTAGGAGAGGGCTTAGGTAGCCAAGGGGGCTTAGTGAATAATGAATAGTGAATAGTGAATAAGGGCTAATGTGAGATTTTTTGGTGTCTACATTTACCTCTTTTTGTACTGAATTATGTGAAAACATGATGCAGTGCAAAAAATTTTGATACCAGATTGATGGTTTATGAATGATTGATTATGGCCTTTTGTAGAATCATGGTGATTGTTTGAGGGAGGATACATAGGATTGTATTGATTCATTATCAATATAATATGACCCAATCATGGAAGAGATGAGTATATTTGAAATTTTACCTTTGATAGATTGTTGAGTTTGATTTAATGTGATGAGTTGACCAATAAAGGGTAGGTGTCCTCATGAAGCTTCAATCGATGGTAAGTGTGCTTATATTACCACCTTTATTAAGGGAGTTTGTGAATAATCATAGAGATATTGTAATGAAGCATTTCATATTTGATTGAGAAGAGAAATTATACTTTTATTTACCCCAACAAAGAAGGGCTTGAGATAGTCGCAAGCAAAGTTCTTGGATAAACATAAATTCCACAACTGAATAATTGAATATTGAACATTCACAAAACATATGTAATGTATGATATCTACCCCTTCAAGTGATGAGGTGATGGTTGAAGAAGCATAAAAAATGAAGAAGCACTAGAAAATAATGTCATTGTACAATTTTAGTATGTATATGAATGATGAAAATTAGGACTTGAGAAAATTTGAGATCTTTTTTTTGTTAAGAAATTTTGAGAAAACCTTTAAAAGGGGTGGGGTGCATAGTGAGAAGTGAGAGAGTGTTATTCACAGTAGAAAAAGTTAGATGGTTTCATGTTTGACCAAGAAAATTGAGAGGATTTCGAGTTTGTCCAAGAAAATTGAGAGGGTTTTAAGTGTGTTAGGGAATTGTGTGGGATTTTGAGTTTGGTGGGAAAGTGAAAGGGTTTTTATTATGATAGTGAATCATATGGCTGTGGGTGGTTGAAATATGCCTAAATATGAGTGGTTGTGTCTAGTATTGAGTGATAGAAATAATTGAATTGCATTCTATGCTATTATTGTTGGTGCAATTCTTGGTGTCCTATGGAGTATATATAGTATGAGGCTTTCATGAAGGAACCCACTTTGATACCAATTCAAGAACACAAGCTTATACTAAGAGGGGGGTGAAAAATATAAGCTAAAACTTTTCTATTTTCTTTCCAAAGTAATAACTTAAAATAATATCAATGCAATAATGAAACAATGCACAAATCACCATACACATAAGAGACAAATATTTTATGTGGAAACACCCTCTTGGGAGAAAACCACAACAAAATATTGCTTATAAATTTCTTCAATAAATTTTATGGGCACCAATCCATAGGAGACACCAATACCCTCTACAAGTTTGTGGAAACTAATTACCTATACAATTTCGTGGATTCCAATCCATAGGAGACACCAATCCCCTATAAAAGTTCATGGACACCAATCCACAGGAGACACCAATCACCTTGCTCAAGTTTGTAGAAACTAATACATAGGAGACACCAATCCCCTTGCTCAAGTTTATGGACACCAATCCACAGGAGACACCAATCCCCTTGCTCATGTTTGCTCCAAAACTTTCTCACAAAACTTGCTCAAATATGCTCTAAAACCTGCTCAAATTTACTCCAAAATCCTACTTACAAAACCTTCTTAATTATGCTTCAAAACCTACTCACAAAACCTACTCAAATATGCTCCAAAACCTGCTTAAAAAACCTTCTCAAATTTGCTCCAAAAACTACTTACAAAACCTACTCAAATCTGCTCCAAAACCTGCTCAAATCTGCTCCAAAACCTGATTGATAATGGTATCAAGTTCTTCACCTTTTCCTTAGTTTTATTTTCACTACTAAAAGCAATTCAGACATATTCTATCCAGAATTCTTTATTCATGAACATATAGATAATGATATGCACTAATATAGTAAGCTTCAAATGGCCAATATGTTCTTCACATTCATTAAGTCTGTCATTTCCAAATATCTCACATTTATTATATTTTAAAGGTTGCTCAAGTCTAGCTTAGATAACTTACTTGTGTGTTGACTTGGATATTCTAATACCTTGCTCTTCTTCCACTATCATGTGTACCTTTCCTTCATATTGAAATGAATAAATTTTCCTTCCTTGTTAATTGAATGCTTGGGTGAATATGTGTAATTAATATTATTTGACACCTTGACTTGTTTCAAATATGTGCCCTCCAAATCTACCTCAATAATGTTGATCTTTCTCTTGAATGTGCTTTTCAAATCTGGTCAATAATTCTCTTTTGTCTTCTTTATTAATTATCAAATCAATCACTTTAAATATTTATCATTTCTTTTAAAAACTTACACAATAAAGCTTAAAAATAACTCCTTATATCTCCCTTTTAAAACTTACAAAATAAAGCTTTATTCTAACAACATGACCCTTATATCTCCCTTTTATTAATTTGCAAAAATTACAACTTTATACTAACATCATGACCCTTATATCTCCCTTTTATTAAATTGCAAAAATGAAGCTTTATACTAACACCATAACCCTTATATCTCCCCTTTTATTAAATTTAATAAAAATTAAACTTTATAATTACCTTGCACAACCATGAATGAGATTCGATCCCCTGACATCAAGAAGTGCAGTGCCCTAACATGGTATCATGGCCAACTGAGTTATCGCAATAGGTAAAACAAAATGATATAAGAAAATATTTAACTCCTTCGTTGCATTGTCTCAAACTCTTTAGAAAAATGGGCATCGAAGAGATTTGACCCTTTAACCTTCTACATCGTAGTGCTCCACATGAGCTAGGCAACCGATGGGCTACCCCAGTGGATAAAACCAAAGGGGCATGATATGATATTTGAATTCATATTTGTGCTACCTCAAACAAAAAAAACCACATCAAAATAGGTATCGAGGGGATTCGACCCTTGTACCTTCTACACAGTAGCACTCCATGTGAGCTAGGTAACCGACTAGGCTACCCCAGCAAATGAAATGAAAGAAGCACAATTAAATATATGGATTCTTCATCATATCATTGCTTCTAAATTTGTGCTCCTCTCCTCCTCCATATTCTACTTGTTGCACTCTCTCACCATGATTGATATTTAAATTCTTTCTTTTATACACATTAAATCAATACCTCATATTTATATGCTTTTTATCATTCACACCCAAGGTCGTACCAACATTTGAAAATAAATTTAATTTTATTTTTGCATGGTGCACTCAAGGAGGTTGACCCATTATAATATTTAAAAAAAATTATATATTTAAATCATATTTAAATCCTTTGATTTTAATATAAGCCTCCCGCTTTAAATATTTAAATATTAAAGCATATACAATCACCTTTGAAGATATCTGCCTTGAACATTAATGACAACTTAATATTTTAACCTTTGATATCAACATTTCATCCTTGAAGATATTTTTACCTTTGACATCAATGACAACTCAATATTCCTAATGGAGAATATAAAATATGTGAGTGGGTTGAGTGGAGAATATAAAATGTGTGAGTGGGTTGAGTGGATGAAGGGTTGGTGGGAGACAAGATGGGATGAGTGGAGTATGGGCCTTGTATGCCCATGTGGGGTAAGGAAAAGACTTTTATCCTATGTAAAAATAGATCATGACTTAGGTTGACCATGGTTATGTAAATTTATGGTGAGGGTTGATCAAGGTCAATAACTTGACCAAGCTTGAGAGATGTGCACCTAGAGTTAAGTTGACCATGGTTAGGGTTGATCATGAAGTGTGGCCAAGGCTAAGAGGTAACCACAATTAGTCTAGGGTGATCTAGGCTTAGGTGGTACATAGACTAGTCAAAGGGTAGACTAGGATGAGGTATCCCTTGGTTAGACCAAAGAGATGGTTATATGGTGACCAGGGGTAGCTGTAGGAGAGGGCTTAGGTAGCCAATGAAGCTTAATGAATAGTGAATAGTGAATAATAAATAGTGAATAGTGAATAGTGAATAATGAATAATAAACAATGAATATGTGAATAGCGAATAAGGGCTAATGTAAGATTTTTTAGTGTCTACATTTATCTCTTTTTGTACCGCATTGTGTGAAAACATGGTGCAATACAAAAACTTATGACACCATATTGGTGGTTGATGAATGATTGATTATGGCCTTTTGTAGAGCCATGGTGATTGTTTGAGGGAGGAGACATAGGATTGTATTTCTTCATGATCAATGTAATATGCTCCAATCATGGAAGGGCTGAGTATATTTAAAATTTTACCTTTGAAAGCTAGTTTATTTTGATTTAATGTGATGAGTTGACCAACCAAGGGTAGGTGTCCTCATGAAGCTTCAATCAATTGTAAGTGGGATTAGTTTACCACCTTGATGAAGGGAGTTTGTGAATAACCATACAAACATTAGAATGAAGCATTTCATATTTGGTTGAGTCAGATTTTTATTGAGAAGATTAATTTTACTTTTGTTTGCCCCAGTAAAGGAGTGCTTGAGATAGTCTTAGGAAATATTCTTGGATAAACATAAATTCTATGATTGAGTGTTTGAATATTAAATATGCGTAAGACATTTGTAATGTATGATATTTATCCCCTCAAGCAATGAAATGATGGTTGAATAAGTAGAAAACAATGATGAAATTCTTGACAAGAATGTCATTGTATAATCATAGTATGTATATGAATGATGAAAATGAGGATTTGAGAAAATTTGAGAATTTTTTTGTTTTATGCTTTTTTAGGGAAATAGACCAACTAAATTGGGCCATTGGGAATGGAAAGTATGGATGGAAAGGTAGAGAGTACAACCTTTAAATCCTTTAAAAATGGGTGGGGTGCATGATGAGAAGTGAGAGAGTGTTAAGCATGATGGGAAAAGTGAGAGGGTTTTGGGTTCAACAAGGAAAATTGAAAGGATTTCAATTTTGGAAAGGAAAATTGAGAGGGTTTTGAGTGTGATAGGGAATCATGTGGGGGTTTTAAGATCAGTGGGAATGTGAAATGGTTTTAATTAGGATAGTGAATCATGTGGCCATTAGTGGCTGAAAGGTGCTTAGCTACAAATGATTATGTCCAATATTGGGTGATAGAGAATATTGCATAACATTATCTACTATTATTGTTGGTGCAATTCTTGGTTGTCTTGTCCTATGGAGTATATACAGTGGTTGTCCTACAACATTCATAGTTGTATTGTTGATTGTTGCAGATATTTTAATACATACTTTATGAAATAAAAGTATGCATTTGGAGGATTGAAGACTCATCCTAGTGTTTCAATTGGTATTCATGAGGAATGCATCCCATTTTGTGTTGTGCTGCATTAGATAAGTGAGAGGGAGAAAGGTATGAGGGTGAATTCAAAGAATATTTTAGATAGACTGATGGTTGGAGAAAACAAGATGGCAATTGGAGGTGCTATATTGAGTCGAGGAGGCAACGTAGAGCCAATTAGTCAATTTATGTCCTACTTTCTAATATTTGCACATTTGTGAAATAAAATAAACCCCAAGTCCTATTTTTCATAATAATACAATCATGTATGGTAGACGTAATCAATGATAAGTTAACAGTTGTGTTGACATATGAATGGACAATGAGACAGGTAAACATGTAATGTGTATGATGAATGTAGATCTATGGACGAGTGTATGCAGGTTATTATAATAATGGTTGGGTGATTGGACTTGAGTATAATATTGTTAGTCTTACAATGACACTGAGAGAGGGGGGTGAATCAGTGTAGCTCTATAAACTTAAATTTACAGCTCTTAATACATCATATTAAAAGCTATAAATTAAAAACTATTACTAGATACAGTAAGTATAACAAAAGAGCATCACACAACACAAGATTTAACGAGGTTCACCAATGTGGCTACTCCTCAAAAATTGACTGCTTGGACTACCATCCAAATCCAGCCTTTGCAAAGCACCAACTTTACAATCAATTTACCAGCACCCACTGTAAGGAGCACCAACCCCTTATTTATCTGCACCAACAAAAAGGAGCACCAACCCCTTATTTATCTGCACCAATAGAAAGGAGCACCAACCCCTTATTTATCTGCACCAACAGAAAGGAGCACCAACCCCTGATGCCAAGCTGCAACCTAGACTTCAATTTGAATCTATAAGTTTGACAGTAAGATACCTTTGCTTTTGCAAGACCCTGACTGGTCTTCTTCACCTTTGCGTTCTCTACGCACTCTGCTCTCTCTACGTAATCACTTCGCACACTCTGCTTCGTTACAATTGAACTTCACGATCATCTTCTCCCTTTTGCGCACTCTACTCTCTTTGCAAATTTTGCACTTAGCACAATTTGACATGACTTGCTCTTTGCGCACAATGACCGTATTTCACACACATTCCACCATCTTCTCAATTCTCCAAACAACCCTCCTTTTATAACAATATTTTTTATGATGAAAACCCTAATCTTAGTCGGCTGTAAATCCTAATCTTAGTCGGCTTTCATAACAACTGTAAAC
Source organism: Wollemia nobilis (assembly GCA_028583015.1). Classification (NCBI taxonomy): domain Eukaryota; kingdom Viridiplantae; phylum Streptophyta; class Pinopsida; order Araucariales; family Araucariaceae; genus Wollemia; species Wollemia nobilis. The sequence continues at coordinate 6,104,610 of JAQPPZ010002121.1, forward strand.
CCTAATTTTAGTCGGCTATCATCGGTCTTCATCGGCTTCAACTCAAGAAGATGTTTGGTTTATCCATCGCTTGATGATTTCATTCTGGATAGACCCTGTAACCGCCATACTAACTTTTGATCACTCTTCGTATTTTAGTAGTATGAAATCACTCTATAACTGCCCCTATAAATGTCGTAGTGATGTCGGTCCACTATCATACTTCTCATTTCAGTTAGGTTCTCCTTCTTGACTTGCACATTTATGACTTGTCATGAAATCATGACATTTATGCCTCTATAGCTTCTTTTGTTGTTGCCGTGAAAATACATGTCGTGATATCATGACACTTTCACCTCCGTACACTTTCTCTATTATTTTGTCATGATATCATGACATTTTTGCCTCCGTAGACTTCGTATTTTCTTTTGTCATGATATCGCGACATTTCTACCTCTGTATACTTCATCTTTGCTTTTGTCGTGATATCGCGACACTTCTGCTTCCATAGACTTTGACTTTGCTTTTGTCGTGATATCGTGACACTTCTACCTCCGTAGTCTTCAACTTAGCTTTTGTCACGAAATCATGACACTTCTGCTTCTATACTTAGCTTCTTTGCTTTTGTCATGAAATCGTGACACTTCTGCCTTTGAAGTCTTCTTCTCTACTTTTGTCATGAAATCATGACACTTCTACTTTCGTACTTTACTTCTTTGCTTTTGTCACGAAATCATGACACTTCTGCCTTCGAAGTCTTCTTCTCTACTTTTTTCACGAAATCATGACACTTCTGCTTTCGTACTTTACTTCTTTGCTTTTGTCATGAAATCGTGACACTTCTACTTCCGAAGTCTTGCTTTCTACTTTTGTCACGAAATCGTGACAGTTCTACTTCCGTATGCTTCCTCTCTTTCTTTTGTCATGAAAATGCGACATGTCGCGATATCGTGAAATTTATTACACTTAGCAAAAATCATGAACATGAGCAAAAAGATAATCAAATACTTAAATGCTCGCCCTGAGAATGTGATCCCTATAGCTAGTCAATTCTTGGGAAGTGTGACCACTACCAATTTATTGCGAAGGTACTCAAAAACTTTCTTGGGCAATGGTTTTGTGAAGATATCTGATACTTGCTCTGTAGTTGGAACAAAATCCAACTTAACCTCACCTTCTGCAACTTTCTCCTTCAAAAAGTGATACCTGATAGCAATGTGTTTTGTGCGTGAATGCATAACCGGATTCTTGGATATGTTAATGGCACTGGTGTTATCACACTTAACTGATATTGGCTCACTGAAGCTAATACCAAGATATTTCAAGGTTTGTTTCATCCACAATACCTGCATACAACATGTTGTCACTGTAATATATTCTGCCTCTACTGTCGATAAAGAAACTGACTCTTGTTTCTTATTATGCCACGTGACCAATCTGTCTCCAAGATAGAATGCACCTCCACTAGTACTCTTTCTGTCATCGACACCTCCTGCCCAATCTGCATCTGAATACGAAATAAGGGTGAAGTCTTTACCTTTCGGATACCATAACCCATACTCCATAGTACCCTTGAGGTATCGAAGAATCCTCTTCACTGTTGTCACATGAGTCTCCTTGGGATTAGCCTGAAATCATGCTACCATGCATACTGCCTACAAAATATCTAGTCTGGTAGCTGTTAGGTATAGTAAGCTCCCAATCATAGATCTGTACATGGTTTGATCAACAGGTGGAGATTTGTCATCCTTGCTCAACTTGCAACCTATCATCATGGGAGTGCTAACTGGCTTACAATCCTCCATTGTGAACTTTTTTAACATCTCTTTCACATATTTAACTTGAGAAATAAATATGCCCTTCTTATTTTGATTAACTTGCAACCCGAGGAAATACGAAAGTTCACCAATCATTGACATTTCAAATTCTTTCTGCATCTTATTTGCTAAATCTTTACACGACTCATCTTTGCTGCCGCCAAATATGATATCATCTACGTATACAACAAGAACAATAAGATGCCCATTTTCTATTTTGACATACAAATTACTATCCACCATACCTTTCTTAAACCCTTGTTGAGTGAGATAGTTGTCTAGCCTTGCATACCATGCTCGGGGTGCCTATTTTAAGCCATATAATGCTTTCTTCAACTTGCAAACCAAGTTGGGATCATCACCAAGTTGGAAACCATCTTGTTGCTCAATATAAACCTCTTCTTCAAGTTTCCCATTCAAAAACGCTGATTTCACATCCATTTGATAAACTTTGAAATTCTTGTAGACTACTAAAGCCAGAAACATTCTAATTGCCTCTAGTCTAGCTACTAGTGCAAAATTTTCCTCAAAGTCAATGCCTTCAACTTGTGCATAACCCTTACATACCAATCTTGCTTTATTTTTGACTACCTGTCCATCTTCATTCAATTTGTTTCAAAAAATCCATTTAGTCCCGATTATATTTTTATTTGCAGGTCTAGGTACTAACTCCCAAGTTTCGTTTTTCTCGATCTGATCTAATTCTTCATTTATTGCCTTCATCCAACTTTCATCTTTGCTTGCATCAGCAACATTTTTGGGCTCAATGCTAGATAATAGAGAGTAGTTACTTACTACTCTTCTTCTTGTCTGAACACCAACTTTGGGGTCTCCAATTATTTGCTCTCTAGGATGATTTTTCTGCCAGCTGCCTGTTTTGAATTTCTTATTTTCTTCCACTTTTGAATCACAACTTAAATCATCTGAGTCAATTTTTTGTATCTTTTTCGTTTCGTTTTCCTCATCTCCTTCAATAACCTCTTCATAAATTGGGTAGTTCTTTTCATAGCTAATTACTCGTTCTCTACCTTCATCAAATTTAACATCGACACTGTCCACAATTTTCTTTAGCCTCTTGTTGTAGCATTTGTAAGCTTTGATTTTTGATGAATAACCAACAAAAATACCTTCATCCACTCTATCTTCAAACTTACCAAGATTATCTTCAGTTCTTTTGATGTAGCACTTGCTGCCAAAAACTTTGAGGTATTTTGTTGTTGCCCTTTTACCGAACCACAACTCATAAGGAGTTTTGCTTTCATGTGTTCTCAGCATGTACCTATTTTGGATATACACCGCAATATGGACTGCTTCTTTCCAAAATCTGTCTGCTACTCTACTTTCAGCCAACATAGTCCATGCCATTTCTTGCACTATCCTGTTCTTTCTTTCTACCACTCCATTCTGCTGAGGTGTCCTGGCTGCTAAAAACTGTCTCCTAATACCATATTTTTCACAGTACTCTGTAAACTCCTCTGAAATGAATTCTCCTCCTCTATCTGATCTTAAACATTTGATCCTCTTTCCTGTTTCATTCTCAACTTGGTTTTTGAAAGTCTTGAACATTTCAAAAGCTTCTGATTTATGCTTCAAGAAAAATATCCATGTCATTCTGGAATAGTCATCAATGCACAACATAAAATATTTGTCACCATTTATGCTTTGTGTTCTCATGGGTCCACATAAATCAGTGTGTATTAGTTCCAAAGGTTTGCTTGTGTAGTACTCTTTTGTTTTGAATGTGACTCTAGTTTGCTTCCCCTTTTGGCATGAAGCACAAATGTTGTTTGTAGGTTTGCTGATGGTGGGAATATCTCTCACTGCCATTTTTGAGTTGATTTTTACTAGATTATCAAAACTGATATGACCGAGTCTCTTGTGCCACAACCAATTTTCTTCTTCCTATCCAATAAAACAAGCTCCTTCTAAAGTCTCTGAGAGCGTGTACAGGTTTCCAGATGTCCTTGATCCAATTGCTATCAATTTTCCACTATTTGTTTTTCTCGACTTCACAACCCTGCTTCTTAAAAACTACTTCATGACCTTTATCACAAATCTGACTTACGCTCAACAAGTTATGTTTCAAACCATCCACAAACAAGACTTCTTCTGACTTAATTTTTCCGTCACTAATTTTAACTGAACCTTTGCCAACTATCTTAGCTCCATCATTATTTCCAAACTTTACTGAACCACCTTCATATTTTTGTAACTTCTCAAATTTTTGTTTGTCACCTATCATATGACTGGAGCATCCACTATCAAGTATCCATGGTACATATTTATTTTGTGCTTTAAATGTTGTTTGTACGATTAAGGATTCCTTTTCTTCCTTAAGTCGCTCTTTTTCTTTCCACTCCATTTTGATAGTAGTTTTGGGCTCTTGTTTTGCCTTTCCCTTATCAATAGCTTGTGCATGTTTTTTGGGAAGTTTTCTATTTTGTCTCATCCTATTTGGTTGAAATTTTCTTTCCTAAAATTGATTTGATGCAAATGTACTTCTATAGTTTCTTGCAATGTGCCCAAAATTATGATAGTTATAACATTCTACTGTATAATTCATCAGAGGAGAAAAAGCATTTCTACTGGTGAAATTCCTTGGTCTTACATTATATTTGTAGTCTGAGATTTTATGTCCATAGCCATTGCATTTAAAATAGAAACCAGAAAAGGGATAATTGAACCTGGGTGATGGTCTTTGCCATGTTGTCGTAGGAGCCATAGGTCTTCTTCTTCTTTGATGTGTGACATTGGTGAATCCATCATTGTCAATTCTCCTTTCGTGCCTGGCATTATTGCTTTCTTTTGCATGAGACATTTTTCCTTGATCAACCTGTTTCTTATCTTCATTCTTTATGGATTCTACATTTCTGGCCTTTGATCCATTTGATGATTCTCCTTCGATGAAACCTAGACCAAATTTGATGCCTGCAGGCCTTTGGTCATTTATAATCTTATCCAGATTCATAGAACTTTCTTCGCGTTTGTGATAGCAACTAATTTTGTGATTCATCTCTTCTATCTACATCCATAAACCAACATTCTCTTCTTCTAGTTTGCAGCAATAATCTATTTTCATGGTAATTTGTACTTCGAGATCTTCAGATATTTTCTTGTATTCTTCTGTCTGTACTTTCAGACTGGTTATGATTTCGTTTGCATCCTCAAGCTTTTTTGAAATTTTCTTATTCTTTTTCCTCTCTATTTTCCACTCTTCAAGTGCAGAGATCAACTCACCTTCTAGATCTACTTTAGCCTCAGGGTTTTCACCACATACTTCAGAGTTCACTCCTTCCTTTTTTGATTTTACTTCTTCAAATGCCATGAAAAGAGCTTCACCTGTTTCCTCTTCAGAATCCTCACCGGAGTTGTCTTCTGATGAACTGGCATTCCCGGAGATGAAACTTTTCTTCTTGAAGTTGCCTTTTCTGAAATTCATTTTCTTCTTCCAGCCACTTCTTTCTTGGTGCGATCCTTCATCATTTTTGTTCTTCTCATTAAGTGGACATTTAGTCACAAAATGCCCAATGCCTCCACAGTTGAAACATTTAAACGGTAGCTTTCCTCTGTATTTTCCTTTTCCCCTTTTTAGTTTTCTAACAAAGTTTGCTTCCATTTCATCTGATGTCTCTTCTTCCTTGGACTCTTGTTTTGTGTTTTTATTTTTAAGGGCTTTAAAAGCCACTTCTCTGTTTGTGGGTTTAGATCTTCCTATCCTCATCTCATATGCAGTCAAAGAACCATACATCTCATCTATACTAAAATAATTTAGATTTTTAGCTTCTTCTATCATTGAGACTTTAGAATCAAACCTTTGAGGAAGAGATCTTAATACCTTTTTCATGATGGTAGAGTCTTCGATATCCTCATTGAGTCCTCTGATCGCATTAATGATTCCATTAACTCTCAGCATATATGCCTCAATGTTTTCATCGTCATTCATCTTTAATGCTTTCGAACTCGAGTCCCCCCCCCCCCCCTCACCCTTTTCTTTTTTTTTTTTTTATACTTTGCTAATCCACACATGATAGCATTCTTTGCTTTTGAGTTATTTTCAAACAGTTTCTTTTCATCAACCTCTTTTGGAGGAGTGATGGGTATTGTGTATCCACTAACTACTAAATCCCAGATGTCGTATCCCAAAGCATAGAGATATGTTTGCATCTTGATTCTCTAGAACGCGTAATTAGATCCATCAAACAATGGTGCTTTGTTTGATGAGAAGCCTTCACCACCTGCCATTGTGTTACTTCCAAGATCACCCTAGCCGGTTAAGCTTGTACAGAACTTAGCTCTGATACCAATTGTTAGTCTTACAATGACACTAAGAGGGGGGTGAATCAATGTAGCTCTATAAACTTAAATTTATAGCTCTTAATATCGTAGCAATTAAAACTTATTACTAGATACAACAAGTATAACAAAAGAGCATCACACAACACAAGATTTAACGAGGTTCACCAATGTGGCTACTCCTCAAAAATTGACTACTTGGACTACCATCCAAATCCAGCCTTTGCAAAGCACCAACTTTACAATCAATTTACCAAGCACCCACTGTAAGGAGCACCAACCCCTTATTTATCTGCACCAACAGAAAGGAGCACCAACCCCTTATTTACCTGCACCAACTAGAAAGGAGCACCAACCCATTATTTATCTACACCAATAGAAAGGAGCACCAACCCCTGATGCCAAGCTACAACCTGGACTTCAATTTGAATCTATAAGTTTGATAGTAAGATACCTTTGCTTTTGCAAGACCCTGACTGGTCTTCTTCACCTTTGCATTCTTTGCGCACTCTGCTCTCTCTGTGCAATCACTTCGCACACTCTGCTTTGTTACAGTCAAACTTCATGATCATCTTCTCCCTTTTGTGCACTCTACTCTCTTTGCAAATTTTGCACTTAGCACGATTCGACATGACTTGCTCTCTGCGCACAATGACCGTATTTCACACACATTCCACCATCTTCTCAATTCTCCAAATAGCCCTCCTTTTATAACAATATTTTTTATGATGAAAACCCTAATCTTAGTCGGCTATAAATCCTAATCTTAGTCAGATTTCATAACAACTGTAAACCCTAATTTTAGTCGACTGTCATTGGTCTTCATCGGCTTCAACTCAAGAAGATGTTCGGTTTATCCATCGCTTGATGATTTCATTTCGACGGAGCACTCGTAACCGCCATACTAACTTTTGATCACTCTTCGTATTTCAGTAGTATGAAATCACTCTATAACTACCCCTGTAAATGCCGTAGTGATGTCGGTCCACTGTCATACTTCTCATTTCATTTGGGTTCTCCTTCTTGACTTGCGCATTTACGACCTGTCACGAAATCACGACATTTCTGCCTCTATAGCTTCTTTTGTTGTTGTTGCCACAAAAATACATGTCGCGATATCATGACACTTTTGCCTCCGTACGCTTTCTCTATTCTTTTGTCATGATATCGTGACATTTTTGCCTCCGTAGACTTCATATTTTCTTTTGTCATGATATCATGACATTTTTGCCTTCATATACTTTGTCTTTGCTTTTGTCACGATATCGTGACACTTCTGCTTCCATAGACTTTGACTTTGCTTTTGTCGCGATATCGTGACACTTCTACCTCTGTAGTCTTCAACTTAGCTTTTGTCATGAAATCGTGACACTTCTGCTTTCGTACTTAGCTTCTTTGCTTTTGTCATGAAATCATGACACTTCTGCCTTCGAAGTCTTCTTCTCTGCTTTTGTTGCAAAATCGTGACACTTCTACTTTCGTACTTTACTTCTTTGCTTTTGTCACGAAATCGTGACACTTTTGCCTTCAAAGTCTTCTTCTCTACTTTTGTCACGAAATCATGACACTTCTACTTTCATACTTTACTTCTTTGCTTTTGTCATGAAATCGTGACACTTCTGCTTTCGAAGTCTTGCTTTCTGCTTTTGTCACGAAATCATGATAGTTCTGCTTCCGTACGCTTCCTCTCTTTCTTTTGTCACAAAAATGTGACATGTCGCGATATCACGACACTTTTCAAACTTACTTTCTCTCTCCTATTTTAGTCGCAAAAATGCGACATGTCGCGAAATCGTGACACTTTTCCAACTTACTTTCTCTCTCCTATTTTAGTTGCGAAAATGCGACTTGTCACGAAATCGTGACACTTTTCTCCTACTTTCTCTTTCTCTTCCAACATGTCACGAAATCGTGACAGTTTTTCCACTTGCCTTTTTCTCTTCCAACATGTCACGAAATCGCGATAGTTTTTCCACTTGTTTCTCTCTCTTCCAACATGTCGCAAAATCATGACATTTTTTCCACTTGCCTTTTTCTCTTCCAACATGTCGCGAAATCGTGATAGTTTTTCTTGCTTTTTCTCTCTCTTCCAACATGTCACGAAATCACGATAGTTTTTCCTGCTTTTTCTCTCTCTTCCAACATGTCGCGAAATCATGACAGTTTTTCTTGCTTTTTCTCTCTCTTCCAACATGTCGCGAAATCGCGACAGTTTTTCTTGCCTATTGTATATGTCGCGATATCGCGACACTTTTCTTACTTGTATTTTTCTTTGATATTTTGCATATGGGCCACTTCGGTCTTCTTGGAAAATCACTGTACATACTCTGAATAACCTTTGAACTCCTGTCTTCTACATCTGAATAGCTTTTGAACTTCCTATCCACTGCATCAATAGATCTATCTGACTATGTTGACAACAATGACAATACTATTGCTGCACCTTGCTCAACAAATACATGTTGATCCTAATGGTTTACTAGTTGTACAACTAGGCATGATGTGTGTTTGTTCCTTTTGCTAAGGGTTTTTAGATGGTAGAAGGATTTCTAGGGAGTCAAATATCTAAGTTTAATCATCAAACTCATATATTAGTCAAGTGACATTCTACTAAAAACTAGACCATCCTAACTAAGGTTGAGCCTATCATGAACCAGTGTGTGTACAATGACATTCATTTATTCATTTGGAGTAAATTTGGACTAACCAATTATAAACTTAACCAGTTAAGTTGGCTCATACACAAGTGTGCACTGATATATACAAAATAAGGTCACTAATGTGATAAAAATATCAATACTTACAAGGCACACTCCACTGCTAGATAGGGATCTATAGCCCCAATAGAGATTAGCTTTATAATTTGTAGACTTTAAGATACCAAGGATTTAGGATTTTTGATAGTACCCTTTTTCATAGCTTGTCCTTTTATCTATCCTTAAGGTTGAAATCATGTAAATGATAATATGAGCAGCGAAAACCTTTTTCTAGGTGGTCAGTGTACTCAAGTTGTTGTCTTCCCTAGACTAAAAATTTCTATAGTGTTTCACATGTGTTTGGTCCATGAAAGAAATCTAGTTAGCTAAGGGAAGTATAAAATTGTATTAGAATCCAATGACGTCCAATGAAGGTTTGATGGGATCAACTAAAATGGTTGACTAGTAGAAAAGACTTCTATTACCAAGCAACCAAAGCATAAGTTTGAACACGACATCATGATAGATACAATAACTAGTGAATGGTGTTATATGAAATCAAAGATGCCTATGTGTAAGCAAATGAACATAATGATGTTATAATGCAGATGCTGATGGAATGCATAAAAATGTAATGCCTATGTGTAGGAACATGTGTGATGGACTTGTCATTAATTAAGTGAAACAAGTAATATTGATTAGTGCATATTCATGTATCCAAAAAGTGATTATATAGAATCATAGAAGTTGCAAGAGATAATATAGGTATGGATGCGATGAGTGTGGTAATTGCAAATGTTTAGCGATATCAACATGAATGATTGATGAGAAGTGTGGAAAGAGGAATATGGAAAACCTAAGGTATGTAGTCACTCAAAGTGTGACCATACAACAGTGATAGGATGAAGAAGAAAGAGATGTGAAGAAATAGGAGGATGGAGAACCTATCAAAGGTATGTAGCTGCTTGAAGAATGACCATACAATAGGGATAGGGGGAAGAGGAAAGAGATGTGAAGGAAGACATAGATGGTAAAAAGGCAAATGAAGTGTTAGATGCATTGTTGGTAGATGGTTATGAATGTGTTTGTGATTGTTGTTGTTGTTTTTGTATTTTTGTTATTTGTCATTGTTTTTGTATTTTAGTTGTTTTCTATATAGAATTGACAAGAATGTGAGAGCTAAATTTTGATGAGAAGGGGAATTGGTACACCTAATCATGAGATTTATTGGATGAGAAGGGGTATTGACACCCCCAATCATGCATTTGAAGATGACCAAAGCAATTTAGGACCTTTGAAATTATGTTTGAATTTGAGATTTTGGTTTTTTCACATGAGAGTCACTACTAAAATTATGTAACATAAATTACTTCTTATAGGGAGTGAACTCTATGCTAAGTACATGAAAGGTAAATTACTTCTAAAATGAAATTTTATCCTAAGGACAATGCTCAGGGCATGAAAAGTAATTTTATTTTGAAATTGAATTTTATCCTAAGGAAAATGCTCAGGTATGAAAAGTAAATTAATTTTGAAACGAAATATTATCCTAAGGATAATATCCAAGGCATGAAAAGTAAATTGCTTTTGAAATTAAATTCTATCCTAAGGACAATGCTTAGGGCATGAAAAGTAAATTGCTTTTGAAATGAAATTTTATCCTAAGGACAATGCACAGGGTATGAAAAGTAAATTGGTATTGAAATGAAATTATATCCTAAGGACAATGCTCAAGGCATGAAAAGTAAATTTGTTTTGAAATGAAATTTTATCCTAAGAACAATTCTCAAGGCATGAAAAGTAAATTTCTTTTGAAATGAAATTTTATCCTAAGGACAATGCTCAAGGCATGAAAAGTAAATTGGTTTTGAAATAAAATTTTATCCTAAGTATAATGCTAAGGGCATGAAAAGTAAATTGATTGTGAAACAAAATTTTATCCTGTTAGTCTTACAATGACACTGATAGGGGGGGTGAATCAGTGTAGCTCTTTAAAACTTAAATCTTCAACTCTTAAAGCTGAAATAATGAAAACTTAAAACCAAATAAAGCAAGTATAACAAGAGAACATCACACAACACAAGATGTACCGAGGTTCACCGATTTGGCTACTCCTCAAAAATTGACTGTTTGGACTCCCATCCAAATCTAGCCCATGCAGAGCACAACTTTACAATCAATTTACCAGCACCCACTAGAAGGAGCACCAACCCCTGAATTATCTGCACCAACAGAAAAGAGCACCAACCCCTGATTTATTTGCACCAATATAAAGGAGCACCAACCCCTAATTTATTTGCACCAATAGAAAGGAGCACCAACCCCTAATTTACCAGCACCAACTGGAAGGAGCACCAACCCCTAATGCCAAGCACCAACTTGGACTTCAATCTTGAAACTAGAAGATTGACATAAAAATGCCTTCACTTTTACAAGACCCTGACTAGTCTATTGCTTATTCAACCTCTCCCACAATTCACAAAACACACACACTCCTCGCACTTCACAAAATAAAATCCCCAATTAAATTCTCCAAGAAACACTCCTTTTATAACCATCCTTTCTCTTTGTAACTCCAGTTGTAACTCCTTCTTTTGTATATATTGAGAAGGCATTTCATCAAACACATCACATGCAAAGAATTGACACCATATTCTCCTACCATGACTGTTCATTTTCTCCTTTGTGCATGCATGCGTTTTGGTTTTTGAAAAAGCTTTTTGTTTCTATTTTGATGACTATTCATTTTCTCCTTCTTCGACTGTTCGTTTTCTCCACATGGGCATGCGTCCGCTTCTTTCCATGACTATTCATTTTCTCCTTCCATGACTGTTCATTTTCTCTTTCTTCAACTGTTCATTTTCTCCTTCCATGACTGTTCATTTTCTCCACATGGGCATGCGTCCGCTTCTTTCCATGACTATTCATTTTCTCCCTTATAGGTCCACGTCACTATGCAGTCTTTAGTTTCACTATCCTGGTGTTCATCACTAATATTAGACGCACTGTCAACTACTCTGTTCCTTTGGTGAAAATGCAACATGTTACGATATCACGACACTTTTTTTTCTCTTCCTGCCTACCCTTTTTGAGTTGCAAAAATGCGACATGTTGTGATATCGTGACACTTTTGTTTCTCTACCTGCCTACCCTTTTTGAGTCATGAAAATGTGACATGTCGTGATATCGTGACACTTTTGTTTCTCCTTGCTCTTTCTCTTCGCTTTGGACCGCGAAAATGCAACATGTCGCGATATCGCGACACTTTTTTCTCCTTTCTCTTTCTCTTGGCTTTGGACCGCAAAAATGCAACATGTCGCGATATCATGACATTTTTTTTCTCCTTGCTCTTTCTCTTCATTTTGGACCACAAAAATGCAACATGTCGCGATATCGCGACACTTTTTTATCCTTGCTCTTTCTCTTCACTTTGGACAGCAAAAATGCAACATGTCGCGATATCACGACACTTTTTTCTCCTTGCTCTTTCTCTTCCCTTTGGCCCGCGAAAATACAACATGTCGCGATATCGCGACACTTTTTCTCCTTGCTCTTTCTCTTTCCTTTGGCCCACGAAAATACATCATGTCGTGATATCGCAACACTTTTTCTCTCTTGCTCTTTCTCTTTTCTTTAGCCCATGAAAATACAACATGTCGTGATATCATGACACTTTTTCTCTCTTGCTCTTTCTCTTTGTTTTGGCCCATGAAAATACAACATGTCACGATATCGTGACACTTTTTCTATCTTCTCTTTCTCTTTGTTTTGGCCCGTGAAAATACAACATGTCATGATATCGCGACACTTTTTCTCTCTTCTCTTTCTCTTTGCTTTGGCCCATGAAAATACATGTCGCGATATCGTGACACTTTTTCTCTCTTCTCTTTTGGCTGTGAAAATGCAACATGTTGTGATATCGTGACACTTTTTCGCTTTGCGGTGTTTTACTTTTTCTTTGATCTTTAGCATATGGGCCACTTCGGTCTTCTCAAAAAATATGCAAAAAGATGGGTAAACATCCTCATAAGTATTTAACATCATTGTACATACTCTGAATGACATCTAAACTCTTTTCCATTGCATCAACCGATCTATCTGACTATGTTGACAATAATGACAATACTATCACTGCACCTTGCTCAACAATTTCCCCCTTTGGAATTGTTGGCAACACACGTGCAATTTCCTGTAACTCTTCTCCCCCTTTGACAAAAATATCAAAGGGCTATTGCAAACTCCCCCTGAGTCCATGCACAACATTCTCAGGCAAAAATTATTACACTTAGCAAAAATCACAAACATGAGCAAAAAGATAAACAAATACACAAATGCTCCCCCTAAGAATGTGGTCCCGATAGCTAGTCAATTATTGGGAAGCATGACCACTCCCAATTTATTTTTTTCTTGTCCAATCAAGCAAGCTCCTTCTGAAGTCTCTGAGAGAGTGTACAGGTTTCTAGATGTCCTTGATCCAGTTGCTATCAACTTTCCAGTGTTTGCTTTTCTGACTTCACAACCCTGCTTCGTAAAAATCACTTCATAACCTCTATCACAAATCTAACTTATGCTCAACAAGTTATGCTTCAGACCAACCACAAAAAAAACTTCTTTTGACTTTATTTTTCTATCACTGATATTAACTGAACCTTTGCCAACTATCTTAGATCCATCATTATTTCCAAATTTTACTGAACCACCTTCATATTGCTGTAGATTCTCAAATTTTTTTTTGTCACCTGTCATATGACTAGAGCATCCACTATAAAGTATCCATGGTGCAAATTTATTCTATGCTTTAAATGCTATTTGTACGATTAGGGATTCCTTTTCTTCCTTAGATCGCTCTTTTTCTTTCCACTCTGGTTTGATTACAGTTTTGGGCTCTTGTTTTGACTTTTCTTTTTTAGTAGCTTGTGCATGTTTTTTGAGAAATTTTCTATTTTGTCTCATTCCATTTGGTTGAAATTTTCTTCCCTGAAATTGATTTTATGCAAATGTGCTTCGACAATTTCTTGCAATGTGCCCAAAATTATGATAGTTATAACATTCTACTGCATAATCCATCAAAGGTGAAAAAATATTTCTACTGGTAAAATTCCTTTGTCCTACATTATACTTGCAATCTGAAATCTTATGTCCATAACCATTGCATTTAAAATAGTAACAAAAAAAGAGATGATTGAACCTGGGTGATGGTCTTTGCCATGTTGTTTTAGGAGTCATAAATCTTCTTCCTCCTTGATGCGTGACATTGGTGAATCCATCATTCTCAATTCTTCTTTCGTGCCTTGCATTATTGATTTCTTTTGCATGAGTAAATTTTTCTTGATAAACCTATTTCTTATCTTCATTCTTTGATCCATTTGATGATTGTCCTTTGTCAAAGCCCAAACCAAATTTGATGCCTATAGTCCTTTGGTTATTTATGATCTTATCCAACTTCATAGAACTTTATTCACATTTGTGATAACAACTAATTTTACGATTTATCTCTTCTATCTACATCCTTAAACCAACAGTCTCTTCTTCTAGCTTACTGCAATAATCTATTTTCATGGTTATTTGCACTTTGAGATCTTCAGATATTTTCTTGGATTATTCTATCTATACTTTCAAACTTGTTATGATTTCATTTGCATCCTCAATATTTCTTGAAATTTTCTTATTCTCTTTTCTTTCTATCTTCAATTCATCCAGAGCTACAATTAGTTCCTCTTCCAAATTTACTTCTGCATCAATTTCTTCTTCATCACATTCCTATTATTTTTCTATTTTTTCTTCTTTGAGTGCCATGAAAAGAGCTTCACCTATTTCCTTTTTAGAATCCTCACCGCATCTATCTTCTGATGAACTAACATTCTTGGAGATGAAACTTTTCTTCTTGAAGTTACCTTTTCTAAAATTTGTTTTTTTCTTTTAGTCACTTCTTTCTTGGTGCGATCCTTCATCACTTTCGCTCTTCTCATTAAGTGGAAATTTAGCTACAACATGCCCAATGCCTCCACAATTGAAACATTTAAATTGTAACTTTCCTCTATATTTTTCTTTTCCCATTTTTAGTTTTTAAACAAAGTTTGCTTCCATTTCATCTGATGTCTCTTCTTCCTCGGATTCTTATTTTGCTTTCATATTTTCATGGGCTTTAAAAGCAGCTTCTCTGTCTGTGGGTTTAGATTTTTCTATTCTCATCTCATATGCAGTCAAAGAACCATGCATCTCATCCATACTAAAATAATTTAGATTTTTAGCTTCTTTTATAGCTAAAACTTTAGAATCAAATATTTGGGGAAGAGATCTTAATACTTTTTTCACAATGACAAAATATTCAATTTCCTCGCCGAGTCCTCTAATCGCATTAATGACTTCATTAAATCTTAGTATATATATACCTCTATGTTCTCATTGTCATTCATTTTTAATACTTCGAACTGAGCTCGATGTGTTTGTAACTTGGACTCCTTGATATTAACGTCTCCTTCATGAAATCTCCTTAGTTTGTCCCATATTTATTTTGCCATTTTACAACTCATAATTTTTACTAGTTCACTGTTCGCTAATCCGCACATGATAGCATTCTTTGCTTTTGAGTTATTCTCGAACAGTTTCTTATTGGTAGCATCGATTGGAGAAGTGGTGGGTATTTTGTATCCACTATCTACTAAATCCCAAATGTTGTATCCAAGAGCACAAAGATATGTGTGCATCCTGAGTCTCCAAAATGCGTAATTAGTTCCATCAAACAATGGTGCTTTGTTTGATGAGAAGCCTTCACCACTTGCCATTGTGTCACTTCCAAGATCACCCTAGCCGATTAAGCTTGTTTAGGAACCTCGCTTTGATACCAATTGTTATTCTTACAATGACATTCAGAGGGGGGGTGAATCAGTGTAGTTCTTTAAAACTTAAATCTTCAACTCTTAAAGTCAAAACAATGAAAACTTAAAACCAAATAAAGCAAGTATAACAAGAGAACATCACACAACACAAGATGTACCAAGGTTCATCAATTTGGCTACTCCTCAAAAATTATCTATTTGGACTCCCATCCAAATCCATCCCTTGCAAAGCACAACTTTACAATCAATTTACCAACACCCACTGGAAGGAGCACCAACCCCTGATTTATCTACACCAACAGAAAGGAGCACCAACCCATGATTTATCTACACCAATAGAAAGGAGCACCATCCCCTGATTTATCTACACCAATAGAAAGGAGCACCAACCCCTGATTTACCAAGCACCAACTAGAAGGAGCACCAACCCCTGATGCCAAGCACCAACTTGGACTTCAATCTTGAAACTAGAAGATTGACATGAAAATGCCTTCACTTTTACAAGACCCTGACTGGTCTATTGCTTATTCAACCTCTCTCACAATTCACTAAACACACACACTCCTTGCACTTCACAAAATACAATCCCCTACAAAATTCTCCAAGAAACACTCCTTTTATAACCATCCTTTCTCTTTGTAACTCCAATTGTAACTCCTTTTGTATATATTAAGAAGGCATTTCATCAAACACGTCACATGCAAATAATTGACACCATATTATCCTACCATGACTGTTCATTTTCTCCTTCATGACTGTTCATTTTCTCCTTTGTGCATGCATGTGTTTTGGTTTCTAAAAAATCTTTTCGTTTCTATTTTGACGACTGTTCATTTTCTCCTTCTTCGACTGTTCGTTTTTACCTTCCATGACTATTCGTTTTCTCCACATGGGCATGCGTCCGCTTCTTTCCATGACTGTTCATTTTCTCCTTCCATGACTATTTGTTTTCTCCTTCTTCAACTGTTCATTTTTTCCTTCCACGACTATTCATTTTCTCCACATGGGCATGCGTTCGCTTCTTTCCATGACTGTTCATTTTCTCCCTTATAGGTCCACATCACTATGCAGTCTTTAGTTTCACTATCCTGGTGTTCATCACTAATATTAGATGCACTATCAACTACTCTATTCCTTTGGCAAAAATGCAACATGTCATGATATCGTGACACTTTTTTTTCTCTGCCTGCCTACCCTTTTTGAGTCGTAAAAATGCGACATGTCGCGATATCATGACATTTTTTTCTCTTCCTGCCTACTCTTTTTGAGTTGCAAAAATGCGACATGTCACGATATCATGAAAATTTTGTTTCTCTGCCTGCTTGCCCTTTTTGAGTCGTAAAAATGTGACATGTCACGATATCGCGACACTTTTTTCTCCTTGCTCTTTCTCTTCACTTTGGACCATGAAAATGCAACATGTCGCAATATCGTGAAACTTTTTTTCTCCTTGCTCTTTCTCTTCGCTTTGGACCATGAAAATGCAACATGTCGCAATATCGTGAAACTTTTTTTCTCCTTGCTCTTTCTCTTCGCTTTGGACCATGAAAATGCAACATGTCATGATATGATGACATTTTTTCTCCTTGCTCTTTCTCTTCGCTTTGGATCATGAAAATGTAACATGTCGCGATATCACAACACTTTTTCTCCTTGCTCTTTCTCTTCACTTTGGCCCACAAAAATACAACATGTCGCGATATCGCGACACTTTTTCTCTCTTGCTCTTTCTCTTTGCTTTGGCCCACGAAAATACAACATGTCACGATATCACAACACTTTTTCTCTCTTCTCTTTCTCTTTGCTTTGGCCCGTGAAAATACATGTCGCAATATCGTGACACTTTTTCTCTCTTCTCTTTCTCTTTTGGCCCACAAAAGTACAAAGTGTTGCAATATCGTGACACTTTTTCTCTCTTATCTTTCTGTTTGTTTTGGCCTGTGAAAATACAACATGTCGCGATATCGCACCACTTTTTCTCTTCTTTTTTGGCCATGAAAATGCAACATGTCGTGATATCATGACACTTTTTCTCTTTGCGGTGTTTTACTTTTTCTTTGATCTTTAGAATATGGGCCACTTCGGTCTTCTCATAAAATATGCAACAAGGCGGGTAAATATCCTCATAAGCATTTAACATCACTGTACATACTCTGAATGACCTCTGAAATCCTATCCACTGCATCAACCGATCTATCTGACTGTGTTGACAACAATGACAATACTGTCACTACACCTTGCTCAACATATCCTAAGGACAATGTATAGGGCATGAAAATTAATTTACTTTTGAAACACAAATTTATCCTAAGGACAATGCTTAGGGCATGAAAAGTAATTCTCAAGGATATAAAAAGTAAATTACTTGTGAAATGAAATTTTATTCTAAGGACAATGCTCAAGGGAATGAAAAGTAAATTGCTTGTGAAATGAAATATTTTCCTAAGGACAATGCTTAGGGGCATGAAAAGTAAATTTATTGTGAAATTAAATTTTATCATAAGGACAATTCTCAAGGGTATGAGAATTAAATTGCTTTTGAAATAAAATTTTATCCTAAGGACAATGCTTAGGAGCATGAAAAGTAAATTGCTTGTGAAATGAAATTTTATCCTAAGGACAATGCTCAAGGGCGTGAAAATTAAATTGCTTTTGAAATAAAATTCTATCTTAGGGATTTAGTGCCTTTAGATATTTGAAATTGAAATTGAATTTTGACCAAAGGATTTTATGCCTTTGGGGCTTTTAAGCTATAATTGAATTTGATTGTTTTGTGAAAGTGAGGCAAAGGGTGCAATCTTTGACAAAAGGATGCAACCTTTTGAACCTGGTAGATGTAGTTTTGAGATGTAAATGTGAGGCAAAGGGCACAACCTTTGACAAAAGGATGTAATATTTTGAACCTGACAATTGATTGTATTGAGATGTAAATGCGAGGTAAATGGCACAACATTTGGAAAAAGAATGCAAGATTTTGAACTTGGCAATTTATTTGTGATTGAAATTGAGCTGAAATTGAATTTTGACCAAAGGAGTTTTATGCCTTTGGGGCCTGTTGGTCACGAATCTTCCTAAGTAAAAAATATTACTATTTGTGTGCCCTAGACCTGACCAACATTGAAAGGCCAAAGGAGAGAGATGTCCTTTGGGCCAATCTCTAGAGAGGGTTGGCTCCCTTACTAATATAATCTAGTTTTAAAGCTTAGGGTAACAAGAAAGAAATGGGAAATGATAGAAAGAGATGGGAAATATGGCTATAATATGGAAAAGTGTAGTGGGGATAAACTAACAACAAGAAATCACATTAAGTGCTAATTAGCATGAAATAGAAAGGTAAGCACAAGAACCACTCACAGTTTGTAGAGACAACATCCAAAACGTATTTTAGTGTTCATTCCCTTACCAATAGTAATTAAATTCAGATGCAAAATTTAAAAGCAGCTAATAATGAACACAAACGTAAGCAGAAATGACAAGCAGAAAGTGATCAACCACAAGACTATTCAAGGAACCATAAGTCGAATATCTTTCTATTGATGTAGAAAACTTAAAGTATTTTTCTAAGAATGTCTATCCTCCTTATTACATTGAAATGCTTAGTATTTATAGAGGATTTTGCCTCTTTCATTAAATGCACAACACAACAAAATATCGGTTGGTCAAAAATTTTGCAGCAATTTCTTCCTTGGTAATGGCAATGCTCGAATCAGATTATTATTCAAGGAACAATGATCTGGATTTTAGGGAGTGCACTTGGAAAATCAACAAAAATGGATGATAGAGAGAACATCCAAATCGTCAGTGCATTGAGACTCAATGATGTCACATCGACAATCGAGATCTTTAATATTAAATCCTAGGTGCTATTACATTCTCTCCTACCTTGGAATATTACCCTTGTCGATTGAAATTAGTGAAATTTAATTATGCTTTGAAAAGGAATGAAGTCCATGGAAGGCACCTCAAAAATCATCGGGATCACACCAAATTTGAGGACGTAGCATTTAATCCTTGCAAAAATTTTGGATCGTGGCTCTTTGCTACCCCAAGCATTCAATTTTATCAATCTTTACCTTTTCCAAAAATATCTACTATTATGGTGCTTCTGAGAAGAACACTGCGTTGATGGTTACCTCCAAAGCTGAAATTTCACCTTCTATTTCAATGGATTTTACCCTTGATATCTTCTAGTTCGAATGGTAGTCAAAAACATGAGTTTCGCCCTTAAACATGCTTTCGCCTACTTCTTGGGTGATTTCACTCCAAAAATGATAGAGAACGTCTTCTACGAAAGAGGAGGCAAAAAAATAATTAATTTTAACCCTGAAAGGGGTGACAATGATTTTCGCCCTAGTCCAGGGGCGATGTTGACTTTGACCAGCAAGAAAACTGCATTTTCAGGGACTCTCGCCTCAAGATGTTTCCTCTTGGATTTTCACCCCCTTTGAGGGGTGAATTTGACTTTGAATTCCCATTTTATGCCTAAACGACGTCATCCTCATGCTTGCGCTCCGAAAACTACTTTCACTGGGGTTTCACCCCTAAAAGGGGTGAAAATGACTTTTGCCCTTGTTAAGGGGTGATTTTGACTTTGACTACACCCACCTCATTCTCCTTTCTATTTTTGGCCTGAAGAAGCTATTGATTGGATTTTCACCCCTGAGAGGGGTGAAACTGATTTTTACCCCTTTCCAGGGGTGATGTTGACTTTGACTTCTCACTTCACTTGCACATTTTTCCCTTCTCCACTTTCAAATGGTGAAATCATTTATCAAAGTAGTTTCACCCCAAATGAGGGGTGCAAAGGACTTTCGCCCCTCCATGGGGAAAAAATGTCTTCACTTCAATTTTCTAGTGCCTTCACCTTGAATGGAAAATACCAAAGTCGTAGCTGATTTTTGATCAATTATTTTGTTATGAAATTGTTCCAATCTTTGCTCCAAAATGTTTCTTGCATTAATCATTCTCCTTTTACATTTCATCCATGAGCACCATTAATTTCTATAGGGAGAATTTATTGTGCAACATTTTTATTTTAATGGAAATACTTACAGGAAGGAAAAAAATATTTCATTAAAACAATAAAAATAGCAGAATTGCATCATTCATCTTCTTCTTCAAAATTTTACAAGCAAAATTTTAGTGTGGTAAAATTTGCCAACACTTTTGGCGGCTCTCGGGGTATTCAGTTCTTCTGAATGCAATCAACCCTAGGCCTTCATCCATTGGGCTTAGTTTTAAGTACCACCGGTTGCATCAGATACACCAACTGTATTAGATGGTGCATTTGATGTTGCATCCTCCTTCTCTCCTTGTTCCTCCTGAGCTTGCTTCTCTTGTTCTTCTACTACTTGTTGCTTTGCTTCTTCTCATGCTTGGACTTCATGCTTGGTGAGGCTCTCACTTGTAGTTTCATACATGGCAACTACCTCAGCCTAGGTATCATCTATGAATGCTGAGAATGTACTTAGTGAATCTATGATAAAGCGTAGCATCTCAACTTGATCCATGCTGATGCGGTTAGCTCTCTACTGAAGTTCCAGTAAGGAAGATTCGATGCGGGTGAGCCTCTCCATGCAAGGTAGTGCTTATTCCTCTATTATTGGTTTCTCCTAGCTATCAATTTCTAAATTATCTCCCACAAAATCTTGCCAGGTTGTCTTCAACTCTTTTGTTGGCAACAACTCATCCTGCTCATCAATGAAGCTTGAAAACCCATCATCGGCTAGAACCTCAAAATATACAAGCGAAACACAATGCTCCTGTTCAAACATAGTTATCATATTTTGGGCTTCTCTTGCTAGCTCCAACCGAGAAAAATAGCCATGCAATGTCATTCTAGCCTTGGACCAACTGTGATCCATCCTACTCATCGGCTTAACCTAGAAATCAGAGTTCACCAATGCTTAAATATTTAGTGCCATTTCTAGTTTTTGTTCTAGCCTCTCTTCAGCATATTATAAATTTTATTATTTAAGAAAGATCACTATTTGAGCCTCATGAATGTACAATAGAACTTTGAGGGTGTCCATCACCAAAATCATACAATCTTTCAATAAATGGCGATGAGTCTCTTTTATTTTCCTTGGAGAAGCCTGTCGATTGCATGGCTTTCTCAACCAACTATTTTTGCACAGCTTCAAGTTGGGCCATTAATGATTGCACTTGTTTCTCTACTCCTACCCAAGTTTTTTGGTAGCCCTTGGCTTATTTCTCCCATTCCTCTACCTTCTTCTACCAACGCTCTACCTCTGATTTCACTATTTCCAACTGATCTCTACTTTCGACCAGAGCATTATTCAACTCAATAATCTTTTCCTCAGCCTCGAAGAAAATATTCTTATAATGTTCGTCGTGCAAGTAAAGAGAGCTCATGTCCACCTGCATATTCCTCAACTTCTCTGTGGTGTCAATATTTTTCAGGTCCTCTGTAATAACTTCACAAGTATAATCACTTGAAGTCATTTCTCCTTGAGGTTTTTGGACCTAGGGAATCATTATTATAGTATGAGACTCCATTGTTTTAGGGTCAAAAGTGACCTTATTCAATTCCTTTGCTGGAGCCTGAGCTTCGTTTCTCTTACAACTCTTAAGCCATTGAGATGCACTTAATTGGGCTCTGACTCATCTTTGCTACAACAGGATGCTCTAGTACAATATCTATCTCTAGCTCTATCAACACCTACAACTCAAGAAAATGAGTAGGGGGAAAGTGAGCCTGCTAAAGTTTTGGCTCAGGAAGGGAAGTGGAAATGGGAATGGTTGATGTAACGAAAGTGGTTAAAGAGATGGAAGTGAGGGTTTTAACTGCAGTTACACTCACTCGAGGAGGAGCTTGTGTACTTACAATCGTGGTGGAAATTACTAGAATGGAGGATGCAGGGAGTGAAAATGGGTTAGGGTCGGATGAAAAATAACTAAAAGAAATGGAAATAGTAGAAGTGGGAATAGAGGAAGAGGGAGCATTGGTGACTAGGGAGTGGGAAATAGGAAGCAAAATGGAGGTGGTAGGTATGCCAAATGGAGGGGATATGAAAGAAAAAACTATAGAAAGGGTTAACATAGAATCTCAAAGAAAGGGAAGGAGGTATAGAGAAACTTCAAGTCAAACATCTTCTGAGCTAGTGGTGAAGGTGACTGTGATGTTGGCTCACCCTTTTTTTACCCCTCCTCCGCCTCCTTCTCTAGATCTATGAATTCCATGTGTTGGACAAACTGTTCTACCTAAACCAAAGGAGGCTCTTCTAAAATGTTAGTCTATGTGACTTCACCTATGGGAGGAGGGATCACCACAAATGAATAAACTACTCTTGTTTTGGGATTTTTAGATATCTTCAATAAGGGGGGTGCCTCACACTTATTTTTCTTCTTCTATTGTAGCTGTAATTTTGGTGATGATTGTATTTCTTCCTCCATAAGTGGTACTTTCTCAGCCACACACTGCTCATGTTCGACCACGGTCTCTTCATTGTCATACCTTTGAAATATTTGAGGCATTAGCTTGGCGTAAGAGATTGTCTAGTAGCCATCATAGTACTCATCATAGATGTTTGAAAATACCTCATCTATTGCCAGATCATAAGCTGACTCATTTTTTCCTCTATGGGCCCTCATAACCCACCAGTTGGTAATATTTTCTTTAGTCCAATTTGGTAGATGTTATTTCATCCTATCAAAAAAAATTAGAATGCTTATGAACCGCGAGGTTGTACTCAACCTCCATCTCATAATAATCATGCCATGGTGGAAGTGGCATCATCTGATCAACATGCCACTCAAGATCGTGCCCTTCTGGATTATTTTTATGCCACTGAATATCAAGTTTGGGGTAGTAGTGAAAATTTTTAACATTAATAAAATCTGTGAACTGACCCAAAGGATCATATTTCCACCATTGAGGTAACTCCACCATGCCCATATCTGAGAGTGCTTCATTAAGCAATTTATTTTGGCCGACTTGGTCAACTTCGATCCCACCAAAGTGAAATGGCATGGTGCATGTGGTCCTCTTGCCTCGTCCTATCTCTTTAAATTCGTTGATGTAGTCGGTCTGTCAGATGACTTCCTTTGCAAAGAGGCACTCAGTAGTGAAATAAGGAAGGAGAAACAACTTTCTAGTGAAGACAAAAATTTGCACCACGATGCCCTATATCAACAAAAAATCTCCTCTCTCCTTAGTGATAATTTCTTCCCTCATTGCCTTGGGCACTCTTTCACTTGTGCAGTAAATGAGTTCGAGGGTGGGTCCCAAGAACATGCGATTAAAATTATAGAATGATTCCCCCCTAGACAAGCTTGAAGTCCATGAATATACTAGCAGCTTATTATCTACCTCATCAGTCTGTTTTACTACAATAAAAGAAAAACATTGATGCATATGGAAGAAGAAATACCAAGCCAAAAATGAAGCATGCCTGAACAAAACTGCTTCTTCACTTTGAATTCTCTCCAACTAGGTATGCATCGCTCGAGCTACATAGTCCACCCAATCAAAGAAAATTGGGTTTATGCTTGCTTGCATGGTTGTAGGGGAAAAATCCACTTGGGAAATGCACTGCACCATCACTGCTTGCCATTTATACACTGTGGTATCAGTAGGAAGACCAGATACCCAAGCCAACATAGAATACATATCTGGGCTTTTGAATTCTATCAAGGGTTTCGACAAAGCTGGCAACTCTTTGAACTGGGGTGCCTTTATAAGCCGATTCTCCATAAACTGGCACAATATTATAGTTGATTGGTACCTTTCCTCTTGCTCCTTAAGATTCATTTTCTTAGTCATGACATCTGAGGAAGGCTGCAACCCACAAGCAAACACCTCTCTGATTGCACCAGGTGAAATAGTGAACAATTTATCTCCCTTTGCATTGCGGATGGCCCTTGTTGTAGGTTGGTAAAAATTTGCAATTGCTATCACTAGCTCAGGGTAAGGATGTATAGGGGTACACAAGTACCAGGAAAGCTATGCATGATAAGCCATAATCAATGGGCTTTCTAGCGTCAATCCTTGCCTAACTGCAGTCTCCACATCCAGGCATAATTTTTCTATGCCTTTGTTCAAGATTGAACAATCTCCAATATTGGCTAGTGTATCTGAATATGGATTGAGCTTGGTATATTCATGCCACCTAACTTTCTTAGCTTTTTTACCACCCTGTGCTTTTTTTGGCTCTACAAATTTCTTCGGATCAGCTATCTTCTTCCCCATATTCGTATCGTAGCTCCCACTAGAATAGTCTGGAAAACCTGCAACAAAACAATGCTTTGAACAACAACCTTACAATACTCATAGAAAAATATTCTTGCTCTACAAGCTTCTACTTTACCTTTCTTATATCTTTCACCCTCAACTATCGAATTTATTGCAGGTGGTGTGCTCAAGGGATTTGGACGAACATGCATCTTGGTTCATGCGCCCTGCACATTTTTTAATAATTTTTTGAACTACCCCTTAACTGTAAATAACTTCCTTTCACCCAAAATCTTCTTCGAACCTCATGCTCAACTACCTTTAACTTCAAAGGGCACAATATGGATATCCAATGACTAATTTTGAGAAAGTAATTTGCTACGTATGATAATAAGGTGCTTTTAGGAATGAAAATATTGAATTTTGCTTCTCGAGGATGTCAAAATGTCAACCAAGGTGAAAATGGGTGAAATGAATTTACTCTGGGCATGCCAACTAGACCAACCAATTGATGAGCAAGGTGCAACCAAAGTATTGTCATTGTTGTCAACACAGTCAAGTTGATCAGTTGATGCAATGGACAGGAGTTCATTGATGAGCAAGGTGCAGCCAAAGTGCAATGGACAGGAGTTCATTGATGAGCAAGGTGCAGCCAAAGTATAATGGACAGGAGTTCATTGATGAGCAAGGTGCAGCCAAAGTATTGTCATTGTTGTCAACACAGACAAGAGGATCGGTTGATGCAATGGACAGGAGTGCAGAGGTCATTAGAGAGATCGGTTGATGTAGTGGACAGGAGTTCAGAGGTCATACAGAGCATGCACAATGAATTTCCAAGAAGACCGAAGTGGCCCATAGGCAAAAGCTCAAAGAAAAAGACAAGTAAGAAAACTGTCACGATATCGCGACATGTTGAGCAAGCATGAAAAAAACTGTCATGATATCGCGACATGTTAAGAAGAAAGAAAAGAAACTATCACGATATCATGACATGTTAAGAAGAAAGAAAAGAAACTGTCATGATATCGTGACATGTTAGAAGAGAGAGAAAGCACAAGGAAAACTATCATGATTTCGTGACATGTTAGAAGAGAGAGAAAAGGAAAACTGTCATGATTTCGTGACATGTTAGAAGAGAGAGAAAGCGCAAGGAAAATTGTCACGATTTTGCAACATGTTAGAAGAGAGAGAAAGTGCAAGGAAAACTATCATGATTTCATGACATGTTGGAAGAGAGAGAAAGCACAAGAAAAACTATCATGATTTCGTGACATGTTGGAAGCAAAGAAGGCAAGTAAGAAAACTGTCATGATTTCGTGACATGTTCGAGAGAAGAGCAAAAGAAAACTATCATGATTTCATGACATGTTCGATGAGAAGGCACATGCAAAGAAAACTGTCACGATTTCATGACATGTTCGGAGAGAAGGTGCAAGCAAAGAAAACTGTCATGATTTCATGACATGTTTGGAGAAAAGGCGCAAGCAAAGAAAACTGTCATGATTTCATGACATGTTCGAGGAGAAGGAGCTCGCAAAGAAAAGTGTCGTGATTTCATGACAATTTGCAAGAGAGACAGTACGGATGAAAATGTGTCATGATTTCGTGACAGGTTCGAGAGAAAGAGCTCGCAAAGAAAAGTGTCACGATTTCGTGACAATTTGCAAGAGAGACAGTACGGACGAAAATGTGTCACGATTTCGCGACAGGTTCGAGAGAAAGAGCTTGCAAAGAAAAGTGTCATGATTTCACGACAATTTGCAAGAGAGGATTGTACGGATGAAAAGTGTCACGATTTCACGACAGGTTCGAGAGAAAGAGCTCGTAGAGAAAAAGTGTCACGATATCGCGACATGTCGGGTTTTCATGACCCGAATGAGAAGAAAAGCGCCAAGGAGAAAGTGTCACGATATCGCAAGAAAAAAGTGTCGCGATTTCATGACATGTCAGTTTTCATGGGTGCAAGAGAGAAAGAGTACAAGGAAGCGAAAGTGTCACGATTTTATGACATGTCAGGTTTTTCGGGTGCAGGCAGAGAAAGTGCACAAGGAGAGAAAGTGTCACGATTTCACGACATGTTCATTTTCAGGGCGAGAAAGGCACAAGGCAGCGAAAGTGTCACGATTTCATGACATGTATTTTTGCGGGTGAGCAGAGAAGAGTGCAAGGAAGCAAAAGTGTCATGATTTCATGACATGTCATGTTTTTGTTGGTGCATGCAGAGAAGAGTGCAAGGAAGCGAAAGTGTCATGATTTCATGACATGTCATGTTTTCACTGGTGCATGCCAAGAAGAGTGCAAGGAAGTGAAAAGTGTCATGATTTCATGACATGTCATGTTTTCACTGGTGCATGCCGAGAAGAGTGCAAAGAAGCGAAAAGTGTCACGATTTCATGACATGTCATGTTTTCGCTGGTGCAAGCCAAGTAGAGTGTACGGAGGCAAAAAGTGTCACGATATCACGACATGTTGTGTCTTCGCGGGTGCAAGCCGAGAAGAGGACAAGGAGGCGGAAAGTGTCACGATATCGTGGCATGTCATGTTTTCATGGTCAAACGGCAAGAAAAATTCAAAGGGGTAGAAGTGTCACGATTTCGTGATAGGTCACCTTGGTGCGAGCTAAGAAGAGAACTCAGCCAAAACAAAGAAATGTAATAGTGAACTATAGACAGTATGATAGTAAAAGGGGCAGTTACAGAATACATTCATGCAGCCAAAATAAGAAGAGTTAACTGAAGTTAGTACAATAGTTATAGGTGCAGTTACAGATAGAAATCATGTAGTTAAATAAGAATAGTGAACAAAAGTCATTACTGTAGTTATAGGAACCGTAACAGAGAAATATCATGCAGTGATGGTTACTGAAAGTCATCAGACGAAGACCAAGAGATAGACAGAGAGTCGTTTCGAAGAGCCGTAACTATTAATAGGTTGCATGTAAGAATATTGTGTCAGAAAGGAGTTACTTACAGGAGTAGCTATGAATAGGCTGCATGCGGGATAATGGAAGATATAGAAGACTTAGGGTTTCAAAATGAAAAATATTGTTTTAAAATGGCAGTTGCATGTAGAAGAAAAAGAGTCGCTCAGAATTGAAAAATGTGCAGCCATAAAGAGGGAAGGTGCCGCTGATAAAATAATATATGTGTTGAGAAAAGGTTGTTGAAGAGAGCCGTAAGAATGTGCATATAAGTTAAGAATTAGGGTTGAGCTTTGAACTATGTAAGAGAGCAGATAAGAATGTCAGAGCATCGAAATGAGCAGAGAAGGCTGTCAGAGAGTCGTAAATGAGTAGATAAGGCTGTCAGAGCCGTAAGCGAGCAGAGAAGGCTGTCAGAGCATAGAGAAGGCTGTCAGAGCATAGAGAAGACTATCAGAGCATAGTAAGTAGAGTGGTAAGAGTGATCCGTTAGGTTGAGCTCTATGTGGGTAGAGAAAAAGGTGTGTAGCCAAAGAGAAAAATTGAGTGGAGATAGAGCACTGCTGAGAGAAGAGCGGTGAAGAAAGAGCGTAGCTGATAGAGTGCAACTGAGAGAGTGCGGCAGCAAGTGCGTAGAAGGAATATGTGTTTCCTAAATTGAAAGAGAGGTTGGATGAGCAATAGACCAGTGAGGGTCTTGTAAAAGTGAAGGCATATTTATGTCAATCTAAGATTCAAAATAGAAATCCAAGTTGGTGCTTGGAATCAGGGGTTGGTGCTCCTTCCAGTTGGTGCTGGATAAATTAGGGGTTGGTGCTCCTTCTAGTGGGTGCTGGTAAATTGATTGTAAAGTTGGTGCTTTGCAAAGGCTAGATTTGGATGGGAGTCCAAGCAGTCTATTTTTGAGGAGTAGCCAAAACTGGTGAACCTCGTTACATCTTGTGTTATGTGATGCTCTCTTGTGATACTTGTTGTTTCTGGTTTTAAGCTTTCATTTTTAGATTTAAGAGTTGTAGATTTGAAATTAAATAGCTACACTGATTCACCCCCCTCTTAGTGCCATTGTAAGACTAACAATTGGTATCAGAGCCAAGTTCCCAATTTAGGCTAAATCAGTCAAGGTTGATCTTGGATTAGTACACAATGGGTAAGAAGAATAGATCCTCCTCCAATAAGGCATCTCAGTCAGTTTCAGTTCCTGTGGAAGAGAAAATTGAACCAGAAAAGGCAGAAGGAGTGAACTCTGAAGTATGTGATGAAATCTATGAGGCTGAAGTAGATCTTGAAGGAGAGTTGATCTCTGCACTTGAAGAGTTGAGTATAGAATAGAAAAAGAACAAAAGACTATCCAAGAAGCTGGAAGAATATGGGAATGAGATTGAAGATCTTTTCTTACAATTTCAAAAGGCCAAGAAAATAGAAGAAGCCTTGAAGACACAACTGGATGATAAGGTCGATGCATATAGCAAACGTGAAGAAGAATCTAACAAAGTTGTTAGTAATCTAAAGCTGCAAGTAGAAGAGTCCAAAAGGGTTGAAGAAATCCTCAGGTCTCAGATCAATGAGAAAGAGACTGTTTGCTGCAAACAAGAAGAAGAGATTGTTTTATTGAAGAAACAACTAGAAAAATCCAATACAAATCTCAAATTTGAGAATAGCACAGAGTTGCTAGAAAAAATGATAAGCCAACAAAGAAGTTCCATGGATAAGCGTGGTCTTGGATATGAAGCTGAACAACCTTCATCCTCCAAATATGCAGAGAAGAAGAAGTTCACAGTTAAAGGATCGAAGCAAGAAAAGGTGGAAGCAGAACAACCTTCATCTTCCAAATGTGCAGAAAAGAAGAAGCTCACTGTTGAAAAATCAAAGCAAGAAAAGTTTGAAGCTGAATCCTCAAAAGAAAGAAAATATCAAAGGAGATCTACAGCAAAGCAACCAGAACAAAAGAGGTTTTATCACTCCCATTCTATTCATAATAATGCTTTTAACGACTATTGTTTTAGATGCAATCATTACGGTCACAAGGCAATTTATTGTGGATTGAATAATAGATCAAAGAGTTATGCTGATAGAAATACATCTGCTTCTCTGAGTGAACACCATGTGCAATGTTTTAATTGTAATGGCCATGGGCACATAGCAAGGTTTTGTCCAAGCACTTATGTATCTAATCTAAGGCAAGACCATAGATTTCATCAGACACAAAGAGTGCAACACAGAAAGGGGACATATCATGTGCAATGTTTTAAATGTAATGGTCATGGGCACATAGCAAGGTTTTGTCCGAGCACGTCTGTATCTAATCTAAGGCAAGACCGTAGATTTCATCAGACACAAAGAATGCAACACAGGCAGAGAACATATCATGTGCATAAAAGAAAGGAAAATAATCAACCATCAAGGATGCACAAGAAACAACTATGCAAGAAGAATGTTCAAGTTCACAAAAAGGTGCAAAACGAGGATGTAGTTGAAAAACTCAAGCCCAAGTTCAAGAAAGTCTGGAGAAAGATAGAAGAAAGGGAATCATGTCTCCTTGGACTGAAGGAGACTACTCTGCTATTGCACTAAGCCACTCCAGGTGGCACATCCTCAGGGGGAGCAATCTTAAAGTCTTATTTTAATTCTCCTATGTATGTGTTTGGTTATCTGAGGATGAAAGGAAAGCAGTCGGGTTATTGTTGTATAGTTGTCAAGTGTGTTGTCAGTTCATGTAGTTGTGTGTGGAAGTGCCGTGAAGGGTGATGATTAAATTGAGAATTGTCACCATTGGTAGTATTGCTATACGTCATTGTTGTTCTGTTGATAGTTCTTACTGCCACTGTTCAAAGCATCGGATTATAACAGACAGTTTCATTTTAACTGTTGATAAAATGCCAATCCGAGATTACGAAGTATGAGGTTGAGTAAGGTGCACCATGGTTGGCCATGAAGTGTTTGACAAAATGTCTTCTCCTGATTTGCACAGTTGAAAGTAAGGTGTGATCTACAGTAACTATAGAAAACTTAGATCAGGTTGTAAATATAAAAAGGAATTTGGTTGTGTTGCAGTACAGTATTTGATGCTTACACAGAGTTGAAAGTGGATTGAGGTAGCCTATTAGATTCTCACTGAAGAGAGAGACAAACAACTGACATTAGGTTCAAGCTTGTTGAGAATATCCAAGATGCATTTGCAGATGCTGCCAACATTGCAAAACAAATAGTTGGATATATACAATCAGTGTATGCCTTCACTAATAGTGGACAAGTTTGAGATTGCAGAGCAACAGAGGGTTGGTACTCAGAAGACAGTAGTCCAGCCATGTTCTTACACATATTATATTGGTGAAGTTGACAGTGATGATGTCATTCACTGGTTATTGTTGCTACTCACATTATTGATATTGTTGATGCCTATTATGCTTATCATGATGTTGTCAAACAGTGAAATGAAGTGGTCACATATTCCCAAGAATAGACTAAGAATTGACTAAGCCATCGGGATCAAATTCTTAGGGGGAGCATTTATGCATCTATTTATCATATTGCTCATGTTTATGCTTTTTGCTAACTGTAATAATTTTTGCCTGAGAATGTTGTGCATGGACTCAGGGGGAGTTTTGCAGCCACCCTTTGGTATTATTGTCAAAGGGGGAGAAGAATTATAGGTAATTGCACACAATTACGTGTGTTGCCAACAATTCCAAAGGGGGAGATTGATGAGCAAGGTGCAACCAAAGTATTGTCATTGTTGTCAACACAGTCAGGTTGATCGGTTGATGCAATGGACAGGAGTTCATTGATGAGCAAGCCAAAGTGCAATGGAAATCATTGATAAGCAGAGCCAAAGTATAATGGATAGGAGTTCATTGATGAGCAAGGTGCAGCCAAAGTATTGTCATTGTTGTCAACACAGACAGAGGATCGGTTGATGCAATGGACAGGAGTGCAGAGGTCATTAGAGAGATCGGTTGATGCAGTGGACAAGAGTTCAGAGGTCATACAGAGCATGCACAATGAATTTCCAAGAAGACCGAAGTGGCCCATAGGCAAAAGCTCAAAGAAAAAGACAAGTAAGAAAAGTGTCATGATATCGCGACATGTTGAGAAGCATGAGAAACTATCGCGATATCGTGACATGTTAAGAAGAAAGAAAAGAAAACTGTCATGATATCACGACATGTTAAGAAGAAAGAAAAGAAACTATCATGATATCGTGACATGTTAGAAGAGAGAGAAAGAAAACTATAGATTCTGACATGTTAGAAAAAAAACATAAAAGAAAAGGAAAAATGTCATGATTTCATGACATGTTGGAAGAGAGAGAAAGCACAAGGAAAACTGTCATGATTTCGTGACATGTTGGAAGAGAGAGAAAGCACAAGAAAACTGTCATGATTTCGTGACATGTTGGAAGCAAAGAAGGCAAGTAAGAAAACTGTCATGATTTCGTGACATGTTCGAAGAAGAAGACAAGAAAACTATCATGATTTCGTGACATGTTCGAAGAGAAGGCGCATGCAAGAAAACTATCACGATTTCATGACATGTTCGGAGAGAAGGCGCAAGCAAAGAAAACTGTCATGATTTCATGACATGTTGGAGAGAAGGCAAGCAAAGAAAACTATCACGATTTCGTGACATGTTCGGGGAGAAGGAGCTCGCAAAGAAAAGTGTCATGATTTCATGACAATTTGCAAGAGAGACAGTACGGACAAAAATGTGTCACGATTTCACGACAGGTTCGAGAGAAAGAGCTCGCAAAGAAAAGTGTCATGATTTCATGACAATTTGCAAGAGAGATAGTACGGATGAAAAAGTGTCACGATTTCATGACAGGTTCGAGAGAAAGAGCTCGCAAAGAAAAGTGTCATGATTTCACGACAATTTGCAAGAGGAAGAAAAGTGTCACGATTTCTAGAGAGAGTAGAGAAAAGTGTCATGATATCGTGACATGTCGTTTTCGACCCGATGAGAAGAAAAGGCCAAGGAGAAAAAGTGTCATGATATCACGACAATAAGGAAAGAAGAGTAAAGAGAAAGTGTCGATTTCTGACATGTCATTTTCGTAGAAGAGGAGAGAAGAGTGCAAGGAAGGAAAGTGTCACGATTTCATGACATGTCATTTTCAGGTGAGCGAGAAAGGCAAGGAAAAAGTGTCACGATTTCGTGACATGTTATTTTTCATGGTGCAGGAGAAGAGGCAAGGAAGAAAGTGTCACGATTTCGTGACATGTCATGTTTCATGGTGAGGAGAAAGGAAGGAAGAAAAGTGTCACGATTTTTGACATGTCATGTTTTCGCTGGTGCATGCTGAGAAGAGTGCAAGGAAGCAAAAGTGTCATGATTTCATGACATGTCATGTTTTCTGGTGCATGCGAGAAGAGTGCAAAGAAGCAAAAGTGTCACGATTTCATGACATGTCATGTTTTTGCTGGTGCAAGCCAAGTAGAGTGTACGGAGGTGAAAAGTGTCACGATATCGCGACATGTTGTGTCTTTGTGGGTGCAAGCCGAGAAGAGGACAAGGAGGCAGAAAGTGTCATGATATCGCAACATGTCATGTTTTCATGGTCAAACGACAAGAAAAAGTCAAAGGGGTAGAAGTGTCACGATTTTACGATAGGTCACCTTGGTGCGAGCTAAGAAGAGAACTCAGCCAAAACAAAGAAATGTAAAGTGGGCTAAAAAATAAGAAGAGTTAACTAAAGTTAGTACAATAGTTACAGCTGCAGTTACAGATAGAAGTCATGTAGTTAAATAAGAATAATGAACAGAAGTCATTACTGCAGTTATAGGAACCATAACAAAGAATTATCATGCAGTGGTGGTTATTGAAAGTCATCAGACGAAGACCAAGAGATAGACAGAGAGTCATTTCAAAGAGCCGTAACTATTAATAGGTTGCGTGTAAGAATATTGTGTCAGAAAGGAGTTACTTACAGGAGTAGCTATGAATAGGCTACATGTGGGATAATGGAAGATATAGAAGACTTAGGGTTTCAAAATGAAAAATATTGTTTTAAAAATGGCAGTTGCGTGTAGAAGAAAAAGTGCCGCTCAGAATTGAAAAATGTGCAGCCATAAAGAGGGAAGGTGCCACTGATAAAATAATATATGTGCTGAGAAAAGGTTGTTGAAGAGAGCCGTAAGAATGTGCATATAAGTTAAGAATTAGGGTTGAGCTCTGAACTGTGTAAGAGAGCAGATAAGAATGTCAGAGCATCGAAATGAGCAGAGAAGGCTATCAGAGAGCCGTAAATGAGCAGATAAGGCTGTCAAAGCCGTAAGCGAGCAGAGAAGGCTGTCAGAGCACAGAGAAGGTTGTCAAAGCACAGAGAAGACTATCAGAGCATAGTAAGCAGAGTGGTAAGAGTGATCCGTTAGGTTGAGCTCTGTGCGGGTAGAGAAAAAGGTGTGTAGCCGAAGAGAAAAATTGAGTGGAGATAGAGCACTGCTGAGAGAAGAGCGGTGAAGAAAGAGCATAGCTAGTAGAGCGCAACTGAGAGAGTGCGACAGTAAGTGCGTAGAAGGAATATGTGTTTCCTGAATTGAAAGAGAGGTTGGATGAGCAATAGACCAGGTGAGGGTCTTGTAAAAGTGAAGGCATATTTATGTCAATCTAAGATTCAAAATAGAAATCCAAGTTGGTGCTTGGAATCGGGGGTTGGTGCTCCTTCCAGTTGGTGCTTGGTAAATTAGGGGTTGGTGCTCCTTCCAGTGGGTGTTGGTAAATTGATTGTAAAGTTGGTGCTTTGCAAAGGCTGGATTTGGATGGGAGTCCAAGCAGTCTATTTTTGAGGAGTAGCCAAAACTGGTGAACCTCGTTACATCTTGTGTTATGTGATGCTCTCTTGTGATACTTGTTGTTTCTGGTTTTAAGCTTTCATTTTCAGATTTAAGAGTTGTAGATTTGAAATTAAATAGCTACACTGATTCACCCCCCCCTCTCAGTGCCATTGTAAGACTAACAATGACATCAATCGAGCTCTCCAACTAAAAAAATATTTTAATGAGTAAAACTGATTTTTCAATGCACTCATTCTTTTCAGCTATGCTCTCAAAAATCATCTTCTTCTCCTACATGTTGAATGTTATGCTTGGAAACCCTCTTTTTAAAACAATTCCCTTCTTCTAATTTTTCCGCTAGAAAAAAACTGATAGTGCTTTATTGAAAAAGTAATTAAAATTTGATTTCGCCCTCCTTTTCCGAAAATAACCTTGATAACTTGGAGTTTGCCAAAAAGCATGCAATTTTTAAATTATTTTTGCTTTTTCTTCTTTGAGTTTTACCATGCAATTTAATTTCACCCTTAAAATAAAAATTTCATGGCAAAATTAAAGAAATTATATATATATAAATTTTTTTTTCTTTTTTTTTTTTGCTTTTTTTATATCTCCTCATATCCTCTGATTTTTCTTCTTTTATTTTTTTAGCAATGAACAACTAAGGTAAAATTAATTTTAATGCTTTCCTTTCCCTTTTTGTAAAAATAAAAAAATTAACCCTCTTTCGTCTGAAAATGCTTGCTGAAAAATATTTTAATTAATTTTGCCCGAAACTAATAATGCACTCCGTAATAACCTTTTCGGGGTGAAATTGATTTTCGGATAATGAGAAAATATTTTGGGGGTGAAAACGATGCTTCGGGGGTAGAACGGAGCTCTATCGGTGGAGTCATATATATATATATATATATATATATATATATATATATATATTTTATATATAAAAGCAATAAAATACTTCTGAAAAATAAAATTAAAACATTTGTACATATATACATACTTGTTTCTATAATTTTCTTAGTGATAATAGGCCTTCAAATGAAGACTGTTTACCAAAATTGGTAACTTTTGACCATCCATGCCTTGGAGATGATAAACATTAACTAATTTCACCCCCAAAATTTGAAACGGACCTTCCCAAATTACCTTGAACTTATGGTTCTTTCCTAACTTTGCTTTATTCTCATTCCATTTGAGCATCAAATTACCAACTTTTAATTTCCACTCAGTTGTCCTTTTTTGAACCACTTCTACGTCATCTTGGCATGTTTCATGAAAGCATTATATATTTTTTCTCTCTCTATCTTCCTCAAGTTGTAGAAGTTGGGCTAAACTTATGCTCATAGGATCAGATTCATCATTTTCATTATCGAGCATTTGCAAGGTTCGAAGATCTGGGAGCTCAATATGTAGGGGCATGACTGCTTCCTTGCCATACACTAGGAGTAGGGAGAAGCTTTGATTGATTTCTTAATCGATATGCGATCCACACACAAGGCTTGATTCAAAAGAAAATGCCAACTTCTCTTGTTTCTTCCAAGGGTCTTTTTCAAAATTTTGAGCAAATTCTTGTTTGTGGACTTGGCTAGAATATTTCCCTGTAGGTAATAATTAGATGATATTTTTAGATAGATCCCATACCTGCCCATGAATTCAATGATCTTCACCCCAATGAAGGGATTCTCATTATCTGTCATGATTGCCTCTAGTACAACAAAATGGGTGATCAGTCCCTTGAGGAAAGAGAATTTTTTCCTGATCTGCCTTCCTGGTTGGAATGGCATCTGCTCATCGAGTAAAAAATTTAGTTGCCATAAATATGTATTTGTGTTTTGTAGAAGAATGGGGATCAATGAACCTGATAAAGTCTAAGCCCCACTATTGAAATGAAGCTTCCACTTTGATTGGATAAAGAGGCAAAGATGTCTTCTTTCTCCTACAAACATACCGTTGATAATTATCGCAACTCTAACTAAATTTATGTGCATCTACAAAAAGGGTAGGCCAAAAGTAACCAACTCTGATGATCTTCAATGTCGTAGGCCTCCCTGCATAGTGGTTTCTTGATAAGACTGAGTGGAACTCCTCTAGAACCTTCTACTTTTTGGATTCGTTGATGCATTTAAGTACTTCATCTATGTTTTTATGAAATAAACCACTTGGTAGCAAGATGTATTTTAGGGCCTGTAACCTTAATATTCTTCTCTATGAGGAGTACAAATAATATGGACACCTTTCAATGTAAATAATTCGACCAGGTCCTCTATCCAGTCGTAGTCACTTATCACTTGATTTGCAGGATTGCTCTTATTGATGACTTCATCGTGTAGTGGTACCACCATTTGAGATGCAAAACTTTTAGCCAACTCCTAAAATATTGCCCAACTATGGACCAATTTGGTTGGTCAAATCTCAACATTGTACTCCTAGATATTTGAAACCTAGCCTAATCTCTTGTCACCCAGTTCCCATTGAATAACGAAACTCCTGACATATGGATGAATGACATAGACTATAGTCTTACTCTGTGAGATAAAATGTCAGAACTTTTTCAAGGATTTCATAATTGCATAGACCTATTTTTCAAATAAATTATATTTTTCCACATGTGGCTAAATAAATTGTCTCAAAAAAGCAATCAATTTTTCATCTCCATCATCTCTTTTTTGCATGAGCATGACAACATAGCTTTCCTGCTCACCCACGGTGTAAAGGATAAAATCCTTTGAGTAGTCTAGATTGATCAAAATAGGTGCTTGGACAACTCTCTCCTTGATCTCCTCGAAGGCTTGCTTCCTCCACTCTATCCACTTAAAATCTGCGTTCTTCTTAAGGAGCTTGATCATTGGCTTCATGACTTGAGCGAAGTCTACAATGAATTTTTGGATAAAATTGATTTGTCCAAAAAATGATTGTAGTTATTTCTTATTGGCTAGTAGTGGCAGCCTCAAAAGAGCGTCAAATTTGGTAGGATTAATGGCCAACCCATCCTTTGAAATCACATGACCTAAGATTTTTTCCTCTTTAACAAAAAAAATTGATTTCTTGGGGTTGATAGAAATTCCAAACTCTTGGTATTTCTCGAAAACTTGTCTTAGGTGAGAACCATACTCTTTTTGTCATGAGAAAAAATAGTCATGTCATCCAGATATATCACAATAATAGGATTCAACAACTCACCAAAGGCTACATCCATGGCTCTTTAGAAGGTAGAACTAGCATTTGACAGACCAAAATGTATTTGTTGAGAGGCAAAAGTGCCCCACTTGGTGGTGAATGTAATTTTGTGTTGGTCTTCATCCTTCACCCAGATTTGGTTGTAGCTAGAGAAACCATCTAGCAGTGAGAATATTTGTGCTCCAACAACTACATGAAGAATCTAGTCGATCTGTGGCAAGGGATAATGGTCTTTTAGTGATGCCTGATTCAAATTATGGAAATCCACACACAAGCGAATGTCTCCATTCTTCTTTCGCACTAGGACCAGATTCACCACCCAAGTTGAATGTTTGATAGGATATATGATTTTTACCTCCAACATCTTCAGTAATTCTACCTTCATTAGTACCTCAATATTTGGATTAACATGTCATTATTTCTATCTAAAGGGCTTTACTCCTTCCTGCAACTCAATGGTATGCTAGATCACATCTTTGTTGTAGCATTTCAGATCATGATAGCTCTAGGAAACAATATCTGGGAACTCATAACATAACTTCTTAATTTTCTCGAGCTCATCTGGAGAGCAATCTATTCTGACTTTGATTATCTTGTTAGGTTCCAACTGCAACTCAGTATACTCTTTATCATCCACTTTGATCCTATGATTTTTTGCTCTGTCATTTTGATCAAAGAGGTTCTTAAGCGTAATCAATCCTTTTGGGATATGATTATTCCTCAATTGGATTAACCCTTCAGCCTCCTCCTCATCAAGCATTCTCTCTTCCATAGTACTAGCTTCTCTTACCAAAAAATTCACAATCTACTCATCATTATCAAACACTTGCCAAAAGGTATTTTTTTCAGGGACTGAAGGTTTGTATATCAACCTCACAGTCTTGGGATTTCTTACTACATGCTCTACTGGAGAAAAATTAGTGCCAAGGGAGGCTAGGAGATCAGAATGCTTATTTTTCTCCTATGATATTGCTTGGATGTTCAATGTTGTGTAAGATTCAAAAAGGTCCCATACCTTATTTTGGTACACCTTCAAGTAATGCTACTTGGAAACACACTTACTAGTTACCTGGTTGACAATTAGTTCAAAATATCCTAATATCTATAGTTTCTTGATCTCGAGCTTTTCTACCTTTTTTAGAACCAAAATAAGTGCTTCGTATTTGGTGGTATTTTTTGTGCAACTCCAATTCAACTGGTAAGAGTATATTTTCTGTATGCTAGAAGGAGAAATGAGGACAATTCCAGCTCCTACACCATTCTTACACCTTGCACCATCAAAGTACAACTTCCATAATTGATCCAGAGCAGGACCTTCATCATCAGTTACTTTTGCTTCAAATTTTTTAGGTTTAGTGATGGTGTAGTAGCCAATTTTGGTTTCCATCATGGCATTAAAATTGAGCATTAAAAATTCATCTTCTGTTTGGAGCTCATCCAAAGTCTCCTCCATTAGGTCCAATTCTTCCAATTCTTCAGTCATCAAGTTGACAAAACTCATGGGTGTGTCTTCTTCTTCAATATTTTCTATGTGATAAGTTGAGGGCTTCTCGTTATAAATTTGGATTCTCCTCCCCTTGATAGGAATTTCCAAATGAGAATAGTCAAGAGAAAGGTAGCCTCCCAAATTGGCAGTAAACTCCCATGATAGGCACATGATGAATTAAGGTTGTAGATCGACCACGACCACTTCTTGGATCATAGTTATCTAAGGCATTTTATGCAATACAATGGGAATATTATTGATGACACCAACTATCATTATGGGGGTTTCATCTAAATACAAAATTCTAGGGATACTTCTTGTATACTTCATGCCCATAACATCATATACTGCCTTTGACATGATAGTCGTTGTAGCACTTGAGTCAATCATGCAATTTTGCACAATCCAACCTTCCATCCTAAGGGAAATGTAGAAATGGGGTGATCTATTTTTTCTAGTGGTAGAAGTTATTAATGTTTGAGATAACACCATCTAATTCTAATTCTTCCTCTTTTATTTCACAAATTTCAATGATTCTTGCAACAAATCCACTTGTCCATGCAATTGCAGTGCATCATAGAAACTCACCTTGATCGGGATCCTCTTTAGTTCTTTGAAAATATTAAATGTGGATGCACAAGACTCTTTGGACTCATTGGCAGTTTCATATCTACTCCAATATTGTTGTGTGGCCTCCATCCTCTGATGTTTTGTCAAATATGGATATTTAAGCTTTTCCCTGGCCTGTTCCTCCATTTTAGATCTCGCCTACAAATTCAAAGCCTTTTATTGAACTTTATCTCTTACTCGTTAATGTAAAAGATATTTCAATAGGATAGGTGCATATGGCTTGGGTGATGGAACAAATATCTTTGTTTATGCTTTTTTCTTCTCATTTTGTGGCTTTGAATCAATAGGTACCTTTAGGGGCTCCAACTTAGCTGGGTCCATAGTAACAAGCTTCCTTCCAACTCTCGTGAGAACTAAAACTTGCTCTTCAAAAGGGACCATGAAATTGTGATCTACTTCTATGATCATGTTGACTTGAACAACAAACACACTTTTTTCCAATATTTGTACGTAGTTTATATGAACCATGCAAGTTTCCTTGCCATGCGGATCATTGCACGTGGAGCACCGGTATGCTTTATCTGATGTGCCAGACTCTTCATTTGTCATCACCGTTGGATTTCTATTAGGTACTTTGTTGGATGAATATCCTTGCTCTCTAGTGATTGAAGGTGGTTGAAATATCCTAGGCTGGAAATCCTTTTCAGCCTACTTCCTTTTGATTACCGTGATTTCATTACCCATCGCTCTTATGGTCGAGTTCATGGACTGCAACTCCTTCAACACCTTTTCTTGTGGATCAGGGTTTGAGGGTGCTAGAGGAGCTGGTAATGGTAATGGGACAGTGGAGATGGTAGTGCTAGGAATGGAACTAGAATGGTAGGAGTAGGAAGTTGAGGGATATGAACTATCACGATGGTCTGTGATGTGCTCGAATTCCATGAAGGGATTGGATACATGGGTGACATGGGAAAAGGCTGAGAAGATGCATTAGCATACAAATACTATGGAAGGTCAAGGAAAATAGGCATGGCTATTTTTATCGAAAGCTTACCGATAGTAATCATATCAACTTCAACCTTTTATACAACAAAATATAGATCAAGGAATGTATTGATATTAGACTGTTGGATGGCCATACTGATGTTAGAGTTGAAAGCTCAGAGGTAGTAAAATTTTGCTTGTTCGAGAGTCATCCAAAGACCATTAGGAAATCTATGCCAAGTTTGGGTGAACTTGACATTGAATTCCATGATTTCTTCCTACGAATACCTTTGAATGGTAGTGAACTGATGCAATAGGAAATAAAAATCTACTTGTTCATTGAATCCTTTAATTAGAAATTCAGCCAATTGATCCCAGGTGGTGATGGTGGCAGGTTGTAACGATCGATACCAATAAAGTAATTTACTTTTGAGAGAGAACAATCAATATTACCATTATATCCTCATTTGTGATGTTGTGGATCATCACCAAGGTAGCTACATCTTATAATGCTCATAAGCCATCTTTCCCATACCATCGTAGGTAGGCAAAGCCTTCATCACCACTTGTGGGATTGGGTTCTAAGCTTGCAGATTTAGAGGTCTAGAGTGGTTCCATGATGGAAACTACCTTGGTGGCTATGGTGGTGTATTTTGAGCCATGTGAATTGGTGTGTGTGGTTGGGGAGGTGGAAAAATGGTGGCTATGCTAGTAGGACTTGAAGGAACAGAGAACACACCAACTAACTATGAATATGTAACACTTGATGGGACAACTAGAGTGATTAACCTAGGGTGTTCTCCTAGCACTCGGGTATCAAATTCATAAAAATTAATGGGGTCTTTTGGATTTTTGGCCTTCGATCTTGTGATCATGAAGAAAAATTTCACTCACTTCACGTTTGAAGGCTTTTGGGTAGAGTTGAGTCACTAGATGTTCTAATCATATAGTACAAAGGTGAACATCAAACCTCAATACTGTTGAAAGTGGAACTTTTTGAGTGTCCCACCGGGCATGCCAAAAATTTTTGGTCATAAATCTACCTAAGTACAAAATATTACTATTTGTGCACCGTAGACTCGGCCAAAATTAAAAGGCCAAAGGAGAGAGATGTCCTTCGGGCCAATCTCTAGAGAGGGCTAGATACCTTACTAATCTAATCCATTTTTAAGCTTAGGGTAATAGGAAAACAAATGGGAAATGATAGAAAGATACGAGAAATATAACTATAAGCCAAAAAGTATAGTGGAGATAAACTAACAACTAGAAATTACGTCAAGTTTTAATTAGCATAAAATAGAAAAGGTAAGCGCATGAACCACTCATAGTTTGCAGATACATCCAAAACATATTTTACTGTTCATTCCCTTATCAACCACAAGACTATTCAGGGAACCATAAGCTGAATATCTTTCTATTGATGCAAAAAACTTAAATTATTTTTTGTAGAATGTCTATCCTCCTTCATTACATCAAAATGCTTAGTATTTATAGAGTATTTTACCTCTTTCATTAAATGCACAACACAAAGAAATATCGGTTGGTCAAAATTCATGGCAACAATTTCATCCTTGGTAATGGCGATGCTCAAATCGAATTACTCTTCAAGGAACAACGATACAGATTTTAGGGAGTGCACTTGGAAAATTGACAAAAATGGATGATAGAGAGAACATCCCAATCATCGATGCATTGAGACTCAACGATGTCACGCAACAATTGAGAGCTTGAATACTAAATACTGGGCACTATTACATTCTCTCCTGCCTTGGAATCTTACCCTTGTTGGTTGAAATTAGTGAAATTTAATTTTGATTTGAAAGGGAATGAAGTCCATGGAAGGTGCCTAAAAAATCATCGGGATCGCACTGAATTTGAGGACATAGCATTTAATCCTTGCAAAAATTCTAGATCATAGTTCTTTTTTATCCTAAGCATTCAATTTTATCAATCTTCACCTTTTCCAAAAATATCTATTGTTATGGCACTTCTGAGAAGAACATTGTATTGATGGTTACCTCCAAAGCTAGAATTTTACCTTCTATTTCAATGGATTTTTCCCTTGATATCTTCTAGTTTGAATAGTAGTAAAAAACATGAGTTTCATCCTTAAACATGCTTTCGCCTATTTCTTGGATGATTTCGCTCCAAAAATGATAGAGAACGTCTTATGCAAAAGAGAAGGCAAAAAATAATTAATTTTGTTAGAATAATATATTATATCCTAAGTTGTTACTAGTATAATCTGTGGTTGAGATTAGCTTAGTTTGTTATGATCCAATGGATCAAATTGTATGCCTTTGCTATTTAAGAAAGTCTCCTTTCATTCAATATAATCAAGTATTATACTTTTCTATCATGGTATCAGAGCATGATCACCTCAACCGCTTCATCATATTTGTCTATAAAAAAATATATCAAGGAAAAAAATAACAGTTGCTTCCATTTCGGCTTCTGACGCTACTTATTTATCATCATGTCCTAAATTTTTTTTTGAGCACTTGATATGGCAACCGAGTGTGAAATTTTTTTGCAAGATTTTGAACAGATCATACATTAATAGCATAAAGCAACAAAAAGAACTTAACTACCATGCCAATGACGTTTCCCTTCACCCACAAAGTTTTACTCACCGATCGTAGCCAATGGTTAGAAGTGGAGTTTTGTTTGGAGCAACAAAGTTGGAATTACCGATGATAATATTGAGATGTAACTATTGGTGCTACATTCAAATGAAGGATATTTTAAGATCTAGGAAGAACGAGTGCACAGAGGTGCAGTAAGTACAGTAGAAAAAACATCGTGGCATTCATGATTTCACACTTCATAGCTCGACAAAAATATTTAAGGGTCCGTATAATAATCAACTATTGTAGCCCTGCAATGGAGAAGCCAGCCTTCATGGCGGCCATTGTGCAACTCATCATCGAAGTCATGGAGATGAACAATGAAAGCAATTTCCTCCACATGCCCTTATGCTTTAATGATTTCCATTTCTTGATGTGGCCAACAGTTTTAAAATTCAATTTTACTGCATT
The DNA here is from genome assembly GCA_028583015.1 of Wollemia nobilis. Taxonomy (NCBI): domain Eukaryota; kingdom Viridiplantae; phylum Streptophyta; class Pinopsida; order Araucariales; family Araucariaceae; genus Wollemia; species Wollemia nobilis. The sequence goes on from JAQPPZ010002121.1 coordinate 6,148,372, forward strand.
TTTTTGTTAACGGACATGTTCTTGATTTGGCATCGTTATTTGCATAGCCAATGGTAAATGACCTTGGCTTGATCTAATATTTTTTAGATGGACTGTGCAGGTTTGTGAAGTTGTTGTTTGATATTGATCTTGATGTTGATGCAATCAAGACTAGCAAATAGGAGGAGTAAAAGTGGTGTTGGTGGCAAATTGCGATGATCCATTGAGAACTCGGGATTCTGCAAGTGATGGGGTATGATTTATCTTCAAAATAATTTATTGATAGTGAGCATATGCAGTGGTTTTTCCTATCGAAGGTTGTAACTGATGGATACATAAAAGGGGTAAAATTTTATTAAATGGTCACATAGCAAATAGGTATTGGCTGGGTCCAATTATTTAAATATTATGTTTTCAAATATTTTTAAGGACCTATTACGTAAAAATGAAGGACCATTTTATCAATCATTGTATGGAGACTATTATTTTTCCCTACAAGGGAAAATTGATGTGCTATTGTTTTTAAGCAAGATGAAGACTGCATTGATAGCAAATATATATATCAATTGCATTGTAATGCATTATAGTGGTAGATTTTATGCTTTCAAAACATGGAGGCATATTTTTAAATGTTTTGCCCACTTAAAAATGGCAACGATCCTATCAATATCCCGTGAGAGAATTTTTAAAACCATGCTTTATTTCGAAAGATGCCAAGAATATTCCCTTGAGAGGGATGTGAAGAAGGTTATTGTTTTTCATACAAATGAAGTTCACATTGAACCCATATATAGGGGTATTTATATTCGTCGAAAAGGTTTTTCTAAGACAGTCACATTGGTGGCATCCAATTTCAATTTTGAGGTAGTTTAACCTATGTTTTTTAGCCTCAAATTTATTGTATCATGGAGTGCACTCTCGGTTGAACCCAACACTCCCATTGTAGTTCTAAGTGATCCTAGTATCTAGTCATCTCCTCTATATCACCTAGCAGATTGCAGCAGCTAGTTACCCATGTATTCTAGTAGGATGAGGAGGTCACATAAGGATACGTTCGAGAGCTACATTGGTGCCCTTTATTTTTTCATATTCCCTTGAAGTAAGTTGTTTGTCCACTTTTTTTGGACCTTGTTATTAGTCCATTGTGTTCATATAGATGGAAACCACTACTTATGCTTGTAGAGTTGATTTGGACATCCCTTGTGATTCTTGTGGTTATTTCCACACTATCTTCACAACCTTATTTTTGTGAGACATTTTGGTTTCAAGGGGTTTTTAATTTAGTGACATTTTTTCATGGTTCAAAGCCTTTACTTGTGTCACAAGAACCAACATGGGAGTATATTTTCATTCAGTTCAATGATGAGGCTTCTCTAATTTTTTGAGACATCTCATTGATCCTTTGTAGGAATCTTTATGGAAGTTGTCCTAAGGGGGGTTGAAGATAACATCTTTCTCTTCATCCTCATTTCACATCTTCCTCATCCTCCTTATTTTATTCTAGTAGGTGGTTTTCTCCCTTGTGGTTCTTCATCATATTTCAATAGATATTTATTATAGATATACTATACATGAGTACCTTATCAAGCCTTGTTACTAGGACTCATATTTGTGGATATGCCACCTCATCAAGTGGCACGTTCAGATCCATGGAACACTCAGAAAGCAAGGGAGCACCATAATCAAATGAAACTATTTTGAAGTCCAAAGCCTCTTTTTTCAAACAATGATTTCACGCAGGATATGAAATGGTGAGAGATTTATTTCACCAAAACCTTGATCCACTTATTCTACCATGATTTTATATGGCTTGGAAAAGCACTTTGAAAAAATGACAAGACAAACATTCTTTGAAAAACACTACCACTAAAAGAAATCAGTTTTTCATCTCCATCAGCTCTTTTCTACGTGAGCATGACAACATATCTTTCCTGCTCACCTACAACATAAAGGATAAAATCCTTTGATTAATCTAGACTAATTAAAAGAGTTACTTGGAAAATTCTCTCGTTTATCTCCTCGAAGGCTTGTTTCCTCCACTCTATCCATTTAAAATCTGCTTTCTTATTAAGGAGCTCGATCATCAGGTTTACGACTTGAGCAAAGTCTGCAATGAATTTTTGGATAAAATTGATTTGTCCAAAAATGATTGTAATTATTTCTTATTGGATAGTAGTGGCAGCCTCAAAAGAGCATCATATTTGGTACGATTAATGGCCAACCCATCATTTGAAATCACATGACCCAAGATTTTTTCCTCTTTAACAACAAAAATTGATTTCTTGGGGTAGATAGAAATTTCAAACTCTTGGTATTTCTCGAAAACCTATCTTAGGTGAGAACCATACTATTTTTGTCATGATAAAAAATAGTCATGTCATCCAGATATATCACAATAATAGGATTCAATAACTCACCAAAGGCTACATCCATGGCTCTTTAGAAGGTAGCACTAGCATTTGACAGACCAAAATGTATTTGTTGAGAGGCAAAAGTGCCCCACTTGGTGGTGAATGTAATTTTGTGTTGGTCTTCATCCTTCACCCAGATTTGGTTGTAGCTAGAGAAACCATATAGTAGTAAGAATCATTGTGATCCAAAAACTACATAAGGAATCTGGTCGATCCGTGGCAAGGTATAATGGTCTTTTAGTGATGCTTGATTCAAATTATGGAAATCCACACACAAGCGAATGTCTCCTTTTTTCTTCTACACTAGGAGTAGATTCACCACCCAAGTTGAGTGTTTGATAGGATATATGATTTTTACCTCCAACATCTTTAGCAATTCTACCTTTATTAGCACCTCAATATTTGGATTGACATGCCATTGTTTCTATCTAAAGGGCTTTACTCCTTCCTGCAATTCAATGGTATGCTGGATCACTTCTTTGTTGTAGCCTTTCAGATCATGATAGCTCTAGAAAATAATTTTTGGAAACTCATAACATAACTTATTAATTTTCTCGAGCTCATATGGAAAACAATCTATTTTGATTTTGATTATCTTGTCAGCTTCCAACTGCAGCTCAGTATACTCTTTGTCATGTACTTTGATCCTATGATTTTTTGCTATGTCATTTTGATCAAAGAGGTTCTCGAGTGTAATTAATCCTTTTGTAATATGATTATTCCTTAGTTGGATTAACCCTTCAGCCTCCTCATCAAGTATTCTCTCTTCCATCGTACTAGCTTCTCTTACCAAACAATTCACAATATATTCATCATTGTTAAACACTTGCCAAAAGTCATTTTTATCAGGGAATTAAGGTTTGTATATCAACTTCACAGTCTTGGGATTTTTTACCACATGCTCTACTGGAGAAAAATTAGTTTCAAGGGATACTAGGAGATCATGTTGAGCGTTAATTTGTCATGTTACAAATAATAACACGCAACTTAGAGTCTCGAACAAAAGACTCTTTCTTGCAAAGAAATAATTTATTTTATTTTCCTTCCTTTTATTATTTCTCCAAGTTTCTTTGTGAAACAACTTTTACATATATAAAAAAATGAATTCAATTTAATACATGCAACTGATATATCCCGTAATAACTCAAAATCCTCGCAGATAGCTGTTAACAAGGGGCCTTTGTTGATTCTTAATGAACTTTGTAATCTTGACTTGTTTGATTAATCAAAAAAAAAATAAACAAAAATCCTTTTGATGTTCTAATATTCACAATTTATTCTAAGGTTAACTTGTTCGTTTTATCTATATTCAATAGTTCTGTTATTTCAGTGTTAGTCTCTGACATGAAATTAAGCATATCAAGGAATAAAACAGAAACTGCTATTTTGAATCACTTGGAAAATAATGAAGGATATTAAAATGGTTCACGATCTCCTCCCCGCAAAATCCCAAGTTAAGAGATGAAATCCCCAAAACAACCCAACCGATCAGATCCGTACTAACACACAATCTAATCAGATCGGATGCAAGACTCTAAGGAAAAGAATATAACCGCATCATTCTACCATTCACCTATCATAACCCATCCCATGGCGTAAACGAAATAGATACAAGACAAAATGATGCAACGGAAAGATTGACAATAAAACAATAGTTTTGGCTTCGATCTCCTTTTGATTTTACACACAAAAGTCGTGTTACCAAAGAAAAATCCTTTATTTCAATAAGTAATGCTTTTTTGTTACAATCTCCAGCCCTTGTATCCATCTACACTTCTGCTATTTAACCTTTCTGTCACGCGTTCTCGGCCGCTCCATGACGCTTCGTTTCGACTCCCGGGACCCTTCGCTTCAATTCCCGCCTTTTGGTATTCTAACCCTTGCATGCAATCGTAACGCTCGATCTCTGCGGTTCTGTCATTTCTGCCACGTGTCCTGCGTCTCCTGCACCTTTCGTAACGCTTTCCCACGGAAATTCCGAAAGAATTTGCATTTGGCCTCTTCTGTTTCCTAGCCGCGATAACGCGACATGTCGCAAATCATGACATGTCACGATATCGCGACGTGTTCTTGGTCCGTACGCCCGCCGTAGCTCATTGTAGCGATATCGCTACCGACTTTGCTTTGCCTTCTTTTCAAAAAGTGGTAGCGATATCGCTACCACTTTTTCGCCTTCTTTCAAAAAGTGGTAGCGATATCGCTACCACTTTGGTTCCGAGCCTTCCTTTCAAAAAGTGGTAGCGATATCGCTACCACTTTGGTTCCGAGCATTCCTTCGATGAAGTGGTAGCGATATCGCTACCACTTCGGTTCCGAGCCTTTGTCTTTGCGAAGTGGTAGCGATTCGCTACCACTTTTCCTTCGAGCCTCCGCTTCACGAAGTGGTAGCGATTCGCTACCACTTTTCCTTCGGGCCTCCGCTTCACGAAGTGGTAGCGATTCGCTACCACTTTTCCTTCGAGCCTCCGCTTCACGAAGTGGTAGCGATTCGCTACCACTTTCAACCTTGTGCTTCCTCTCGGCAACTCGTAGCGATGGAGAGACAGGTCACGATTTCGTGACATGTCTCTCCATCGCGACATGTCGCGATTTCGTGACCCTTTCAACTTTCCGTACGCTTCCAAAAAATGCGTCGCGATTTCGCGACATCCTTTTTTCTTTGCCGTCGACACGTCGCGATTTCGCGACATCCTTTTCTGTCCTGCCGCCGACACGTCGCGATTTCGCGACAGATTTTCTGTCCTGCTGCCGACACGTCGCGATTTCGCGATAGATTTTCTGTCCTGCTGCCGACACGTCGCGATTTCGTGACATCTTTTTGTCCTGCTGCCGACACGTCGCGATTTCGTGATAGATTTCAATTTTTTTGCAGCGATGGAGAGACAATTGACATGTCGCGATTTTCGCGACCCTTTCAACACTTAGGCATTTTTCTTCTTTTCTTCATTTTTAGCATCCGGGTCTTTGAGATCTTCCCTAAAACCTGCAAAAACAAAGGTGGGTCCCCACTTGGGGTGTGTTGTGGATGAACCACAACAAATGGCGACTTCATTGTCAAATGCTCTTGAGCATTTTAGTAAGAACCCAACCTAACATAAATCACAAATTTGAAAACATGGGTTAGCCCATAATCAATATAACTAATGCCCAAAATCAGAAGTACATGAATTATTAGAATCATCAAGTATTAGCTCGGTGTGTGCAATGAATTCCTTTCCTTATCATTTGAATTTGATCCACATTCCATCATCGGTTTTGCATGAATGCATATGCGAAATTGTGAATGATTTGTGTATCCTACCGAATATGCCATGAGAAAATGCATAGTCACTCTTGTAGTATTATGTGCAAACATTCAAGACTGCCAAACCCTCTTAGGATCCACTAGTGAACGGTTCATTATATCCCAAAGTTGGTTATGAGTCCCTACTATCTTGAACCCATGTGCAAGTGGATGTGAAATCAGAACTTTGGGGAATCAGACTCCCAACCAACCGAGATGAGAGTTTAACCCTATCCTTACTATTCTGATTTAGAATTCTTTACCTCACTTTGAGCAAAATAACTAAACCAATTATGGAAGAAATGGTCATGCTAGTCTAACCCTCTAGACAATCAGTGGTCTTACTTTTTAGGCAAGACATGATGTCATGCATGGGCCTATCTAACCCCATAATCCAAAACTTATCTTCATTTCTTTGGACCTTGGGGATGACTACCCATCCCTTGCAGAGGACAAGTAGTACGATCCTTACAATCCAATATAAGGATGAGATGGGAAAAACTTATTTATTTTACTTCTTGGACCTTGGGGATGACTACCCATCCTGGTTAGGGACAAATAGTACGATCCTTACAACCCAAGATTTTAAATGTAAATGGAAAATATTAATCTTGTTACTTAAACCTTGGGGATGACTACCCATCCTTTGCAGAGGACAAATAGTACGATCCTTACAATCTAAGATTTAATACGAAATGAAATATAAGAGCTTTGGGGAATCAGATTCTCAACCAACCGAGATGAGAATTTATGCCCTATCCTTACTACTCCATGTGGGTCCAATCAAAGCTTTGGGGAATTAGATTCTCAACCAACCGAGATGAGAATTTAACCCTATCCTTACTACTCCGATTTTAGGCTTTAAGCTCTATGGAAGTGGTCAAAACCACTGTTTTTAGGATCATGTTGCATAATAGGATAGACATGAAAACCATTTTCGCCCAACCTTTTCCTCCAAGTTAGGTTTTGATCATTTTGCTCAAGATCCTTTTTAATGTATGAAACGTGCTTGGTCCTAGATACTTCAAGACTCAGTTTCCAACCTTAGGATTTACTTAAATTTATGTTATAACATAACCCTAAGAGGATTCAACATACTCAAATGAATTGCACCTAAGATGCATATGCCACTATGGTGAAAATGTATGGAAAGTGAGATGGAACATGAATGCATTATTTCGTGAATTGCAAATGAGATGATTTGTCATGCAAAACCGACCTTTTCATGCATCACAAGCTTCAAATGATCTAAATTAACTGTTTGTATTACATGTGGAGCTTTTACAACATGATTCCAATGTTTCATATTCTCCCAATCTTAGGCATGTGTTCAACATCAAGCTTTTATTCCCCCTTTTTTTTTTTTTTTTTTTTAAAAGCAATGAAAAGGAAATCAAAGGAACACCACCGCCTAAATGTCCAACCTGCACACAAACGCAAAAACCCAACATTAATACAAGAAAAACCTGAAACAAAAATGAATACATACTAACATATCAAATCTGCACATCAAAAAAAACTAAATTACAGCATTGACACAAAACTAGATATCTCTTGAAACACACACTTAAGTATCAAATCTGCACACAAAGAAACAGATCACAACATTAATATAAAGCTTAGACATGTCAAAGAAAAGAATAATACACACCTAAACATGAAAAATGAAAGCAAGAAATTACAGCGTTATTACATATAATACAAAGCCCAACTACCTCATGCTTGAAAGTAATGCTTCAAGTGCAACCCATTGATAGGTAGTGCCAAATCCTTTCCATCCAAGGTTTTTAGTCTAAAACTATTTTCCCCTAGGATCTCTGAAATCTGGTAGGGACCTAACCAAAGGTAATCAAATTTATCATGTTCCCCCTTCTTCTCATGTCTTTTGTCCCATAACAACACTAAATCTGAAATTTTAAACGCCTTGGCCTTAGACCTTTTGTCAAACCATATTTTTACAATGTCTTGGTGTTTACTAAAATGAAGCATAGCTTCATCCCTTTTTTCATCCAAGCGCATTAATTGCGTTAGTCTAGACTCAAGTTTATCATTAGTTCCAAAATAATCTTTCATGAAGTGCAGCGTTTGTAATCTGAGATTTGCAGGAAAAATGGGATCTTGTCCATAAACCAGATGGTAAGGAGATGTCCCTATTGCTTCTTTGACTCCGATCTGTCAGCCCAAAGGGCCAACTTAAGCTTATTGTGCCAGTCCCGCGGATTCCTTTCCAACAATTTTTTTATGACAGTCAACAGATTCTTATTGGATGACTCGGCCAATCCGTTACCCTGCGGGTAATAATTGGAGGAGAACTTTAAACTCACGCTGTTATCAAATGCCCAATTAGCAAATTCCAGAGAGGAAAAGGCCGAACCATTATCACTTACGATGGAGTTAGGCATCCCGAATCTAGTGACAATGTTATCTTCTAAAAATCTAATGACCACCTCTGCAGTAGCATTCTTTGTGGGGATAGCTTCGGTCCATCTCGTGCAATAGTCCGTAGCCGTCAGAATATATTTGTGAGTATCGGAGGAATTGGGGCTGATAATCCCAATAAAATCTAGGCCCCATTGCGCGAAAGGTCTGGACTCGATTACGGACTGTAAAGGCATGGCAGCGTTTCTATCCCTATTGGCTGTAGTTTGACATATGTGACATGACCTCACATGAGAATGGGCATCCTTGAATAGTTGAGGCCAATAATAACCGGCTCTGAGGATTTGATGGGCTGTGGCATTGGTAGACCCATGCCCTGTCCCATGTTTACCATGAAACTCTTCGAGTATTCGCACCGCCTCCTCTTGATCAATGCAAAAAATGTAAATAACTTCATGGTTATTTCTATATAATGTGCCAGATCTTATCAGAAAATTAGCAGACTTCAAACGCAAGGCTAACCATGGACACCTACCATTAGCATTCAAAAGTGATGGACACCTACCATTTAGTAGATAGTACACCACATCTGCATACCACTCCTCCTTGGTTACATCAGCGACTTCATAATGTTGACAAGGAATTGCGAGATCCTCGCTCTCGCGATTGCCTTTGCTAACCCTTGCCCCCGCACTATCTTCATAGATTGAATCTCCGGATCAAATTCCTGCAAAGTTGAAACCCACTTACCACGCTTCTCACCTAATTCATTCTGAACGAACATGGCTTTGACAACAGGATCTGGGACGATAGCAAAGACCCTATTGTGGACTATGTAGTGCCTGAACTTTTTTACAGTCTTAACCAGCGCATACATTTGCTTGTCTAGGGTAGAATATCTCAGTTTCGCATCTTTGAGAGGACTACTCAGGAAAGCAATGGGATTTTCAATGCTGCCTTCACTCTTCTGAGTTAAAACACTCGCAAAGGAGTGATCTGGAAGCAAATGTGTAGATATAGAAAGGCTTCGTATAATCGGGACTCACCAAAATCGGGGCTTTAGAAATCGCATCCTTGATATTATCAAAAGCCTCTATCCTTTCATCTGTCCAAATGATCTGGACCTCTTTCTTTAGCATGTCGTTCAAAGGTCTTGCTATCTCTGCAAAATCTGCTATAAATTTTCTGACAAAATTGATCTTTCCGAAGAATGATCTCAACCCCTTCTTGCTATTGGGACGAGGAATTTGCTGTATGGCTTCTATTCTCTCAAGGTCAATGGAAATTCCATCTTTAGATATTATATGTCCCAACAGTTTTCCTTCTGTTACCCCGAAGATGCACTTCTTTGGGTTGAGAGATATACCATGTTCCCCGCATCTTTGAAAGACTTTCTTAAGATCCTTGACATGGCTTTCCCTCGTTCTTAGAAAATACAGGAATGTCATCGACGTAGACAATGATGCACTTACCAATAAGCCCCTTAAAAGCAAAATCCATAGCTCGCTGGAAAGTGGCACTTGCGTTCAATAGTCCGAAGGGCATTCTCCTGTATGCAAAGGTGCCCCATTTTGTCGTAAAAGCAGTCTTCATCCTATCACTAGGATGGATAAGGACCTGATTATATCCCGAATAACCATCCAAGAATGACATCATCTCCGACCCGTTTACCTTTTGGAGTATTTCATCGATGGTGGGTAACGGGTAGTTGTCCTTTTGGGATGCCTTGTTGAGATTTCTGAAATCAATGCACAACCTTATTTCTCCACTCTTTTTCCTCACAGGGACTAGGTTAGCAACCCACGTGGAATGCCTAACGGGAAAGATGATCTTAGCTTCTAACAGTCGCTTCACCTCTTTCTCTATCAAGGGCTCTAATAATGGATTAACTCGCCTTTGTCTTTGCCTGAAGGGCTTGGACTCTGGCTTCAGTGGAATCATGTGCATTATGACATTCTGATCATAGGTTTTCAACTCCTTATAACTCCAAGCAATGCAATCTATGTATTCTTTTAATGCATCTGCTATGGAATCCTTCTCCTGCTTGGTACATGCTTTTGCTATGAATACCTCCCGGGGATTTTTTGCACTTCCAATGTTAACCAAATCACAGGCCTCTCCAGGAGATGGAACCCTTTTACCTTTTCTTGGTTTGCTTCCGATATCAAAGATTTTTTCTAATGAAGCTATCTCATCAGGCATCCGGTTGTTTTTTACAGGATTTTTATCTTTCGAAACTACCTCCTCTACGTCCCTTTCTTCTTCATCTATGTACTGCTTTTCAAATATACCAGAATTAGTGACAAAATGAAATATGTGCCTGTCACTATCAAATACTTGGAAGTTCGTAACATTATCTGGTATAGAGGGACAAGGGACCAACTCTATAGAGAACTTCTTGCATTTCTTATGGTCCACTGGCTTCAACATACTCGCTGCTACAGCTAGGGAGTCTGCCAGATGATTGCCCTTTCTCGAGATCAGAGAAATGTTAAAGGCGTCGAACTCATCTATTAAATCTCTGACCCTTGTTCGGTAAAGCCTGAGCCGCCTATCCTTGCATATGTATTGTCCCCTCACTTGTTTCACCACCAGCTCCGAATCACCAAGGACTTTGATATATTTAATTTTCTTCCGAATGGCCAGTTGTAGTCCAAGAATCAAAGCCTCATATTCTGCCATATTGTTGGTGGCAGGGAACTGTAGTCTGTATGCAGCGAATATAGGCTCCTGGTCCGAACATGACAATTCAACACCGGCTCCTCGCTCCTTGTCCTGGACCTCGGATCCATCAAATCTTAAGGTCCAAATGTCTTGATGTCCTTCAAGAGAGTTGTGCCCCATCCTTTCATCATGGGTATTTTCGAGTGCTTCTATGTCCAAACAATATGCTCCCAACTCAGCTTCAATGTACTGGATCTCGTTCGGCTTGTTGTAATCTGTGATCATCTCTTTGAGTCGGGGTTCACTGTCAATTCGAATTTGATTGGCCACTCCCCTCCAAGGTAGCCACATGTGTGAAGAGTCTGTCACAATGTAACCGTTTAGGTTCTTACTCCAATCTCTTCCCAATACCATGCCATATTTGATAGGAATATCGAGCACCAAAATGTCTATGCGCTGTTGAATTCTGGGTTCTGAATTGACTTGAATATGCACATCACCCAGCTCTCTCCTACTGCCTCCATGGTTGACCCGTCCAACCGCACCACCCCGCTCCTAGAAGGCTTTGGTGTAAGTCCCAATCTTTTACAGATTTCTAAGGGCATGATAGTAGCCGAGGCCCCCGAGTCTATTAAACAATTGTGCAAGTTTTTACCTTGCAATTCTAATGGTTACCAAAAAGGGAGGTATATCTCGTTTTTCTTTTTGTACAACCACTTGGGACTCAGCACTTTTAGCTTCATGAACTTGTGCAGATGGATTTAATCCTTTTGGTGAACTCACTTCTTGGCCTAATAATCGGGCCATGTCATACATCGATACATTGGCCCTATTCTTCTTCATATCTTCCACCAAATCGTAAGTGAGCTTTTCTGGATTTGGCAAGTTTTGCATCATCTTAGACTTTTCGACCTTCGATGGAGGAGGGGGATTGACATCTCCTTTAGGGTCGAGGAGGGAGTAATTGATTATTAGGAGGAGCAGAGGAAGTTTTGGGCTCTTTAGAACTCCTAGTGTAATATTTGTGATTTGCTTTCCCAAAACGTTTATTTGTATGAACTTCCAAAGCTTCTTCATCTTCGCTTCCAAAAAATTCTACATCCTCCTCTTCTTCATTTTCATGGGAATGTATGACCTCCGTTAGCATAGACTCCGGTTTCACGTGGCCACAGTGCGGGCAATCATTATCACAAGATCCTGCATCTCCACAGTCTTCCGAAATGTCTACCTGGTTGGCAACGGGATTGGGTACCCGCCCGTTGTTGGGCTGCGTGTTATACATTCCTTTTCCTCTATGATTGTGAGGTCGGTTATGGCCCATGGCCTGATCAACTTTTTTATTGACATTCCCCACTGTTACCAACACCTTGGCCAACGTTTCTTTCATATTTTCTATGGCTGCTTCGGACCCTTGTGGTTGAGGCACTGCAATTGCAGGTCCAGTTGTGTTGGCTGCATTAGCCACCTCTGGACTGGGTACAATGGCTTGGGTTTGGGCAGGTGGATTCCATCCTGGATTCCCATTTTGAATGGCTTGAGTTTGGGCAGGTGGATTCCATCCTGGATTCACACTTTGAATGGGAGTGATTGTTGGATAAGTTGCTGAGCTTGGCGTGTTAATTGGAGCAAACCCCGACATGGTCAACAGATTATTGCCCATACCGAACCCATGCAAACCCATTGAGTTATTTTGAATCAAACTCTACGCTTGAACAGCAGCATTCGGATAACCTGACAATGGCGTAACTTGGGTGGGTGTTTGGAAGTTGTTCAACATCGGAGCCTGTGGTGCTACTACCTGGTTCATCATGGCAAATTGGTTGTATGGGCCATATTGTCCCATCCCAATCAATTGAGACAATCCTCGCGCTCGGCAAGTTCATCTGCTGTTCGAGAGTCATTGTTTTTGCATAAGCCAAAGGAAGGGTTGTAACCTGAGGGTTCCTTCTAGTCAGCAAAGACGTTAAAGGATCTAAGGCTTCAAAGTATAGCTGCAAGGCAATTGCAGGGTCTACCGCAAAGTGACGAGTCACATTCGTATATAGCTTTTGAAATCTCTGATTGAACGCTCGAATGGGTTCATTGGTTTGTCTTTTGCAAGATACGAAGAAATTGTATGTCATGGAGGGATCTACTAACTGTCTGAATTGACCTATGAATGCAGTTTCTAGCCAGGCCCATGAAGTTATGGACCCTGCTGGCAAATTTCGATACCATTCGTTAGCAATGTGGTCTAGACTAGCAGGGAAAACTCGACAGGCAACATCCTCGTGAGTAACCCCCTGCCTAAACATGTAATCTTTATAGATTTGGACATGATCTTCTGCTGTTGTTGGACCATCATGAATGAATTTGGGTAATCCCCTTTCAATGTTTCTAGGCAAGTCGTGGACTGCCCCGGGAATATCTAAAGGGGAACTCTGAGCACCATACCAAAGGGCAGGTGGTTGTTGTTGTTGTTGTTGCTGGGCCATGTTAATAAAATGTGTCAACCCTGTGGGAACAATTGGAACTCCTGGAACTGTGGAGACAGATACAACTGGTGTTACTATCCCACTTGAACTTAAGGGTTCAAGCCCACTAAAGGTACTTGAGTCCAAAGAAATCCCTAACTCAAGTATACCGGGTGGTATTTCAACTTCTAATGTTTTGTTTTTCGGCCTCCTAGCAGTGGGAGAAAGACTTTGGAAGATAGTTTCCCCTATGGTTTTAGACCTAGTAGCAATGTACTCAGGTTGGGCCAGCTTGGAAACTCTAGGACTCTAAAAGATTTCTCAACTCTGCTGCCAGATAAAATGTCTAAATGTTATACCTGCAAGCACAATAGGTGGAAACAAAACTACCCACGTTAATTGTTAGAACAAATCAAAATTGCAAAGCAATACAAAAGGCCCTCCTTCTAGCGCCAAAATGTTGAGCGTTAATTTGTCATATTACAAATAATAACACGCAACTTAGAGTCTCGAACAAAAGACTCTTTCTTGCAAAGAAATAATTTATTTTATTTTCCTTCCTTTTATTATTTCTCCAAGTTTCTTTGTGAAACAACTTTTACATATATAAAAAAATGAATTCAATTTAATACATGCAACTGATATATCCCAGAATAACTCAAAATCCTGCAGATAGCTGTTAACAAGGGGCCTTTGTTGATTCTTAATGAACTTTGTAATCTTGACTTGTTTGATTAATCAAAAAATAAATAAACAAAAATCCTTTTGATGTTCTAATATTCACAATTTATTCTAAGGTTAACTTGTTCGTTTTATCTATATTCAATAGTTCTGTTATTTCAGTGTTAGTCTCTGACATGAAATTAAGCATATCAAGGAATAAAACAGAAACTGCTATTTTGAATCAACTGGAAAATAATGAAGGATATTAAAATGGTTCACGATCTCCTCCCTGCAAAATCCCAAGTTAAGAGATGAAATCCCCAAAACAACCCAACCGATCAGATCTGTACTAACACACAATCTAATCAGATCGGATGCAAGACTCTAAGGAAAAGAATATAACCGCATCATTCTACCATTCACCTATCGTAACCCATCCCATGGCGTAAACGAAGTAGATACAAGACAAAATGATGCAACGGAAAGATTGACAGTAAAACAATAGTTTTGGCTTCGATCTCCTTTTGATTTTACACACAAAAGTCGTGTTACCAAAGAAAAATCCTTTATTTCAATAAGTAATGCTTTTTTGTTACAATCTCCAGCCCTTGTATCCATCTACACTTCTGCTATTTAACCTTTCTATCGCGCGTTCTCGGCCGCTCCATGACGCTTCGTTTCGACTCCCGGGACCCTTCGCTTCAATTCCCGCCTTTTGGTATTCTAACCCTTGCATGCAATCGTAACGCTCGATCTCTGCGGTTCTGTCATTTTTGCCACGTGTCCTGCGTCTCCTGCACCTTTCGTAACGCTTTCCCATAGAAATTCTGGCAGAATTTGCATTTGGCCTCTTCTGTTTCCTAGCCGCGATAACGCGACATGTCACGAAATCATGACATGTCGCGATATCGCGACGTGTTCTTGGTCCGTACGCCCGCCGTAGCTCGTTGTAGCGATATCGCTATCCGACTTTTGCTTTGCCTTCTTTTCAAAAAAGTGGTAGCGATATCGCTACCACTTTGGTTCCGAGCCCTCCTTTCAAAAAGTGGTAGCGATATCGCTACCACTTTGGTTCCGAGCATTCCTTCGATGAAGTGGTAGCGATATCGCTACCACTTCGGTTCCGAGCCTTTGTCTTTGCGAAGTGGTAGCGATTCGCTACCACTTTTCCTTCGGGCCTCCGCTTCACGAAGTGGTAGCGATTCGCTACCACTTTTCCTTCGAGCCTCCGCTTCACGAAGTGGTAGCGATTCGCTACCACTTTTCCTTCGGGCCTCCGCTTCACGAAGTGGTAGCGATTCGCTACCACTTTCAACCTTGTGCTTCCTCTCGGCAACTCGTAGCGATGGAGAGACAGGTCGCGATTTCGCGACCCTTTCAACTTTCCGTACGCTTCCAAAAAATGCGTCGCGATTTCGCGACATCCTTTTTTCTTTGCCGTCGACACGTCGCGATTTCGCGACATCCTTTTCTGTCCTGCCGCCGACACGTCGCGATTTCGCGACAGATTTTCTGTCCTGCTGCCGACACGTCGCGATTTCGCGACAGATTTTCTGTCCTGCTGCCGACACGTCGCGATTTCGCGACATCTTTTTTGTCCTGCTGCCGACACGTCGCGATTTCGCGATAGATTTCAATTTTTTTGCAGCGATGGAGAGACAGGTCGCGATTTCGCTACATGTCGCGATATCGCGACATGTCGCGATTTCGCGACCCTTTCAACACTTAGGCATTTTTCTTCTTTTCTTCATTTTTAGCATCCGGGTCTTTGAGATCTTCCCTAAAACCTGCAAAAACAAAGGTGGGTCCCCACTTCTGGGGTGTGTTGTGGATGAACCACAACAGATCAACATTCTTGTTTTTCTCCTATGAGATTGCTTGGATGTTCAATGTTGTGTAAGCTTCGAAAAGGTCCCATACCTTTATTTTGGTACACCTTCAAATAATGCTACTTGGAAATATACTTACTAGTTACCTGGGTGACAATTAGTTCAAAATATCCAAAGATCTGCAATTTTTTGATCTCGAGATTTTCTACCTTTTTTAGAACAAAAAAAAGTGCTTCGCATTTGGTGATATTGTTCATGAAACTTTAATTCAACCAGTAAGAGTATGTTTTATATATGCTAGAAGGAGAAATAAGTAAACTTCCAGCTCCTACACCATTCTTACACCTTGCTTGATCAAAGTACAACTTCCATAATTGATTCAGAGTAAGACCTTCATCATCCATTACTTTTGCTTCAAATTTTTTAGGTTTAGTGATCGTGTAGCAGTAGATTTTGGTTTCCATCATGGCATTAAAATTGAGCTTGAAAATTCATATTTTGTTCAGAGCTTGTCCAAAGTCTCCTCCATTAGGTCCAATTCTTCCAATTCTTCAGTCATCAGGTTGACAAAACTCATCGATGTGTCTTCTTCTTAAATATTTTCTATATGATAAGTTGAGGGCTTTTCGTCATAAATTCAGATTCTCCTTCCGTTGATAGGAATTTCCAAATGAGAATAGTCAAGAGAAAGGTAGCCTCCCAAATTAGCAGTAAACTCCCATGACAGGCACAGGATGAAGTAAGGTTGTAGATCGACCATGACCACTTCTTGGATCATAGTTATCTAAGGTATTTTTTTCAATAAAATGGGAATATTCTTGATGACCCCCACTATCCTTATGGGGGTTCCATATAAATACAAAATTCTAGGGCTAATTCTTATATACTCCATATCCATAACATCATATACTACATTTGGCATGATAGTCATTGTAGCACTTGAGCTGATCATGCAATTTTGCACAATCCAACCTTCCATCCTGAGGGATAGGTAGAAAGGGGGTGGTCTATTTTTTCTAGTGTTAGAAGTTTTTAATGTTTGATCTAACACCATCTGAGTCTAATTCTTACCCTTGTATTTCATAAATTTCAATGATTCTTGCAACAAATCCACTTGTCTAGGCAATTGCAGTGCATCATAGAGACTCATATTGATCGAGATCCTCTTCATTTCTTTGAAAATATTAAACATGGATGCATAGGACTCTTTGGATTCATTGGCAATTTCATATCTACTCCAATATTGTTGTGTGGCCTCCACCCTCTGATGTTTTATCAAATATGGGTATTTAAGCTTTTTCCTAGCCTGTTCCTCCATTTCAGCTCTCGTCTACAAAGTCAAAGCCTTTTCTTGAACTTTCTCTCTTACTCGTTAAGGTAAAATATCTTTCAACAAGATAGGTGCATATGGCTTGGGTGCTAGAACAACTATCTTTGTTTGTGCTTGTTTCTTCTCATTTTGCGACATTGAGTCAATAGGTACCTTTAGGGGCTCCAACTCAGTTGGGTCCATAGTAACAAGCTTCCTTCCAGATCTTGTGAGAACTAAAACTTGCTCTTCAAAAGGGACCATGAAATTGTGATCTACTTCTATGATCATGTTAACTTGAACAACAAAAGCACTTTTTTCCAATGTTTGTACATAGTTTAGATAAACCATGCAAGTTTCCTTACCATGTAGATCATTGCACGTGGAGCACTGGTATGCTTCATCTGATGTGCCAGCTTCTTCATTTGTTATCACCATTGGATTTATCTTAGGTACTTTATTGGTTGAAGATCATTGCTCTCTAGTGATTGAAGGTGGTTGAAATATCCTACGCTATAAATCCTTTTCATCCTACTTCATTTTGATTATCATGATTTCATTACCCATCGCTCTTATGGATGAGTTCATGGATTGCAACTCTTTCAACACTTTTTCTTAGGGATTAGGTTTTGAGGGTACTAGGAGAGCTGGTAATGGTAATGGAATAGGTGGATATGGTAGTGCTAGGAATAAAATCGAAATGGTTGGAGCAGTAATTTTAGGGATATGAACTATCACGATGGTTTGTGATGTGCTCAGATTCCATAAAGGGATTGGATGCATGGGTGACATGGGAAAAGTCTGAGAAGATGCATTAGCATACAAATACTATGGAAGGTCAAGGAAAATAGGCATGGTTATTTTTAGTGGAAGCTTACCGATAGCAATCTGATCAGCGTCAACCTTTTGTACAACAAAATATAGATCAAGGAAGGTATTGACATTAGACTGATGTATGGCCATACTAATGTTAGATTTGAAAGCTCAGAGGTAGTAAAATGCTGCTTGTTTGAGAGTCATCCAAAGACCATTTGGAACTCTATGCTAAGTTTGGATGAACCTAACATTGAAGTTCATGATTTCCTCCTATAGATGTCTCTAAATGGTAGTGAACTTATGCAATAGGAAATAAAAATTTACTTGTTCATTGAATCCTTTACTTATAATTCATCCAATTTATCCTAGGTGGTGATGGTGGCAGGTTGTAATGATCGGTACCAGTAACGTAATTTATTTTTGAGAGAGAACAAGCAATATTACCATTATATCCTCAACTGTGATGTTATGTATCATCACCAAAGTAGCTACATATTATAATGCTCATAAGCCATCTTTCCCATACCATTGTAGGTAGGCAAAGCCTTCATAACCACTTTTAGGATTAGGTTCTAAGCTTGTATATTTAGAGGTCCAGAGTGGTTCCATGATGGAAACTATCTTAGTGGCTATGGTGGTCGATTTTGAGCCATGTAAATTGGTGTGTCTGGTTGGGGAGGTGGAAAAATAGTGGCTATCCTAGCATGACTTGAAGGAACAAATAACACATCAGCTAACTATGAATATGTAACACTTGATGGGACAACTAGAGTGATTAACCTGGGGTGTTCTCCTAGAACTCAGGTATCAAGTTCATTAAAATTAATGGGGTGTTTTGTATTTTTGGCCTTTGATCTTGTGATAATGAATAAATATTTCGCTCACTTCACATTCGAAGGCTTTTGCATAGAGTTGAGTCACCATACTTTCTAATCATATAGTACAAAGGTGAACATCAAACCTCAATACTGTTGAAAGTGGAACTTTTTTATTGTGCCACCAGGCATGCCAAAAATTGTTGGTCATAAATCTACCTAAGTACAAAATATTACTATTTGTGCACCCTAGACTTGGCCAAAATTAAAAGGCCAAAGGAGAGAGATGTCCTTCGGGCCAATCTCTAGAGAGGGCTAGATCCCTTACTAATATAATCCATTTTTAAACTAACAAAGTATAGTTGGGATAAACTAACAACTAGAAAGATACGGGAAATATAACTATAATCCAAAAAGTATAGTGGGGATAAAATAACAACTAGAAATTTCATCAAGTTTTAATTAGCATAAAATAGAAAAGGTAAGCACATGAACCACTCATAGTTTGCAGAGACATCCAAAACATATTTTAGTGTTCATTCCCTTATCAATAGTAATTAAAATTAGATGCAAAATTTATAAGTAGCTAATAATGAACACCAACATTAGCATAAATGGAAATAAGAAAGTGATCAACCACAAGACTATTCAAGGAACCATAAGCTGAATATCTTTCTATTGATGCAAAAAACTTAAATTATTTTCTGTAGAATGTCTATCCTCCTTCATTACATCAAAATGCTTAGTATTTATAGAGTATTTCACCTCTTTCATTAAATACACAACACAAAGAAATATCGGTTGGTCAAAAATTCATGGCAGCAATTTCATCCTTGGTAATGGCGATGCTCAAATCGAATTACTCTTCAAGGAACAACAATCCAAATTTTAGGGAGTGCACTTAGAAAATTGACAAAAATGGATGATAGAGAGAACATCCCAATCATCGATGCATTGAGACTCAACAATGTCACACAACAATCGAGAGCTTGAATACTAAATACTAGGCACTATTACATTCTATCCTACCTTGGAATCTTACCTTTGTTGGTTGAAATTAGTGAAATTTAATTTTGCTTTGAAAAGGAACGAAGTCCATGGAAGGTGCCTTAAAAATCACCAAGATCGCACTGAATTTGAGGACGTAGCATTTAATCCTTGCAGAAATTTTTAGATCATGGTTCTTTGTTATCCCAAGCATTCAATTTTATCAATCTTCACCTTTTTCAAAAATATCTATTGTTATGGCAATTCTGAGAAGAACATTGCGTTGATGGTTACCTCCAAAGCTAGAATTGTACCTTCTATTTCAATGGATTTTACCCTTGATATCTTCTAGTTTGAATGGCAGTAAAAAACATGAGTTTCATCCTTAAACATTCTTTCGCCTGCTTCCTAGGTGATTTCACTCCAAAAATGATAGAGAACATCTTATGCGAAAGAGAAGGTGAAACATAATTAATTTTGTTAGAATAATATATTATATCATAAGTTGTTACTAGGATAATTTGTGTGGCTGAGATTATCTTAGTTGGTTATGATCCAATGGATCAGATTGTATGCCTTTGCTATTTAATCAAGGCTCATTTCATTCAATATAATCAAGTATTATAATTTTCAATCATGGTATTAGAGCATGATCACCACAACCGCTTCATCATCTTTGTCTATTAAAAAATATATCAGGGAAAAAAATAACAGTTGCTTCCATTTCGGCTTTTGACGCTGTTGATTTATCATCATGTCCTAAAACTTTTTTAAGCACTTGAGATTGCAACCAAGCCTAAAAAACTTCTGCAAGCTCTTGAACAGATCATACATTAATAGCATAAAAAAATGACAAGAACTTCACTGCCATGCCGATGACGTTTCCCTTCACCCATAAAGTTTTACTCGTTGATCGTAGCCAATGGTTAGAAGTGGAGTTTTGTTTGGAGCAGTAAAGTTGGAATTACCAGTGATAATATTGAGATGTAACTATTGGTGCTGCATTTAAATGAAGGATATTTTAATATCTAGGAAGAAAGAGTGCACGGAGGTGCAGTAAATCCAGTAGATAACACGTCATGACATTCATGATTTCACACTTCATAGCTCCACAAAAATATTTAAGGGGCCGTATAATAATTAGCTATTATAGCCCTATGATGGAGAAGTTGGCCTTCATGGCGACAATTGTGCAACTCATCATCAAAGTCATGGGGATGAACAATGAAAGCAATTTCCTCCACATGCCCTTATTCTTTAATGATTTCTATTTCTTGATGTGGCCAGCAGTTTTAAAATTCAATTTGACTGCATTATTTTGTTAACGGACGTGTTCTTGATTTGGCATCGTTATTTGCATAGCCAATGGTAAATTACCTTGGCTTGGTCTAATGTTTTTTAGATGGAATGTGCTATGTTTCTAAAGTTGTTGTTTGATATTGATCTTGATGTTGATGCAATCGAGACTGGAAAATAGGTGTAAAAGTGGTGTTGGTGGCAAATTGTGGTGATCCATTGAGAACTCAAGATTCTGCAAGTGATGGGGCATGATTTATCTTCAAAATCATCGATTGATAGTGAGTGTATGCAGTGGATTTTCCTATCGAAGGTTGTAACTGATGGAGACATAAAAGGGGTAACATTTTATTAAATGGTCACATAGAAAATAGATATTGGCTGGGTCCAGTTATTTAAATATTATGTTTTCAAATGTTTTTAAGGACCTATTACATAAAAATGGAGGACCATTTTATCAATCATTGTATAGAGACTATTGTTTTTCCCTGCGAGGGAAAATTGATGTGCTATTGTTTTTAAGCAAGATGAAGACCACATTGATAGCAAAACATATATCAATTGCATTGTAATGTGTTATAGTGGGGGATTTTATGCTTTCAAAGCATGGAGGCATATTTTTAAATTATTTTGCCCACTTCAAAATGGAAACGGTCCTATCAATATCCTAAAAGAGAATTTTTAAAACCATGCTTTATTTCGAAAGATGCCAGGAATATCCCCTTCAGAGGGATGTGAAGAAGGCTATTGTTTTTCCTACAAATGAAGTTCACATTCAACCCATATATAGGGGTATTTATAGTCATCAAAAAGTTTTTTCTGAGACAGTCATATTGGTAGCATCCAATTTAATTTTAAGGCAGTTTAACCTATATTTTTTAGCCTCAAATTTATTGTATCATGGAGGGCACTCTCGGTTGAACCCGAAACTCCCATTGCAGTTCTAAGTGATCCTAGTATCTAGTCATCTCCTCTATATCACCTAGTAGTTGTAGTAGCTAGTTACCCATGCATTCTGGTAGGATGAGGAGGTCACCATAAGGACACGTTCGAGAGCTACATTGGTGCCCTTTATTTTTCATATTCCCTTGAAGTAAGCTATTTTTCCACTTTTTTTGGACCTTGTTATTAGCCCATTGTGTTCATATAGGTGGAAACCACTACTTATGCTTGTGGAGTCAATTTGGACATCCCTTGCGATTCTTGTGGTTCTTTCCACACTATATTCACAACCTTCTTTTTGTGAGACACTTTGGTTTCAAGGGGTTTTTTATTTAGTGACATTTTTTCATGGTTCAAAGCCTTTATTTGTGTCACAAGCACCAGTATAGGAGTATATTTTCATTCAGTTCGGTGACGAGGCTTCTATAATTTTTTGAGACATCTCATGGATCCTTTGTAGGCATCTTTATGGAAGTTTTCCTAAGGGGGTTGAAGATAACATTTTCCTCTTCATCCTCATTTCACATCTTCCTCCTTCTTCTTCTTATTTTATTCTAGCATGTGGTTTTCTCCCTTGTGGTTCTTCATCATCTTTCAGCAGAGATTTCTTATGGATATACTATACATGAGTACCTTATCAGGCCTTGTTACCAGGACTCATATTTGTGAATATGCCACCTCCTCAAGTGGCATGTTCAGATCTGTGGAACACTCAGAAAGCAAGGGAGCACCACAATCAAATGAAACTATTTCAGATTCCAAAGCCCCTTTTTTCAAACAAAGATTTCATGCAGGATATGAAATGGTGAGATATTAATTTCATGAAAACCTCAATCCGCTTATTCCTGCCATGATTTTATATGGCTTGTACAAGCACTTTGAACAAATGGCCAGACAAAAATTCTTTGAAAAACACTACCACTAAGAAGGAGAATTTTTTTTTTGAGGAGATATATGACGCCATTGTTGGCCATGCTGGATTCATGCACGACTGCCACAACCTGAACCATGTTGCCTCCAAGCTGCAGTAGATTGTTTTTGTGCCTCGATCAGAAAATCAATGACACATTTTTGTTTCTATTTTTTTTTAAACTCTCATATCTCCCGATCGTGCTTCCTGTGCCCTTGTTGAGGCATGATCAAAGTCACTTGCTGAAGTAGATTTGATAAAACTGCCAGCTGTTCAATACAAAAACACTGCCTCTTCACAAATAAAACCAATGTAGCAATGGTGGTCTATGATCTAAGAAAAATAGACGGGACCTACAACCACTTCCAGTGAACCAAAAACACTGCATCAGGAGTTCCAAAAAGCTACATCTTATGTAGTCACTACCGGTGGTGATTGAATTGCCACTGTAGAAATAGGAAAAACTGAATGGCTGATATGTGGCAACCAGAATGGTGAAAAATTAAAATTTGGATTAGAAAACCTTGATCTACAGTAAAATACTGCAATCCATAACAAACTAAAAAAATAAACTAAAATGACCTTCCAAAAATAAATTTAAACCATCTAGTTTCAGATCCATTAGAATATGGAGAGCATACTCCCTCGATCAAAAAATTTGGAGGAAAAAATAAGGTAAAAAATGGAAATCCCCCCATGAGGGAAATCCCATCAGGTTCATAAGGCAGATAAATCCCACTATGATACCATGATAGAATAGTAGAATACTTGATTATATTGAATGAAAGGAGCCTTGCTTAAATAGCAAAGGTATACAATTTGATCCATTGGATCATAACCTACTGAGCTAATCTCAGCCACATAGATTATCCTAGTAACACTTAAGGGGGGTGTTAGAATAATATTTGATACCCTAGTACCACTTAAGGGGGGGTGTTAAAATAATATTTTATATCCTAAGTTGTTACTAGGATAATCTATGTGGCTGATATTAGCTCAGTTGATTATGATCCAATGGATCAAATTATATACCTTTGCTATTTAAGCAAGGCTCCTTTCATTCAATATAATCAAGTATTCTACTTTTCTATCAAATTTTTCCTAGTAAGAAGACTGCATTTTTGGGGACTTTCTTGGATTTTTTCCCCAAAGAGGGGAAAAAAGGATTTTTTCCCCCTCTGAGGGGTGAAGTTGACTTTGACTTCCCCTTTTATGCCTGAAGGACGTCATACTCATGCTTGCACTCTGAAAACTGCTTTCATTGGGATTTCACCCCTAAAAGGGGTAAAAATGACTTTTGCCCCTGTCAAGGGGTTATTTTGACTTTGGCTGCACCCACCTCATTCTCCTTTTTATTTTCAGCCCAAAAACACTATTGATTGGATTTTCACCCCTGAGAGGGGCAAAACTGATTTTTACCCTTTTCTAGGAGTGATGTTGACTTTGACCCATCACTTCACTTGCACATTTTTCCCTTCTCTGCTTTCAACTGGTGAAATAATTTATCAAAGTAGTTTCACCCCAAACGATGGGTACAAAGGACTTTCACCCCTCCATGGGGTGAAAACTTCTTCACTTTGACTTTTGATGCCTTCACCTTGAATGGAAAACACCAAAGTCATAGATAATTCTGATTTTGCTTCGAGACATTTCTTGTATTAGTCACTTTCTTTTTACATTTCATTCATAAGCACCATTAATTACCATAGGGAGAATTTATAGTGTAACATTTTTATTTTTATGGAAATGCTTACAAGAAGGAAACAAAATATTTCATTAAAACAATAAAACGACATAATTGCATCATTCATCTTCTCCTTCAAACTTTTATAACAAAATTTAGTGTGGCAAAATTGCCAATAAGGCCTTTGAACTAAAATTGAATTTTGACCAAAGGATTTTTATTTTTTGGGGGCTTTTGAATTGAAATTAAATTTTGACCAAAGGATTTTTATGTCGTTGGGGCCTTTGAACTAAAATTGGAATTTGAATGTTTTGTGAAAGCGAGATATAGGGTGCAACCTTTGACAAAAGGACACAACCTTTTGAACCTGACAATTGAAGGGTGCAACCTTTTAAACCTAGAAATTGATTTGTTGGTTAAAATTTTATGACATTGACATGAGTATATGACAAGGGAGGTTTAACACTTATGGATGAAAAAGTGGTCAAATAAAGTGGTAACCCCCCCAAATGATAAAAATGGTTTGATAGAGGATAGGACTCCCCCAATCATGAGATTGATTTTTAGTGAATGTAAAAATTATAATGCAAGAAGAGAGGAGAGAAAAATAAAGAAGAGGAAAATAAACAATCATAGGTGTAGACACCTAAAACATGTCATGTTTAGGAGACTACTCATATGGGAACCTCTACAGACCATATGACTGATATTGGACCTTTCCAAGAGCTAGTAGTGGTTCTAACCACTCACTAGGGGTAGTTCTGACCTATTCAAGTGCAACCACTATCGATCGAAGTGGCTGCAAGCCCAACCGTTGAAGCTCTAAGAAGCTATGAGCTAGTCACTATTGTGGACAATGACTAGCACTAAGACAAAGTTGACCATAAAATAAGGGTCTAATCATGCTTGGTAAATGAACTTGCATAGGATTCAATATGTTTTGGGTGTGAATCTCCCAAAGTTCCTCCTAACTACCACTTCCTTGCAAGTTTGGAACTGGGCCTTTCTCCAATGCTAGTTTCATGCAAATCTAGATCTTGGCTTCTCTAAGAAGTCAAGATTTAGAATTTGGGAGGCCTACATATGCACCCTCTTAGGAACAAGTATGATCCTAAATTATATACATTGAAGCCCTACCATATTGAGCAACAAACTGACAGTCCTATGAGGAGCTTCGAAGTGTTGCTTGATTGTAAACCTTGAACATCAATTAAACCAAGGATTTGTGAGTCGTAGAACCTAATACAAGAAGAAAATATCACAATTAGTGGTCGTTGTCTTTGATAATAGCCTATAGGCACAACCATCAATGATAGAAGTGGATATCAAACCAGCCACACTGAGCGATAGAGGCTAGGGTTTGAGATATAGTTTCTTCATTTTCTAGTGTAGACCTGCCTTTATGCATCATTAGTTTACCCAAGTTTAGATTTATCATTTTATCATATTTTCATGGTTCATAAGCATTGTAATAGAAATATTTTACTTCTATTTATGCTTTTTGATGCTTTATTTGTGCTTTCATACTATTTCTTGTAGATTTGTGGAATAATCCTCATATCGAGAGGCCTCATATGCTTTTAATGTTTCTTGTTTTTTCCTTGCATGCAGGTAACATATTTGTCCGAGAATAAGCCACATTCAAAACATTCCCTCTAAACATTAGAGGAGGCATCTAGTAAGCCCTCACACAAATTGGTGTCGAAGTGAAGACCCTTTGAGTGCATATCTCCTTGTTTAGGGGCCTCAACTATTGTAAAAATTGTATCAATTTGAGTGACTTCCTAAGAGGGAGCTATTGTAACCGAGATTTATCATTTTTAATAAAAGGCCAATCCTATTTTCTTGGATATTGTTTATTTGTGCAAATGGTTACTTTATTTCTATTTATTAGATTGTTATATGTTTGCAATGATCTAGATGCATGGTTTTCACCTTCGTACATATGGCGATCATGGTGGGGATGCTCGATTTTTAAGCTGATTTGTTTACATTTTGCATGTTTTATCTATATAGGTACAATCGCTCTGATTGAAAGCGTCTAGTAGAGATCATCCGCTTTTGAATACAATGGCTAGTTAAAGCTACCCTGAGTGATAGGGAAAGTTAGGAAACATGCAACAATAGATAGTCGAATCTTCAGTAAATTTAAATACCAGATTGGTTGGGATTCTCTACAAATTTTGCTTCTTTATATATGTTTTATCTCCCAAATGCAATAGATGAAGTTGTCTTAATTAGAAAACATAGAGAAATTTTAAGGCAAAATGATTAAATTCTCTTAGGTTTTCTACTAGTCGTTGCTAGGAACAACGAAATTTTGATTGCAATCCACCCTAGTCTCCAACGGTCTAGATTGTATGTAGAGTTTGCATGCTTGAGACCCAATTAGAGGCCATTTCTTCATAAGTAATCTTGCATTCTCTAAAAATCATGTAGTTCTTTAGACGTGCATTTTCTTAAAGTAAAATATTCTTTTTAAGCATATAGGAGAATCATTCGAGTGCTTCATGATGCATTTATTCTTATGTAATTTAAAAAGAACATTCACACACCACGTCACATTTAAACATTAGTGAGTTGGAATTCACACCCAACCACTAATAGAGTTCAATGATGGTGGGTTTCATCTCCATCTATTGGCTCAAATCCTATGAACCTAATCTATTGGCCAATACCGACTCTAAGAACCATCCTATCCATGCAAAATAGCATCCATTCCTCTTTAGATGGGTGTATCACTGCGCACAATGTGCTGGGTGAGGATTGATAGGACCTGTGCTCCCTGATTGGGTGTGGGCTCCATATCCACACTTTGGTGGGTTTATGTGATCATGATTTTCATTGTTGGTTGTTGAGCTATGAGCATATAGGTGAAAACCATTAAACTATACAAGCATTTCATCAAAATATTTCTAAAAACGATGAAAAATAGTTAAAGTTTTCAATAAATTTGAAACACACAAGACCAGTTTTAGGAACACCAAGAACATTTAAAGAGATAAATATTTGTCCACTTTTTTTGCGTTTCTTAAAATTTACATAAAATATAATTTCACATTGTCATGGTCTTCACATAGAGCAACCATCCTCATTCCAACACTGAGGTGGGAATTTCCGCTCCACCCAACCATAATAAAAACAATAATGATGTTGAGACACCCGCACAAAATGAAGCTAAATGAAGTTCAACGAGCCTTAGGGGGATAACTCAATCTGTGAGGGTACTTCTTGAGAAAACCTAACTAGAGAACCATATCCAGGTTCTTCTCATAATATATATGAGGGAGATTCAAGGCCCAATTCCTCACATGATAGACATAGGCAAGATCAACCCACTAAGGGGCATAACATAAGGGTTGCATCCAATCATAGACCTACCACAACTCCTAGCCACTCTGAAGGTGGTAGAATAGCAATAGACCTCAATCTCATTAGTTCCAATGGAACTCCACGAGATCAACCATGGAAATTTAAATAACTTGATGAGTTGGATCAGGTTTTCTCGAGATCAAATCAGAGAAGAAATGCTATTGTGCACTCTATTTCTAAGATTTCACATAGCCAAAAAATAATGAGGCACACTAATGAGTAGGGGGAAGCTTCAAATCACCCCCACAACATGCACACTACTTCCAGTAATGGGGATACTGAACATAGGTCATTATACACTAACCATGTTGCCCTAATAGATAGAGGTAAAAGCATAGTAGGAGCTCCTCCAAAGGGCCTCTTCATAAGGAATCCTCGTATGGAGTTACATATTCATATATCGTTAATGATGGATCAATGTGATTGTGTGCGTAGGTTGTATGAAGACACACAATATCAAGAAAAATTACTGCAATATAATATGGAGGCATTACATGCAGAATAAGAGCACCTAGACATACTCGAATAGGAGGAAGCGTAGGCACAGAGGAAAAGACATTTACACCTAAATAAGCAGTGCTTGAGGGAGAAACTTACCCTAAAGCAAATAGAGCATGAGGAACAATTAAATAGGCTGGCTCGAGCCAATATACACATGGGCAGTGAGTATTACCAATCCAATAGACATGTCATTTCTCAACATGAGAGATGCACTAAAAAATTAGATGAATGCACTCACCACACATTACAACATGCTTCAAAACACCAATAGTTCCTAGAGCTAGAATATGTAGAGCATGAACAAGAACAGACAAAAATGAAGGATCAAGAACAGACGTATCCTAAACCTTCATTTGTAGTCGTGGGAGACAAATATAGATGTCCAAAGTGAGAAAATGCTGAGTTACCTCCCCGACCACCCCGAGTAAACCTTTGGGAACAAGATATCATCTCTTCAAAGGCATATAAGATACTCACCAAGAGAATCAAGTCTCTTGAGAAACAAGATATGGTTGGGCAAAAGCCAACCCTAAGCAAGATACACAATCAGTATTTGTGCCCTTCGATACCAAGTCCTGCTTATCCTAGATACTTTGAGATGCCTAGGTTAGATAAATTCAAGGGAGAGGAAGATGCACAAGAGCATGTGACAAATTTCATGAATGTGTGCTTCCAAATCCAACACAATGATGCCCTAATGTTAAGAACATTTATCATGACATTATTAGGCACAACAACTAAGTGGTTTAATCAACTACCCAAACATAGCATCATTAGTTTTGAGCAGCTAGTGAATGCATTCCTTGAATTCTTTTATTTTGATGTCAAGAAGAAAATAAAATTCCTTGACTTGGCTAATATAAAGCAATATGATGATGAGTTGATCATGGAATATAGGAATAGATGGATAATACTAATGGTAAAACTACCATTTTTTGTCCCCACTACTGAGCTCACCCGAATTTTCACTAAGAGTTGTACTAAGCACATCTCGTTTCTCTTGCAACTACAATAATATGAAACATTCAAGGAAGCCTTGGCACAAGCCAAGATGATAGAGGATATCAAATTTGAAGAAGGAGATCTTAAGCTTCACAACAAGAAATATTGGAACAAAAACCACAGTAACCAAAATCAATAACAGTAGGCCAAGCCTACTCTAGTCAATTAGGTTGTACTAAATGCACCAAAGGGAGGAAATAGCCAACAACCATATAATTACCAAGCTCAACCCCCTGACCAACTAAAACTAATATAACAACCAAGGCCAAAATAGAAAACATCAACACCTCACTACTTCACACCTTTTATAGAATTGATGACATCAATATTCAATCAACCGAACGAGGCATAGAGACTCAGACTACCTAAGGTACAAATAATTAAACCTAACCATCCCAAGCCCAAGGGATATAGGGAGGATCATTATTGTCCATACCATAGAAAACAGGGGTATGATATTGAAGTGTGCATTAATTTCAAAAACATTGTACAAAATATGATCGAGAAGGGTGAGCTGCAAGTTGATAATCCAATAGCACCTGACAAAAAAGATATGGGCATATTTAGAAACTCGTTTACAAACCATGAAGCCCCTAGAAATTAGGGCACTCAAGTAAATCAAATCCAAGTTGAACCTCCCATCCAAGGATTCATTGGAATGGTTGACATAGTCAATGTGGCTACAATAAATCGATGATACAACCAACCAAAGCCTCTAGTGGCTCCTATTTATATCTTGACTGCACCTAAATAGAGGCTAGTGTAAAATAATCTTCCAGGTTTGCTAGCATGACCTGTGATAACTATCCATAATAGACTTATGCAGAGTCTCCAAACAACATCAACTAAGTTATTGATATACAAGCTCATTCAACAATCTCCTAGACACAGAGAGACCCTAATGGAAATATTGAAATCAATTGATCTACAACCTAGAACCCTGACACATTTACAAACTTTGTGGGGCAAGTACAACAGTGTCAACAGCCTGTAATTCATTTTACGATCATGAAATAAAGGTAGTCCCTACTACCATAGCAGACCCACCTCTACACATCATCACATGTATGAATGACATACCTCTCAAGTGGGTTTTAATCGACACAAGATCATCAATTAACATAATAACCAAGTCTATAGGGAACTTTAATATCCCTACGTCAAACATCATCCCTACATCCTACACATTGAGAGCCTTCAATGATGCATTGTGCTCAATAGAGGGTGTAATCATCCTACCTGTGTAGGTGGGGCACAAGACCATCCCTATGATGTGTCATGTATTGGAGGGGGCCATGCAGTATAATATCCTCCTAAGGCATATTTGGATAAGGGACATGTAGTGCATTCCCTCGATATTACATCAATATATTAAATATGTGCACGATGGATAGGTACATGTGGTACCATAAAATTAAGAGCCATTAAAAATGTTCATCAAATTGATTTGCCAGGGGATTTTATCCTTTCCTACATGCACCTGTACATTAGGCCATCATACCCTACCATGTAGCCAGGAAGTAAATCCAAATTAGTGCGAGGTGACCCATCCACATCAGTGCCACCTCCAAATTCTAAAGCTACTAGTACTTTTGAGAAACCAACAACATCTAAGGCAAAAGACTCTCAGAAACTAAAAGCACCCTTGGTGGAGCAAAGACCTAAGAAAGTCCCAACCAAAGCAATAGTAGAAATTCCAAATCCCATGGAGGAGTAATATTCCCAATACATAGTCGAGGAGGTGCCTCAACTTACCTTGCCTACATCATCATTAGCATCATTTGCACCATAGGTGATAGTTCACCTATCTAATATAGGACTAGACGAATATCTTATGTAGACTTTTACTTACACTCCAATTATAGAAATGACACAAGACATGGCATGACCAAGAGTCCAAAACCTACCCATAGGGACAGTGGTACCATTGGGGATTCCCCCTAACCAGACCAATTTTATTTATATTGGGTTGGATTGTGTCCATGATGCTTCAAATATTGAAGAGGATTAGGATGAGTCATTCACCATGAATGTTCATTACTTATCCAATCCCGAGTTTTCTATGAGATACTTTGAATGCTACCATTAGCATGGCTATGGTTTAGGTCTGTATGAGTAGGGGTGACGACTTCCATTTTAGCTGCAATACTAGTTACCTACTGATAGATCTCGACTAGGTTATCAAGGTCCTAGACAAGCTAAAATATTAGAAATATCTTTGAAGTATCTAAGTCTAGCCCACGAGAAGGATATTGATCATAAGCATTACGCATACCCTAACCCTTCACACAGATGGAGTGGTGATAATCAATCCAGTGATGATGGTCTCCATTTATCATGAGAACATCTCTACAAAGAAAGGTTTAGAACCCATTCCCGACATAGATTGGGTCATTACAAATGATGAATGGGAAAATGATACTAAGATGATACCGACTAGGTCTACCCTAGATGAGAAATCTGAGTTGGATGCTAGGTCTAAAAATGATGAGTCTGAATGCAATTTGGAAGGAGAGGATTACGAGTATGCCCCTGACAACGATGATTCAAAATATTCAACCGAGATGGCCTACCTTGGGCCTCAACATTTGCATCACCTCATAGAGCCAATCAATATGGAAAATGGCTACATCATAGATAACAATGATTATGAGGATGAAACCGAATTGGCCTACCTTGGGCCTCAACATTTACATCACCTCACAGAGCCAATTAATATGGAGAGTGGATACATCATAGATGATAGTGACTATGAGTTAGAAGATTCAACTGAGATGGCCTAACTTGGGTTTAGACACTTATGTCATCTCATGCATGGAATAATTGTATCACAAAGTATACCCTGACCCTCACATCTCGATCAGACCTACTAATCTAGAAAAAAATTATCATAGGGTGTTCCCCTATCCTCCTACATTTAGAGAGCTACTTCAGCCAAATGATCCCATCTTCCCGTCTATCCATAGACCAAATATTGTGATCCCCATACCCCTAGAGCCTCATCTTGGGTATGGAAGGTAAATCAACAATGCATAGTTACAACCATGTGGTCTTGGAGATTCCATCCCATATATCAATATGATATTTATTTATTTGACCACTCCACTCCACAACCCAACCAATACTTCTAAACCATTGTGTCTTAACTTAGATGCTATTGATTGGGATCACACTGATTCACCCTTAAGAGTCTAAATATTTCTTCCCCAACAAAGAAATGATACAACCATTTCATTTTACACCAAGATGTGCACATAATTTTTATCATGCTTGCTTTGATCCTAATTGATTTAAACCTTTAAAACTAGTGGATGAAATCCACTTGATCCCAACTCCTCACCAGCTTGAGGAGGGGTCACATATGTCAATAGAGGAAAATTTTTAAGTGGACATCAACGATGATCCTTCTGATCCAAAGAAATTTAAGTTTAGAGAAAGCTTATATCTAGAAGAACAGACCACCATCATACCTCTATTTAAAGAGAGACCTAATATCTTTTATTGGATCTACAAGGATATGCCGAGTTTAGATCTAAAATTGATTATTCACAACCTTTTGCTAGATCCTACAAAGAAATAGGCCAAGTAGAAACTCAGGAAGATACATCCAACCATTGCCTTGATGGTAAACATAGAGCTACATAAGCTATTAGATGTAGTATTTATTACCCCCATCGACTATCCAAAATGGGTATCTAAAAGCACAGGGATACAGAAACAAAAAAGACAAAAATCCCAAAGTGCGATGTATGCAAAAGCGAAATGTAACGCTAAGTCCTACGAACTAAAACACATGAAAGGAGAAACATAAACCAATTGAAACAATATAGGAAGAAAATTTTGAGGAAGGCCCTTTATACATCTCCTCCATTTTGGAGACTAGGAGCGTTAAGTATGGCTTTATTACACCATGTATTGATACACTTTCTTTCGCGTGCCCACATGTAAAATGGGCAGAAAAAATATCGCTACCACTTGTGTTGATGAGTCTTGACTCCTTGCTACCCCTTTAATGTTGAGACCCTGCATTCAAGGAAACAAAAAATAGTCAGTAGCACTTGTAGATAAAATGAAACATGCAATCCCCAAGCCTATGGTCAGGGTATGTATAAAATGATTAATCCGATAACTGAAACATATCAGAATGATCTAAAATTTTTATAGAAGCAATAAAACCTTACCAGGAAGTCACTACAAAAGGAATAGTGTATAAATTTTGCACAGATTTCTAATCACTCCGGGGCGGGACGATTAGAACTATCATAACTTGTCCAAAAACCACCTCCTAAATATCATATCTAGAAGCCTTCAAATCACCTACAAATTTGGGGTTATATAATTGGGGGTATTTTGGGAAGACCCATAAGGTCAGATTTTCCCAATTTGGACTCTATCATTGGGAATTTGATGATGCTACCTGCATGTTAGTAAAGGCGAGAAATGATAAAAACATGATAAAAAATGCTCAAAATGACCTGAAATTTAAATGACAACATATGTAAAAAACCTAGAATTAGATGCAAAATAAAAATAAAAGAAATCTACCACATATTTCTAATCGCTCTAGGGCAGGGCAATTAGGACTGCGATAGTTTGGGGGGTGCCTGGGGGCAAGACGACCACAGTTTGGGACTTTGTTTCGACACCAATCCACTTGGGATGGGTCCAAAACCTCTTATAGGGTTGTGTCGACAAATTTTGTGGGATATTATGGCCAAATTTTTGGGTTTTGTTCTGGATTGCGCTTCCAATAATCACCCAATAACCTCCCTCCAAAAGAGAGATCAAGGATGTGAAAGCACAGACAATGGGTGAGGATATAATTTGGCAGCACTTCGTTGCTCCAGAAGCTCCCCTATGTATCTTTTTTGGGGTGAGAAGACTCAACAATTTATAGACCTAGGGTCTCTCTCTTTGAATGTGCATGTGAGGGCACCACTTGAGTTGCTTGTCCTATTTTGAGAAAAAAGATAATTCCCTGATTTAGAGTCTCCTTGTGTGAGGCCTCAAAAATCAAAGACATGCATGATTGAAGTCTCTCTCCTTGATTTGAAGCTGTTCCTCACAATTGCATGGCCTGAAGCTATAGTTAACTGGTAGACCTATCGAGGTTTGAATTTTTGCCAGTCAAACCTGCTATTCACCTCACCCTGGGGTGAATGCTGATAATCATCCTTGGGTGGGATGAATACCAGTTTGTAATCATCCTAGGGTGAGATGAGTAGGAAGCAAAGTTCCAAAAATGTGCCAAATTGACCTTTGACCCTCCAAAATAATTTTGGGAGTTGTTAGGACCATTGTTTAACCTCCGGGGGCTGCCCTAGGGGCTGTGTGTGTCAATGCGATCGGTGCTTGTTATCGCATAATCGGATTGGTGCTATTTTGGTGTCTATAGATGCCCCTCTTTGGGAAGCGCTATGCAAGGTGCATCACCGAGCAAAAATAGATAACCAAAGAACTAATGATTAGGGTTTCTCAGTAACCTAACCAACTCTTGATACCCCAAGTATGGAAAGGGCATGCATTCTTGAATCCTTGCTTCTGATGAGGTAAGGAACTTAATTCAAGTGTTAACCTTTTTCGGTGAGGTGTTACTTGAGCTTGGACATTGATCAGTCATGAATAGGAAAAGGGTGCAATATTTTGTCTGTGGGAACCTTGACTTCATGATTCATGAATGCCAAGTGTTTGATTAGCTTGTGATTATTGCTTGTTTTCTGCCCCAAGCAGAGGCGTGATTATCTTTATCAATGATCCTTTGAATGCGTGTTATTTTCTTGATTGGGTGTGTTGTTGTTGATTGGTGACTAAGTGTGACTACCCCCTCAAGCGACGAATCGATGAGGGAATGACCTACATGAGAAAATTTACAAGTCACTTGACCCAAGATGACTTAGGTAAGGGTGCCTTCAATTGGTTTTTGTTGAACGTTTAAGCAGTTTCTGAACATTTGGACCTATTTTTGGTGGGTTTTGAACCCTTTTTGTGACACATTTTGGAGTTGAAATTGTCAAAAATCCGTCCTCCCGTGGAGTGGTCTGGATATGGTAGCATTCTTAGTGAATAGGATAGTGATAATTTGTGACCCCACCATATTTTTTGGATTCCAAGAATGTCAGGCACAAATGCGCCTTCGTTCGACAATGTTATTGCTATTTTTGGTTGGGTTTTGACCCTTTTGGTGACATCGTTTGGGATAAAATTCTCAAAAATTCGTCCTCCCGTGGAGTGGTCTGGCTATGGTAGCCTTCTTAGGGAGTAGGATAGTGAGGATTTGTGACCTCGACGTCTATTTTGCATGCCAATAATGTCAGGCACAAAGGCACCTTCGTTCGGCAATGTTATTGCTATTTTTGGTTGGGTTTTGACCCTTTTGGTGACGTCATTTGGGGATGAAATTCTCAAAATTTCATCCTCCCGTGGAGCGGTCCAGATATGGTAGCCTTATTAGGGAGTATGATAGTGAGTATTTGTGACCTCAACGTCTATTTTGCATGCCCATAATGTCAAGTGCAAAAGCACTCTCATCGGACAATTTTATTGCTTGTTTTGGTGCATTTTTGTGCAATTTTTGCTATTTTTTGAAATTTTTGCTCTCTATTCATTCTTGGGTGGGACGAATACTTGTTTAGTAATCTTCCCAGGGTGGGAAAAGCACTAACCAGAGTGCTCATCCCAGGGAGGAACGATTACAGGCTCAAAAAGCCTATTTAAGGGCCAAAACTAGGTTTTGGGCTCATTTGCATTTGTTTTTCCTGGCGATTTGGAGCTCTAAGGAGGAGGAGGTCAATTCTGCGAAGTGAAGCACTGCCAAATTTTTCCCGCCACAATGAGTTCATGGATCGGATCATCAAGCGGTGGATCTGAAGTGAGACCAATGAGTGTTCTTCCTCTTTATTGTTTGTTTGTTACAGTTTGTAAAACCGCAAGTTATTTGTTTTTTCCTTTTGTATTTTGTTTTTCAAAGTAAAACGAAAACCCTAGTTAAATGTGTGTTGTGATGTGTGACTTTTAGTTGTATGGATTCATTAAAACTTAGGTTGAAACCCTAGTGGAAACCATGTGGATTTGGCATTTGTGATAAACTAAAAGAAACCCTAGTTTAACAAAAAATAAAAACTTAGCGTAAAAACTTAGGTTAACACTAGCTGAACCAAGATCAAAACTTAGCTTAAAAACTTAATATAAAACTGAGCTTAAATAAACTTTGCGTAACCATAGTTTAGCAAAAATCAAAACTTAGGTTAGAAACTTAGGGTAAAACTGAGCTTAAAAATGTAGCTCAAACCTAGTTATTTTATTATTGTTGTTTTTTGTGTTTGTAATTGATCATTGGACCTTTGGAGTTAAAAACCCTAGGAACTGAAATATTATTTTTGAATTTTTTTTATTTTTTTATTTATCAATGCAGACATAGAGTTAAAAACCCTAGGGACTGAAAAATTTGTGTTTTGAATTTTTTTTTGTTTTGAATTTTTTTTTGTTTTTAATTTATCAGTGTAGACTTAGAGTGAAAAACCCTAGGACTGACATTATTTTTTGAATTGTTTTGTTTGTTTTTAATTTATCATTGTAGAGTTAAAAACCCTAGGACTGTCAAAAGGTGTTTTTGATTTTTTTGTATTTTGGTGTTTAATTTATCAGTTGACCGTTAGATTTAAAAATCCTAGGAACTGAAAAATAGTGTTTTGATTTTTTTTGTTTTTAGTTTATCAGTGTAGATGTAGAGTTAAAAACCCTAGGACTAACAAACGTTGTTTTGAATTTTTTTGTATTTTAATTTATTAGTTGAACTTAGAGTTAAAAACCCTAGGACTGACAAATTATTTTTTTGAATTTGTTTTTTTTTTTGTTAATTTATCAGTTGAACTTAGGGTTAAAAAACCTTAGGTACTGAAGATTGTTTTTGAATTTTTTTTTTGGTTTTTCATTTATCAGTGCGGACGTAGAGTTAAAAACCCTAGGGACTGAAAAATTTATGTTTTGGAATTTTTTTGTTTTTAATTTATCAGTGTAGACTTAGAGTGAAAAACCTTAGGACTGACAAATTATTTTTTTGAATTTTTTAATTTGTTTGTAATTTATCAGTTTAGAGTTAAAAACCCTAGGGACTGAAGATTGTTTTTCTTTTTTTTTGTATTTTTGTTTTTAATTCATCAGTTTAGAGTTAAAAACCCTAGGACTGACAAATCATTTATTTTTTAATTATTTTTGGCTGTACATTTTGTGTGATGCATTGTTGTATATTCATGTTATTACTGTACAATTTTTTATGGGTTTTAATTTTTTTTGTTTTCTTTTCTTTTGCAAGTTGTGAAGAGTTGGTACCGTGTGCCGATGATTTTCATTGAAGCGTGGGAGGCACGGACTTTGGTTGACTAGGAGTGGCTTGATGCCCTTAGGCTCAAGCAGGTGACTCGGCTGGAGCCTGTGGTTAGGGATTGGGCCTATCTGACGGCCCTAATAAATTTGTGGGAACTCCAGACCAATACATTCCATCTCCCAACAGGGGAGATGACGGTGACCTTGGAGGATGTCTATCGGATTCTATGGATTTTGATAGACGGGCTATCGATTAGGACGATACCACATGATCAGCGGACAACTATACTAACTCAATACTTCAGGCATGGGGAGGAGTTGGGGGTGGATAGCCCAGTGGAGAGGGTAGAGGGCGACTGCCATATTGGTGGTATTTTGGTTCGATGGTGGTTAGAGATGGGTGTGTTGGGAGTGAGGCACACCGTACTGATGGGCCTCATTTCCAACATGCTACTACCCGAATATTCGGGTGTGAGGTTCCCATGGAACCTATTGGATGTGGTGTTCAGGTTGGTGGAGTGTCCTACAGAGGCACCGATGATCATGATATGGGGATAAACTCTACTGGCACAACTCTATGATGAGCTATATGAGGTCCACTGTCGAAGGCAAAAGGGGATTGGATGTAGTTATCTATTGTAGTGCTGGGCTTGGTAGCACATAGAGGTGGAGAGGTCGATTGGGTTGCCATGGATGACTCGGGCAGAGATGATAGACTGAGAGATCGGATACGGGGTATTATGGCGGCGGTCTGAGGAGCAAGGGAAGAGTCGATAGTGGGAAGGTATTGTAGGGAACTATGCTGATGCCTTTGCTCGACTTACTCTAGGGGAGGTGTTCTGGTGCCCCTATCGGGACTGTCCAACCTAGCCTAAGGCTAGAGAGTGGCTCTAGTGGGTACATAGGGGGCGGTGACTGATTGGGTAGCACGAGACTAAGCAGGATTTCTTCTCGTATGGCCGAGTGACACAATAGTTTGGGGTGCACCAAGGGTTTCTTGGTGAGCCCTTGATCTATCTACATCGAGGGGACAAGAGGACTCTAGTTTGGCTAGTCATTGCACTACTGGGTGAGGATTCAGATACTATGATTAACATCCCAAATGTGGATGACATTGGGGTTACCACTGAGTATGACAAGTGGTGGACTCTACGATGATGGCGGGGAGAGGGACCATTGGGAAGCACAGAGGCAGCAGTAGGCAGGGAAGGTGGAGAGGCACCAGGAGATGATTGGGGAGCTCCACTGGAGGATGCAGATATGGTGGAGGTGGATGATGTGGGTGTGGATTTTGGTATTCTAGATTAGCTGGGGATGTAGGATGTTCCATAGCAGTGGAAGCCAGAGTAGGCTATTTTTATGGAGATGCCAATGCCTTAGGCCATCTCAGAGGACATGGAGTTAGGGTTATGCACTGAGAATGCACGATTGGAGGGGCTACTACGGAGGTGAGATGAGGAGCTAGGGGAGGATTTGCAAGAGAGGGATCTCCTACGAACTCAGTTGGCTGAGTGGGAGAATGCATTTGCTGCGTACCATCAATAATATGGGGACACGGATGTTGCACGGGAGAGGGATCTTCTACGAACATAGCTGGTGGAGAGGGAGAGGGCATTGGTGCAACATGACGATGTAGTAGCATTGTACCATAGATGGGAGGCAGAGTGGTTTTGGCATCGGATGGATTTGGAGGGAGAGATTATCCACCTCAGGGGGAAGATACCTGAGCCCTATAGAGGTGGGTCTTCATGTCGAATGAGGGGCAACGATACTGAGTAGTTAGCATCGTATCGTCATAGGCGATTGGATGAGGGGGGCACTAGCGGTCATGATGCGGGGGTGAGTAGCAGTCACCCTGAGAGGTCCCATAGGAACCACACCATGGGGGGTAGTTCCTATCACACCGATCCTGTGTGATCATGGTAGCCGACGCCCTAAGCTTAGGGGTTTTGGAGTTTTGCCTTTTTGCGAGGTCAGAGGACCGGTTTATTATAGCCTGTGGGCATTTTTGATGATATATATATAGATAACTTTATTTGTGTTTATACACTTGTCATGGTTTGTTTTTCTGTTTATGCACAGTTTTTTATGATGATGTATGCACATGGTATTATGAATGCAATGTGTCTAATTATATGAGGTATGCATATGGAATGAATGAAATGAGTTGTGGATAACTTGTTGATGGCACCATAGACTATACAAGATTTACTGGCTTTATGTACTTAGGTGATGGCTTTGTGGAATGAATTTGCATGTGAGAACTTTGTTTTTGTATTTTGCGTATTACCTGATGGTGATGGACGTAATGAAATGTACCAGTTGTTTTTTAAAATGTAGTTAAGATTTTTTGAGATTTAGATATTTTAACTAACTAGCCAAGATTGTAAATTTATCTCGCAAGACTTTTGAACAAGGTATAAATCTGACTTGAGTTTAACCAAGTTATTTCACATCCTTGTGTGTGCAATTGAGTTTGTTTATGTGGTATTTTTCAGGATACCGCTAGTTCCAGATAGGCTATCAACCAAACCTATACTGAGGATCACCTAATTAGCTCCACTAACTCCTGTTGTATTTAGTAAGATTAATCCACGGGACAATCTAAGGTACCATAAGCTAGCTCATCCACATGCAAACATTGGTCTGCTCACACACAAAGCTAATGTGATAGACATATCATCATGCATTTAGGATACCATCATTTCCAGGTAGGCTATCCACCAAACCCAGAATGAGGATCACCTAGATGGTTTTCGAATGCTAATAATTCCAGGGATTCAAGCTCAGACATCTTTTATTTGCTCAACGTGTTAGGATACTTGCTCGTATACATAATGATGAAAATCACTATTTATTTTTCTCTTTTGGTTTTTATTTTTGAGCAAGGATTTTGTATAGTGGTGACAACCACTGTTATTGGATTTGTCGTTTTGAGCTTTGTAAGGTTGAGCTTGTAGGGTTGTAGCTTGTGAATGACATTGATCCTTTTAGGCCTTGGGGATGACTACCCACCCTATTCAGGGACATGTAGTACAAATCCTTATGACTTTGGGAACCAAAGGGGATTAGGATATTATGAAGTAAGGGTATTGATCTTTTAGGCCTTGGGGATGACTACCCATCCTTTTCAGGGCTGTGTAGTACAAATCCTTATGACTTTGGAGACCAAAGGTGATTGATGATGGTCATGATGATGGCTTGTTGGGAGTTTGCTTTTGAATGGCATTGATCCTTTTATGCCTTGGGGATGACTATCCATCCTTGTTAGGGGCATGTAGTATGAATCCTTATAACTTTAAGGACCAACGGTGATTGGGATTTGTGGTAGTGGTGAAAACCACTATTTATTAGGGGGAATTGATGGGGAAGAGATTGTCCTTTTGTCAATTCTCAGCACTCTTGAACCATTCGCACAGGGGGATGAACAGGATAATCTTTCACCTATGGTATCCTAGATTGCTTTGCAGGTTTCTCTTGCATTCACACAACTTGGGAATTATTTTATGTGTTTTAACTTGTGTAGGGATGTTACATAACGAGGCGTGATCCAAGTAAAACTTTCCCTTGTAAAATATGTTTAAATTTGTACAGTTTTTGGCTAGAAATTTAAAGACAGCTAAATGACGAAAACCCTACATACATTAGGAGACAACTGACTATGCTAAAAATGGGGATGGTGTTATTCGGGATGTATGTGTTTATAAAATGAAAAAAATGTGGAAAATGATGGAATTGCCTAGCAATTACAGTCTATGGTGCTTGTGACATGTATGACCAACAAATATGCAATGTATGGATGCGATGCCTAATGCAACTTATATTTTTGTATTTTGATTTTTACGATTATGCATGGAATGGAGATGCAATTTTTTTTGTTATATTTGATGATTTTATTGTTTTTGTTTGTTTTTGAATATTTATGTTGACCAAGCGGTTATGGTGACCCTTGGAGATTTTGGTTTGACCAAAGGATTTATGGATACCTTTGGGGCATTTTTGGGGTTGACCAAGAGATTATGGAAATCCTTGGAGCTTTTGGTTTTACCAAATTATTTATGGACACATTTGGGGAATTTGGTTTGACCAAAGGGTTTATGGAGACCTTTGGGGCATTTTGGGTTTGACCAAGCGATTGTGGGAATCCTTGGAGCTTTTGGTTTTGACCAAAGGGTTTATGGAGACCTTTGGGGCATTTTGGTTTTGACCAAGCGATTATGGGAATCCTTAGATCTTTTGGGTTTGACCAAGCAATAGTGGGAATCCTTGGAGCTTTTGGTTTTAACCAAAGGGTTTATGGAGACCTTTGGGGCATTTTGGGTTTGACCAAGTGATTATGGGAATCCTTGGAGCTTTTGGTTTTGACCAAAGGGTTTATGGAGACCTTTAGGGCATTTTTGGGGTTGACCAAGCGATTGTGGAAATCCTTGGATCTTGACCAAAGGGTTTATGGACACCTTTGGGGCATTTGGTTTGACCAAAGGGTTTATGGAGACCTTTGGGGCATTTTGGGTTTGACCAAGTGATTGTGGGAATCCTTGGAGCTTTTGGTTTTGACCAAAGGGTTTATGGAGACCTTTGGGGCATTTTGTATTTGACCAAGTGATTGTGGGAATCCTTGGAGCTTTTGAGGTGGCTTATGGCTCTCTAAATGTGGAATGGCCTCAAATGACTAATTTTCAAGGGTTCTAGTTCCTTGATTCCTTCAAGAGAGGCAAGCCGGTATGTTTGAGGTCCTATTTTACTATCAATCACATAAGGACATAACCAGTTTGCCATGAACTTGTCCCTTAGATGGGACGATAAATTAGAATTCCATTGGTTTTCTTTTAAGACCAAGTCACCAACCTGAAAGTCCCTCAGGTGGACCTTCATGTTGTATGCTTTCTTAAATCACTCTTAATAGATACACAAATGCTCGATAGCATTGATGCATCGTTCGTTGAGCAATGTAAGTTGGTCTAATCGGGCCTGCCGTGTAGTGTCATCATCGATGAACTCTTGCATTGAAATACGTAGGGAAGGGATTTCCAACTCAAGAGGTATGATTGCCTGGGAGCCATACACCAACAAAAATAGAGTTGCCCTAGTGGGCATCCGAATGCTAGTGTGATAAGCCCATACAACAAGTGGGATTTGAATGTGCCAATCCTTATGACTATCTACGACGATATTTTTGAGGATGACAACTAGTGTTTTTTTGGATGCCTCTGCTTGCCCATTTTCTTGCGGATAATAGGGTGTTGAAAAACTATGCTAAATTTTGTACTTTGTTGTCAAAGCATGCAAATATTTGTTCTTGAATGACATCCCATTATCTAAGATGATCTTGGATGGAATACCAAAATGACATATGATGTTATGTAAAATGAACTCCACAATGCGGTGTCCAGTCGTAGAGGTTAGCGAAATTTCTTCCACCCACTTGGTGAAGTACTCTGTGGTCGTTATGATAAATGTGTGATGACCTAATGATGCAGGGGAGATATTTTCAATTAGATCAAAGCCCCACTACAAAAAAGGCCAAGCCAATTGGATCGATTGCAAGGCCTGAGAAGGTACGTATTATCATGGTGTTGACACTTCATGGACTTCTTCACATATGCGCAACAATCACGCTCTAAAGATGGCCAATAATAGCCCATGCAAAGAATGCATTTTGTGATGGCCATACCGCTAAAGTGGCCACCACACGTACCATCGTGGGCTTGGGTTATAGCCCAAGTGGACTCCTGTTGGTCCAAGCAATGGAGGAGGATTCCTTTATAGCTTCGATGATACAAAATGTCTCCTAGCAAGACATGTTTTGCCACTTTCTATTTAAATGATATTTTCATGACGTGTGTCAATCCAAGTGGGAGGTTACCTAGCTTGAGGTAATCCCTTATGGGTGTGTACCAATCCTGTTGATCAAAAACCTCGATGGTATGAATGGCCAATCCCTCTTGAAGTTCATCCCTAGCAAAAGCTAAGCAGGAAAGAACTTGTAAAAACAATGTTGTGTTGCTATTAAGAGGGGTTGGGGAGAACAAGGACCCCCAGTTG
Organism: Wollemia nobilis; assembly: GCA_028583015.1. Classification (NCBI taxonomy): domain Eukaryota; kingdom Viridiplantae; phylum Streptophyta; class Pinopsida; order Araucariales; family Araucariaceae; genus Wollemia; species Wollemia nobilis. The sequence continues at coordinate 6,192,034 of JAQPPZ010002121.1, forward strand.
GCTTGAATAAAAAAATCATGGATTCGAGAGAACCTATCCTGAGATGGTTCAATCTGGATCAGCTGGATTCCTGGCGTTAGGTCAGAGCTTGCACACTCTATCATGGATTGTGATAATGTTTTGACCTGAATGGTTGTCATTTCACCAGAAGGGTCTTTTGGGATTAGTGACCCCAAGGAGGCCATAGTGTCCGAAAAATGATTCGATGATCGATGGAGTGCCTCGATGTCATACCATTCAAGATATGCCAAGAATTTATCCACAAGGGCTTTGTAGGCCTATAGAACTGGGCATTTACATTGGAATACCCCTTTGACTTGGTTGACAATTAACAACGAATCACCAAAGATGTTTAAATATTTGATGTTCATGGTGATTTTTGTATGAATACCTATGAGCAAGGCTTCATATTCTACATTGTTGTTGGTGCACGAGAAGTCTAATTTAAATGATAGAGGCATTGGAGCCCCTTGCGGTGTGAAGAATATAATTCTTGTGCCACCTCATTGCTCACATTTAGAGCCATCAAAGAATAAGGTCATGTTGACCTATGACTCAGGCTCAGTAGAATTTGGTGATTCTGAAACATGGAAGACCCCATCATCAGGTAGTTCTACAATCAAAGGCTGATCGTCTTCAAGAGGAGCCTTTGCTAGTTGATCGGTGATGACTTGACCTTTTATGGATTTTTGTCCAATGAATTCTATGTCAAACTCCATCAACAACATGATCTATTTCATCGTGTGGCTACTATGATAAGTATGACTCATCATGTATCATAATGGATTCTCCTTAGACACAACATACATCGTATTGCTTAGCATGTAGTGGCGTAGCTTTTTGGTAGCAAACACCACTGCAAAGCATAGCTTCTCAATGTATGCATAGTTAAGTTCATAACTGACTAGGGTGTGGCTAAGATAGTAATTAGCCTATTCTTTGTGTAGTTCATTTTTTTGGGATAGCATGGCACCCAGTGCCACCTCAGTAGCTGAGATATATAAGTAGAACGACATTCCTAGTCTAGGTAGTGCCAATACTAGCGGTGAATCCAAGTATTGTTTAATATCATCAAAGGTTGATTGGCACTTGTCATCCTAGTGAAATGCTACCCCCTTGTGCAATAATTTATTCATGGGTCGACACTTGTCAGATAGCTACTCTATGAAGTGCTTAATTGACGTGACCTTTCCCTGTAGGCTTCTGAGCTACTTGATGGTAGTTGGGGGAAGCATTTCAAGGATTGCATTGTCTTTGTGTGGGTCTACCTTGATTCCTCATTTGGATACTATGTAACCCAAGAGATTTCCAGATGTGATGCCAAATACGCACTTCTTGGGGTTTAGTCTGATGTTATGTTCAATGAGGCGATCGAGGATCTTGCTTAAGTCATCGAGATGATTTGGGTGCAAAAGAGATTTGGCTAACAAATCATCCATGTAATCTTCCAAAGTTTTATGCATGTGATCATGGAAGATGTATGTCATGGCACGTTGGTAGGTGGCACCAGAGTTTTTAAGGCCAAAGGGCATGACCTTATAACAAAATGTCCCCCAAGGTGTTGTGAACACCATTTTTAGTTGGTCCTTAGGATTAATACGAATTTGATTGTATCCTAAGAAACCATCCATGAGGGAAAGCATTTCATGGCCTATTGTAGCGTCTACCAATGCATCAATGCTAGGCAAGGGGAAATCATCCTTAGGACTCACTTTGTTTAGATCTCAAAAATTGGTGCATATGCAAATCCTCCCGTCGAGCTTTTTGATGGGCACCATGTTAGACAACCATGGTGGGTAATCCACACAAATGACAAACTATGCATCCAAAAGCTTTTGTAGCTCATATTTTACCATTAATGCTATTGTTGGATGCATCTTACGTAGTTTTTGCTTTATTGGCTTGACTGTCGAATCAAGCGTTAGATTATGCGTGACTAGTTGTGGGTCTAGCCTCGACATGTCTTTGTAGGACCATGCAAAAACCTCCTTCTTCTATTTGAGAAGGTCAATGTAGTCGGCTTGCTCTTCGAGGGATAGACTTACCCATAACTTGATGATTTGCAAATTCACTAGATCAAAGTCGATGTCTATGTCAGTCATCTCCTTGACTGACATGTGGGACCCGTCCTCCAACTGGTGTGGATTTGGGATCAAGTGGATATCTTTTGCTGAATTTAGATCATCGTTCAGAATGTCAGGTTCCTATTCAGCATGGAAGACATCCTGAGTCTGTCCTGGGGTGAAATGGAACATCCCACCGCAAGGCTAGTACTCTGATAGGGATGGCGGTGCGTCAGCATGATCCTAGTCTATAGCATTTAGGTCTAGATGCAATGACCATGTTGGGTCAGCTGGATTATGGATGGGGGTGGTTAAATAAATGGAGATCATGTTAATGAAATGATTTTGGTCTCCATTATCGCGGGTGTGACTGCTCGAGCATCCTAGATGATCTTTGTGCTTCGGATCTGGATCTGTGGGTACTGGCACAAATGGATCAACCCTATGTGTAGATAAGAGGACAGGGTCTGCCCTAGGCACTGATGGCTCTATAGGGTCTCCAGGTGGAATATGTTCTCTGTATACCTGGAGTGGCGAGTGCAATAATTGGTATAATTGTGCCTGGTTGAGGTGCCACCTATGCCTTGGCCCTATATGTAATTTTTCAAACATGTCATCTATGTCCAAGGGATATTGCTACTGTTGCATATGATTGAGATAGGCCATATCAGTTTCATCTTCATAATCACTATCAAATATCCAAAGGCCTTCATTGGATCCAATAGTTATTTGCGACATATGAGGCTCATCTTGCTCGAGCAAATTAATGTGGTCCCATCGAGGTTTTTTCGCTCTCTGCAGGGGGACCTGATTCTCTTGAGGTGGCATATGCTCAATTGGAGCATCCAAAGGGAACATTGTTAGGAAGCTCTCCTAATCATCATCCATGGGAATCACTTGTGAATGATTGCTATCAGACTCAAAAGGATCCCAAGGCACTACCTCATACTCTGACTCGTCTTCTAAAGACCCTTATTAGTCTTGTCTATATCCCTCTGGTAGGTAAGTCCTTGAAATTTCTCCATTTTTGATTGAAGGGAAAGGGTTGCTAAGGTCAACAAGGTTGGTTGTTAGCAATGGGAGATATTCCCCAAATGTATATGTTGTGTTAGTATTAGCATATGGATCTAATGCCAACCCATCCTTGTTGCTGATCCCTAGGCCTTGCATGTTATCTACCAAGATGTCCAGGGGTAGGGGGTGGTTGAACCCTACTCCTAACTTGTCATACAACATTTGATATCTCGGTTGGCACAGAACATGCACTCCTTGCTCATACCTGTCCAACCCATATCCATGCCAATTACATTGGCCAAGATATCTCAAAGCAAAATCTAGGTTGGACAAATAGTTGACGTCCTTATCAAAGGGCTCTTCAACTTTGTCTTCTTGCATGTAAGGTTCAATGCCATTATCCAGGCCCTCATAAACAAAGTTTGTCTGATTGGGTGGGTAGCCTAGAGGAACCACAGAGCCGATGGGGAGTCGAGGTATCCCCATGTCCTGCATGGACTCAAGTGTAGGTGTTGCTACAATGTTCCACACTAGATACTCCCCCAGGCCCGTGTTGGCCATATCAATGATGATCATTGGCGGTTGAGGAGGAGCGAATGGGAGTTCTTCCTGAGTCCACTCCATGTAGGGCAAACTAGGCATCTCGACTTCCATTCGGCTAGGCATATCTTCGATAGAGATGGTTGAGACGATGGGTGGTTCCTCTTCTAGGGGTTTCTTTCCCTTGTCCTTGTCCTCTTCTAGCATCATTGGTGAAGGACCAGATGAGGAAGATGGACTCGGCTAGGGATTTGATGGACTTGTCAATGGGGATGCCTATAGAATCAAACCCTGTTTAGATGGATTCAACTAAAAATCCAAATGCGTTGATGGAAGGGTCGATTGCGACATTAGATACACTATATTGTAGTACTTGAAGGGCTCTAAGTCTACCGGGACTACATGCACCTGTCCTTCAAATGTATACTTTAGGCACTGATGAGCTATCGAAGGGACACACTTCATGTCCCTGATCCAAGGCCACCCCAATAAGATATTATAGGCCATCTCACCTTCCAAGATGTGGCACAATGTATGAATAGTATTTTGTCCCACTTGGATGGGTAGGACAATTATGCCAATCATCGAGCATATTGCATCATTGAATGCTCAAAGAGTATAGGTGGAGGCCACAATGTGAGATGCCGACAACTTCAAATGTTTCAATGCTACTGTTGTAATGATATTACTAGATGAGCCAGTGTCCACCAACACCCTCTTATACAAAATCTTGTTGACCCATGTAATGATGTGCAGGAGTGGATCTGCCACATCACCAGTCATCGATTTCAATTCATCTTCTCTAAAGGTGATGAATGGTTTTGTTCATTGTTTTACATGTCCCACAAAGTTTTTGAAAGAGTTTACTTCATGGGGATGTAGCTCGATGGATTTTAGTATCTCCATTAGAGCCGCCCGATGGGGCATTGATTGTTGTATGAGCTCGTAGATGGAGAGCCTAGATGAGGTGGTCCTCAAAATTTGGGTGAGTTTGGTCTGAATTGTGGCCACTAGTCTAGGTAGAGGAGGTGGTGCAAGGTGCTATTGTAGTTGTGACTTTGTTGGTACCTCTCCTGCAGCTATTGCAAGAGCAGTTGTGCTTGGGTACCTCCTGTTTTGAGTCACTATACTGATCATCCCTACATGCCCCTACATGGGGCAATTCTATGTGACCTCATTGACTTGAAGGGGTTTTGCTTGCTCATCATGGGTAGGTAGGGGGTCTTTGAATACTCCCATCTATTGGTTGTTTGGAACTATGGGGTTATCCATCGCTAGCATCTTGTTGTCGATTAGGTCTTGCACCAAGCCTTTAAACTTCCAACATGCATTACGGTCATGTCCCTTCCATATGTGGAACCTATAGTATAATTCCTCCCTGTACCCCTTAGGATTTGGTGCATTGGGGTCTATGGTTTGAATCTCGGGTAGGTTGATCAAGTTTACCATTGACAAGCGGTCAAACAGGGAGTCCCTGGACTCTGTGTAAGGTGTGAACTATCGCCTAGGGTGACGCTACTGATTTTGTTCTTGCCTCTAATTTTCTTTGTCATAACTGTTAAGAGGAACCACCTAATAGTTAGCCTTTTGAGGTTGTGTTGCTTATGGAGGCTTAGGGATGTTTATAGCAACCTGATTGACTGCAGTGGGTTTTTGTTGTGTGGTCCCTATTTTGGTGTTCTTAGACCATTCTTTCTTCTTTGTCTTGGCAATCTCACCATCCTGTATCTTGATCTCCTCAATGATTCTGGCTTGCACCAGGGATTCCTCAAGAGTGGCATATTGCTACAACTATAATAGCACAAAGATCAATCTCAAATAGCTCTTTGAGAACATTTGGGTCAGGTCAGACATGGGAGGGAGGTAGGGTAGATTTGAAAACAACGTCCTCCATCGGTTCCCATAGGCCACCATGGTTTCTTCCTCGTACTGCCTGAGGCTAGATAGATCGCTTAGTGACGCCTTCTTCTTGGTGTTGAAGGTAAAGTGTTTGAGGAATGCATCCACTAGATGATCCAAGTTACTGATGCTATGTTTTGGCAACTGAGTGAACCAATCCGAGGTAGGGCCTGTAAATGTGGTTATAAATGTTCTTAGCAACAAAGCATAATTGTCCTGAATACCAAAGCATTGGCTCAGGAATCTAGTCACGTGCTCTTGGGCATCCTCCTACCCTCTAAAGAGTTCCAACTAGGGCAGTTTAAAGTGTTTAGGGTATGGGGTCCTGGCACTGATGGATGCACAGGGTGACTACGAAGTTGGCGTAAAGTGGGCTTTTGGGGCCCAAAAGTCTTGGTCTCCACAGACTCTAAGCGTTCTAGTAGTGATTTATATACATCAGAGGATTTGATCTCTTCTTCCTTGGTTTTCTATTGCTATAGGTTGCGAGGAACTTGAGGCCTATGGAGGGGTAGCCGAACAACATCCCCCCTACCTTGGTAGGGCATTTCAGCCCACTCTTCTTCTTGCTCATACTCCTCATAGGATTCTTAAGGAGTGCCTAGGCAAGACCTATAAACATGGGTGGGTGCCCGTGGAGGGTGCCCATCATTGTTTCTGGGAGTGGCCTCCTGCTCAGGTCTAGGAGGTCTTGGAGGCAATGTTTGATAAGGTCGCAGGGACCTGTCTCATACCAAGGGGTTTTTCCTCTCATAAACTTCTACTTTATGCGCATGAGGGTTTGTGACCTTCTCAAGCACAGTGTTCTGAAGCAATTTAGTTGTCTAACATTGAATGCACTCTTTGTTAAGGTGGTACAGATGCTCTAACTATTGTTGATATTGCCTGAGCTATGTGATTTGTGCTTGGTAGGCGGCATGTTGGGCAAATTCCAAGTCAATCTATTTTGCAGTCTTGTGTTTAGGAAGCCTAGATGCATCTTCGACATGTCTCTCTCGGTCATGGTGATCCGAGATACCTATGGGTTTCTTTCCTCTGTCGAGGTTAGCAAAATTCACCTAAGGCTCTAGCCTCAGTGGGTGATCCTGATACATAGTAGGTGCGGAGGTGCATTGCTTCCATGCCATGTGTTGATCTTGAGTAACATAGTAGTCTTCCTCGTACTCCATTTTGTATGTGTGAAAGGGGTGGGCATAATTGGCTTACCCTATCTGGAGAGCCTTGTGCTCTAGATTTTGTCTAGTATTTCTAACAATAATAAGGGGTAAATGAGGGACCCTCCCTATGGACCCTATGTTGCTTGAGTGCTTCATCACTAGGCCACTCATAATGAGTGTCTAAGGGAGCCCTCCTGTCTATGTTGAGTGCCACGTGTATGTCCTCCTCTTGAAAGGATCTATGCTGAGTGGGGGTGCCCCTCAAAGAGGTGCCTCTATAGTCTTGTTCTATAATGGCATGATGTGGACTATCTTGTGTGTCAGGCCACCAAGGCGGGATGACCAAGTCCTCAAGACTATATCGGAGGTGACTTGTCCCCATTTATGCACTCTCTATAGCTCTTACCCATGATTGGGCTCAGCTATGGGTGTACACCATGATGATGTTTACCTAAATATGTGTACATTTTTATCTCTTTTAGGATTTCTTATGCTACACTAAATAGAATGGAAACACACAATCAAAGCAATGGTTATCTTGTTTATAGATTAAAAGTGTGACCTAAATCTGGTTTAGTTTGTTTTGATGTTTGTTTTGACAGTTTTGTAAAGAACATTGAAATGCAATATGATGGTTCTTATGACTCCCAAAAATGGTTGCCCCTTCGATATACCATTGCCAGACTGATATACCAACCTATCTATATACCCGCCCTTACATGAGGGAAACTATTGGTATGTGAGAGCAGATGGTACATGAAACGTAGGTGGTACGAAAGGGGAATCACTCTATTTATGACACATACCATAGAAGAATTCCTCATGCACTGAGAATCACCCCCACTACACTTGGTCATCTTTCATTAAGATTTACGTCTAGCAACAGTCATGATCAAGGTTATGTATGCAATATCTCAAGCCAAGGTGGTGATGAAATCCACCGTTGGTATTGATCAAGGGTTGGGGTTTTACGAACAACTCCTTGTTGTTTCAATTACCACGTGGTGTGTGGGGTTATTTTTAATTTGCATAAATGAAGAAAACAAGCATTCAAACTCTCCTATGCAAGCAAATAACCATAAAACAAAAAATAGAAAGCAAAAAATGATAGAAGGTGTTTAGGACCCCTACCTCTTCTCTGCCCAAATTAGATGCCTCTAAATTTTTGCCCTAAAACTACATGAATAACTATTAAATCCTAAGTGAAATGAATAATAGAACTATATTCATCACAAGGTGGGGCAAATTCCCATTCATCCCTGGGTAAGACAAATTCTGGCTCTGTACTCGTCACAGACTGGAACAAACAGAAGTTCAGTGTTTGAAAACTTGGTACTTGTAAACAAAAACAAGAAACTTTTGATTAGAAATTTAATCTTAAAATCAAGGGATAGAGGTCCCACCATGATTTCCATTGAAAGCACAAGGATATAGAAACAAAAAATATGGAAATCGCAAAGTGCGATGTATGCAAAAGCGGAACGTAATGCTAAGTCCTACGAACTGAAACACATGAAAGGAGAAATGTAAACCAATTGAAAAAATATAGGAAGCAAATTTTGAGTATGTCCCTTTTTATTAATTTTATTTAAACATTGTGTTACAATATGTCTCCTCCATTTTGGGGACTAGGAGCGTTAAGTATGGCTTTATTACACCACGGATTGATACGCTTTCTTCCGCGTGCCCACATGTAAAATGGGTAGACCAAACATTGTCACCACTTGTGTTGATGAGTCTTGACTCCTTGCTAATCCTTTAATGTCAAGACCCTACATTCAAGGAAACAAAAAATAGTCAATAGCACCTGTAGATAAAATGAAACATGCAATCCCCAAGCCTGCGGTCAGGGTATGCATAAAATTATTAAAATGATAACTAAAACATATCAGAATAATCTAAAAATTTTATAGAAGCAATAAAACATTACTAGGAAGTCACTACAAAAGGAACAGTCTAGAAATTTTGCACAAATTTCTAATCGCTCCAGGACGGGATGATTAGAACTGTCATAACTTGTCCAAAAGCCACCTCCTAAATTTCTAGTCTAGAAGCCTTTAAATCACCTACAAAGTTGGGGTTAGCTAATTGGGGGTATTTTGGAAAGACCCAAAAGGTCATATTTTCCCAATTTGACCTCTATCACCAAGAATTTGATGATGCTACCTACATGTTAGTAAATGCGAGAAATGATAAAAACATGATAAAAAAATGCTCAAAACGACCTGAAATTTAAATGACAACATATGTAAACAACCTAGAATCAAATGAAAAAGAAAAATCAAGGAAATCTGCCATATATTTCTAATCACTCCGGGACGGGGTGATTAGGACTGCGATAGTTTGGGGGGCGCCCGAGGATAGGATGCCCGTAGTTTGGGACTCTGTTTCAGCACCAATCCACTTGGGATGGGTCTAAAACCTATTATAGGGTTGTGTTAGAAAATTTTGTAGGATATTGTGGCCCAATGTTTGGGTTTGGGTCCGGATTGCACTTCCAATAATCACCTAATAACCTCCCTCCAAAAGAGGGATCAAGGATGTGAAAGCACAGACAATGGGTGAGGATGTAATTTGGTAGCACTTCATTGATCCAAAATATCCCCTTTGTATCTTTTTTTGGGTGATAAGACTCACCAATTTATAGACCTAGGGTCTCTCTCTTTGAATGCGAATGCGAGGGTGCCACTTGAGTTGCTTGTCCTATTTTGAGAAAAAATATAATTCCCTGATTTAGAGTCTCCTTGCATGAGGCCTCAAAAATCAAAGACATGCATGAATGAAGTCTCTCTCCTTGATTTGAAGTCGTTCCTCACAATTGCATGGCCTGAAGCTACAGTTAACTGGTAGACCTATCGAGGTTTGAATTTTTGCCAGTCAAACTTGCTATTCGCCTCACCCTGGGGTGAATACTGATAATCGTCCCTGGGTGGGACGAATACCAGTTTGTAATCATCCCAGGGTGGGATGAGTAGGTAGAAAAGTGCCAAAAAGGTGCAAAATTGACCTTTGACCTTCCAAACTATGTTTGGGAGTGTTTAGGACCATTGTTTAACCTTTGGGGGCTGCCCTAGGGGCTGTGTGTGTCAATGTGATCGGTGCTTGTTGTCACATAATCGAATTGGTGTTGTTTTGGTGTCTACAGTATCAAACATGGTACCTATAGGAAAACCTGATGGAAGGATCTATATTTGCATGGATTTTAGAGATATCAATAAGGCAAAGTCAAAGGCTTCATTCTCGTTGCCCAACATAGATGCTCTTGTAGATGCAACTACGGGTCATGAGATGCTATATCTCATGGATGAATTTTTTGGTTACAATCATATTTGGATTAAACCTGAATACCAACACAAAATAATATTCACCACTCCATGGGGGAAATTTTATTAAAAATTAATGCCATTTGGTCTTAAAAATACTAGTGCCACATATCAACGGGCCATGACATATATTTTCCATTATTACATGCATAATATCCTATAATATTATATCGATGACTTACTGGCCAAGCCATTGCTATGTCAAGAGCACGTCGAGGTCCTGAGAAAGGTCTTTGATCACTTGATAGAGCATAATGTCAGGTTGAATCCTAATAAATGCATCTTTGGTGTAACTTCAAAAAAAATCTTGGGATTCATCATTTCTAAGCGAGGGATCGAAGTCAACCCAAAAAATATAAAGGTTATCCTAGAAATGGACCCATCCACTAACATCAAAGAGCTGAGAAGCCTACAAGGTAAAGTAGCATCCATAAAGAATTTCATCACATAACTATCAGATAAATATTGACCCATGAATCGATTTCTATACAAGGGGGTCCCATTCCACTAGGATGAAGAATGTCAGCAAGCCTTTGTTGAGATAAAGAAATACCTAGCAATGGTGCTAGTACTAGCTCCACCAAGGCCAGATGTGCCATTTATGCTTTATATATCTATTATCAATTTTTTTTGGGTACCAAGTTGGCTCAAAAGAACATGCAAGAAAAATAACAAACTATATACTATATCAAACGCACCTTAGTGAGTTATGAGCTAGGGTACACACACATAGAGAAGTTGTGCTTAGCACTGGTATTTGCGACTATGAAGTTGCACCACTACATGCTAAGCCATACAACATATGTGATATCAAAACAAACTCCTTTGCAGTATATGATGATCAAGACATATCATAATACATGTACTGCAAAGTGGATCATGCTATTGACATAATTCAATTTAGAATTCATACGCCAAAAGTCCATTAAGGGATAAGTCATAGCTAATCAACTAGCAGAGGCACCTATTCAAGATAATAGGCCTCTTGTCATAGAACTTCCTGATGAGGTAGTCTTTGCATTTTTGGAAGCACTCGAACCTAAAGAACCTTATAATAAGGTTTACATAACTTTGTTCTAAAATGGTTCGAAGTGTGGTCAAGGGGGTGGTGCATGGATTGTGTTTTTTACACCACAAGGTGCTCCAATGCCCTTGTCATTTAATCTAGACTTCCCTTGCACAAATAAAAATTTTGAATACGAGGCCCTAATATTGGGTCTCCAAACATCAATCACTATGAAGATTAAAAAGCTAAATATCTTTGGTGATTCCCTTCTCATCGTTAACCAAGTTAAGGGAATATTTCAATGTAGGTGTCCAATATTGAAAGTTTACAAAGATATTGTTGACACTTATCTAGTCCAACTAGAATGGTATGACATCAAGGCAATCCCTTGCATGTCCAATAGATTTGCAAACACTATGGCATCTTTGGGATCCTTGATCCCTCAAAATCCATCTATTGATTTCACTACCATTCATGTGAAGATGCTCTCACAATTAGTGATACAACATGAGACTTTTGAAAACAAAGAATCAGTCAACATGATTCATATAGGACCAAACCAAGAGTGGTTCTATAAATACATAGACTTTCTAGAGAAGGCACCTTGTGGGTCTTTGGTCTCCTAGGGTCCTACGGGGAATGGTACCATCATTCACCACAAGGTTATTTCTCAATCTAAATTTGTGCACATCGAATCATAGAGAGAACAAGTCATCTTGTCTATTGAGGCTATAGCTTATCAAGATTGGCTATGCTAATTACAATATTTCCTTAAGATTGGTATCATGTCACAGGGGATTGTTGCATGTCGTAAAATGAGTATTCAAATAAAAAGTGACAAGATATATCTTTCTAAGAGATATATTGTATCATCAAAACTATTATGGAGTCCTCCTTCATTGTCTTGAACCCCAATAATCAGCTTGGGTGATTTAACAAGATCATAACGGTACATACGATGGCCATTTCAACTATATGGCCATCATCAAGTGCATCCTTTAAATGGGTTATTATTGGCACACCATATAAAAGGATTGTTGTGAGTATGTTAGGAAGTGCATTAAGTGTCAACATCATGCAAATATGATGCACCTGCCATCACAGGCCTTACAACCCATTCAGGAGGCTTGGCCATTTTCTTAGTGGGGTTTTGATCTAATTGGAAAGATCTCTCCCCCATATTTGGGCTGAAATATGTTTATCTTAATGGCTACTGAGTACTGTTAGAGTAAATATTCCATCATTTGGATATTTTACCCTTTCCCTACATTAGGTAGATTTTATTTACTGCATGGTAAAAAGTAGCTTGTTACTTTTTACCACTAGTATTTACTTTTACTACTAGGTTAGTTACCTTTTACTATTTACTGTTTACCTTTTGGATATTTATCTAAATATCCTAGGTTAGTCGTAGTCAATTTGACTACGTAGTTAGCTGTTAGCATATTACTCTCCTAACGCGCTCTGTTAGCGTTATTTGTGCTATTTAGTTAATATTACCTATTTTGTAACCTATTTAAACTATAGTTCCTAAACTATATGGTTAATACAAATATTTCATTTCATTCATATTTTCTTGGTCACATTGGTATCAGAGCTGGAGGGAGCCATAGGGAGGAAGCGCAACGAAAATTCGTTCCACTGGACAAGGCGAGGAAGTGCAATGAGACATCTTCGTTCCATTGGAGAAGGCAAAGGCGATCGCATAGGAGGAAGCACCATTTTCATTTGGTGACTTTAATTTATTTTTCCTATCTTCCTAAAGTTCCTAATGTTTGATTAATTATTTATTTAATCCCGGAGGCAGAGGAGGTGGAGATTTCCCAATCATTTTGGGCCACCTTACCCCACCTCAACAAGCGAGCAGGAGAGGGCCCGCAGTAGGAGCTTGACTGGCCAGGTCAATCTCCCCGACCAGGCTCCATTTATGAAGTCGATCGCCCGATAGATCTTAGCTATCATCAATGATCGAGCTCCATCCTTGAGCTCATAGGCCCAAGGGACTTGCATAAGGGATCGCATCCCCGAGGCCTGCTATAGCCCACAGGGCCCACACCCCCATAGACGGCTAGCAAGAATGCGTTGAGGGCATGAGTGCCCTCACACTCGCACGTGGCCTCCATGATTGGGAGTGCATCGAGGGCAAGAGCACCCTCACACTCCTAGCAGGCAGCGCATCGGGTGCCACCCAAAGACACCTAAACTAGACATGTGGCCAAATCAGATTGAGCCACCTAACCTCACACACTAGAAACCTAGACAGAGCCAGCATGAAGGGCAAGCCAATAGTGACAAGACACATGGTAGAAAGCCACTGGACTTGATTGACACAAAGGTGATAGGTGGCAGATAGGACATGCCCCACCTAGACTAAACACAACACTAGGCAACACATGGCGGACAGCCATGCGTCACCCGACCAGACTTTCCATGACACGTGGCAGCTTGACAGTCGCAACATTTTACGACAACAAAAAGGAGGCGAGGGTGACTGCCCGAAGGTAGTCAATAAGCTAAGGGCTTGAAAGCCCTTTTATTCCCCACAAAATCCCCTACGTGGGCGATGTGGGATAATTCCCACATTTTTCCCCACCCGCGCGAGGAAAGAAGGGAAAGGGAATATCATTCCCTTCCCTTCACGTCGGGCCCTCTAGCCCAACCGGTTGATCAGGCCGGGCTAAGGCCCTCGATAGGGGGGCATCAGGGTTTCGAGTCCCTTTGGCACCAAAACCTTTTGCCACAAGGAGCCAACGGCAAGCATAATTAAAGGTAAAAAATATATTTTTTTTTTTGTAAATTTTTAATTATTTTTAATCATTTTATTTAATAATTTAATATCTTTTGTATAAAATCAATTTTTTTTCATAAATTACATTGATTTTTTACAAAATTAATTTTATTATTGATTAAATAATGATTAGATTATTAAAATTTTGCATTAAAATAGAGAATTAAGGATCTATTTTTGCAATCAAATCAAAAGGAGCTTTTGTTTTCTCCAAGAGGGGATATAAGACATAGAAGAGCACTTATTTTTCTTGCAAATTAGAAAGCCATAAAAACTCTTCTCAACCTTGTTAATTTAGCATACAAGAAAGGATCAAACTTGAATTCTTTTTGCAAATTAGACAACAAGGAGACTGAAATTTTTTGTAAAATTCAAAAGGCAAAGTGTGCATTTGTTTTCTTCGAGGGGGGATATAAGACATAAAATTGCACATTATTTTTTGCAAAAATTGAGAAGAAATTGTAAGCTTGGGCCCATAAAAACCAAGTCGTTTGTCGACTAGTTCTGGAAGCCTTTCAAACGCGGGTCGTGTGTCGACTTGTCTTGAAAGGAGTGCTCATATTGTTCATTTTGCAAAATAAAAAGGGGAAGACAATATTGTACTTCTTTTGCAAAATTGTAAAACAAAGTAGGAGACATAAAAATATCATTTTTTTGCACAACACATTAATATTTTGTTGCAAAAATTAAAAAGGTGCATTTTCGATTTTACTCGACACCTTCATTGGCAAATTAGGTGCATTTTCGGTTGCATTCGACACCTAGGTGATAAGAATTTTGTGGGCATTCTTGTTTGATTATTGCATTATTTCTTTTTGCAATTATAAGTCATAGAATCAAGAACACACTAAACCCCAAAATTTCACAAATTTGTGTAAATCCTTGCACATATTTAAAGCCAAAATTACTTGATATTCTCTCCTAAATCAACAAAACCCCTAATTCACTCTTATTTGTTTGGCTTAATTTCCTCAAACTGATTATTCCTCTTCAAAGAGGATTTTCAGGCAGGTGCCATTAAATATCTGTTTGAGTGAATTATCTTTTGGTACTCTTTTAGGGTAATAAAAAAGAAAGAACAAGTTTTTGAAAATAAGGAACCTTAAAAAGTTGCAATCCTTTGCACTAAGGGGGGATAATTCCTTTCTTCCTTCAAAACACAGATTTTTGACAAGAGGGAACTAAAACTTGTAAAGGCAATCATAAAAGTAGAAGTCATAAAAATTATACCTTTTCTTTTAGACTTCATAATAGCAATCATGCTTGAAGTTCTTACAATAAGGAAGGATGATTTGGTGAACTTTTTGATAAAATTGCCTAGAAAGCATAGTTTTGCACAAATTGTAAAAATGACAACCATGACACCATTCAGTGTTGGTTTCAAAACAAGCAAAACTAAAATGGCAAAGGCACATCACAGAAGCCATATTTCTAGTGAAGTGTCTCATTCGGATTCTGATTCTGGTTCAAAGAGAGCACACAGAGTGCTAATTTCTAGAACAGTTTTGTAGAGGGAAAACACATGTGTCCCTTGGGCAAAAGCACCATTTTCTCTCTCTCTTTTTTGGCTTCATAAATAGCATAAGTTTTTGTTTGAAGTACTTGCAATAAAGGGGTGCTTGTACCTCTTTTAGGCTTCATAAATAGCAAATTCTCATTGTTTGAAGTACTTGTAACAAAAGGAGGGAATTTTCTAGTGTAAAATTGCCTAGGAGGCAATATTTGTAAAATCCTTCACAAAACTCTTGAGTTGCACATATTTTGCAATTAAGGGGGGATATACATTTCTTTTCTTCACAAATTTTTGTAAAAAGAGAAGAAGACTTATAAGGGTGCATTTTCGGCATCGTCCGACACCTTAGTCATGCTTCTTTCAGAAATTAGATACAACATGTTTTGCAATGAGAAGGGGGGAACTTATAAGGGTGCATTTTCGGCAATGATCGACACCTTAGCTACCTAATATTTTGCAAACTCATATTGTAAAATGAATGAATCTCGTATGAAGTGATCTACTCTACTACACCTAGCGATTGCAGTGGCTGGTTACCCATGCAATTCGGTTGGATGATGTGATTACTATAAGGACATTCATTGGTGTGAAGACAAAGTGAGGAATGACCCACTTTTTGCTTAGGAGAAGATAGAGCATTGTGATAGAGCAAAGAACCAGCAGATCGACATCCTTTTCACTGTATTGGGGCAGTTATATACTTTACCCAAATATTTTTGTATTAGAGGATATGTATGTATTACCCAAATAATGTAATAAGGGGGTATGTTAGAGTAAATATTCCATCATTTGGATATTTTACCCTTTCCCTACATTAGGTAGATTTTATTTACTGCATGGTAAAAAGTAGCTTGTTACTTTTTACCACTAGTATTTACTTTTACTACTAGGTTAGTTACCTTTTACTATTTATTGTTTACCTTTTGGATATTTATCTAAATATCCTAGGTTAGTCATAGTCAATTTGACTACGTAGTTAGTTGTTAGCATATTACTCTCCTAACGCGCTCTGTTAGCATTATTTGTGCTATTTAGTTAATATTACCTATTTTGTAACCTATTTAAACTATAGTTCCTAAACTATATGGTTAATACAAATATTTCATTTCATTCATATTTTCTTGGTCACAAGTACTTTACCAAATGAGTGGAAGCAGTCCCCTTAACGTCAATGACCATGAATTGTAGAGTTCATGCTTCACAATATCATCTATCACTTTAGGATCCAATTTAAGATAATTTTAGATAATTGTACTTCATTTAAGAACAAAAATATGTGGGATTTAACATCCAAATATAACATTCAACACAATTTTGTGACACTATATTATCTATAAGAAAATGGGTAAGCAGAAGCCTCAAACAAAATAATCATAGCCATATTAAATAAGATGGTAAAATAAAATCATAAGGATTGACATCTATAGTTACCTCTTGCATTATGGGCTTACAGAACTAGCATGCAAATGCCCACTAGGGCAACATCATTTTCTTTTATATATGGTGTTGAGGCCATTATGGCATTGAAGATAGAAATTTCAACATTACGCATTGCATTGAAAGAGTTTATTGATGATGACACTACACGGTAAGCTCACCTTAATCAATTGACCCTTCTTGATGAACATCACATCAATGCTCTTGAGCATCTATGCATTTACCAAGATTTTATAGCATGATATTATAATAATAAAGTCCACCTGAGATACTTTAAGGTTGGAGATCTCATTTTCAGAGAGAAATAATAGAATTCAAACCTTCTGCCACACCTATGAGACAAATTTGTGACCAACTGGATAGGTCCTTATATCATCTTAAAGAAGATTAGACCTGGGACATATCACCTAACATTTTTAGAATGTTTTTAAGATCTTGAGCCTCTCAACATTATTCATTTGAAGGCATTTTACACATAAAATAATAAAAAATAAAAAAAATTCTAAAATTTCAAAAAAAAAAATCATAAAATTCCAAACAAATAAAAAAACATCAAAATAAAAAAGCTCCAAATGCATCTTAAGCCATTTTTTCAACTCAAAAAAAGCCCCAAAGGTATCTCTAGCCATTTTGTCAACTAAAAAAAATTCCCAAAGGCATCATAAGCCCTTTTGCCAACTCATGAAAGGCTCCAAAGGCATCATAAGCCCTTTGGTCAACTCACAAAATGCCCCAAAGGAATCATAAACCCTTTGGTCAACTCACAAAAAGCCCCAAAGGCATCATAAAACCTTTGGTCAACTCACAAAAGGATCCAAAGGTATTTAAGTCTTTTGGTAAAAAATAAAACATAAAAACAAAAAAAAAAATGAAAACATTAAAATACAAAAACATTTGCATCTTACATTTTGCATTTGCATTCATGTAATTGCATTACATTAGGCATATTGCATCCATTGCATTCACATTAGGATAGAATGTATTTTTAATCTTGCAAATGGTGTAACGTTTGTATGCCAATCATGCATATTCAAATCCTCATTCATCCATAACCCATGTGAGTAACTGTGTTTTTCAACACAACCCCTTCCTGTTGCTATGAGGAATATACTAAGGTTTTTGGTCATTCAGCCATAGCTAGTGATATTTTCAGATTTTGTAGAAATATCTCTTTTATTTTATAGATGAGATATAGTTTTGATAACACCAAGCATATATAAAAAACCCATCACTAATCAACACATTAACCATCCAAATTAGGACAAGGAAAGATGAACACTACAAAGTGGTCCTAGTCACCTTAAGCAAAAGGTTTTACTTACTCATTTGGTGATGTGCATGGTATATAGTGTTGATCATTGAAAAAAGGACAAGCTCCCCCCTACCCAAATAAACCCCTTTCTTTATCAAAATGAGAAAAATTCCAAAAGAAAATCAAATCCCTTGCTAAAAAAAAAACAATAAAACAAAAATATAAAATAAATATTGATCTTCATCACTAAGCATGAGCAAGTATCCCAATAAATTAAAAGAAAATAAAGGGGGTGAAGAGCTTGAATCCCTAGAATGTTCACTACTTGAAACCATAGAGTGATCCCCAATACACCAATGGGTTGAATGAATCCCTACTTACATTGGGGTATGTCTATGCAATTTACAAATGAGCTAGCTTTAGGTGGCCTGTATTATCTAGTGATCTAGTCTAACTATGTTCAAACTCAAGATCAATATGGAAATTTGGTGATCCTCATTACAGTAATGGTATGAATGAATCCCATCTAGAAATGAGGTAGTCTTATGTTTTATCTAATATATTCATTTGCTCACACAGGGATAATGAATATCTTGGTCTTCATAACAAATACTTTATTTTTAGGATTCTAGTATGGTCATTATACAACTTATAATTAATAAAATAGGATGTTTGAGTCTCATGGAAGACCTAAAAAAAATCTTCATAGCAACAAAATATCTCAGATCATAAATCATTACATATCATACTACTTTCATCTCACATATGGATGCTTAAATGATTAATTATTATGATAAGAGTTACCATTTTCATTCATGATTTTTATACATTATGTGGTGTCACCCATTAGATTGTTAATCACATATTACATTCATTCCTTATGTTTTAAATGTTTAAAGCATACAGGTTCATTTACATTAGATCATCATCATGTAAATAATGCATTACATACATTGCATTCATCATATCATATCAATATGGATTAGATACATACAAATAAAAAAATAAAAAAATATGCATTTAACATCTAGCATTGCATCC
The DNA here is from genome assembly GCA_028583015.1 of Wollemia nobilis. NCBI lineage: Eukaryota > Viridiplantae > Streptophyta > Pinopsida > Araucariales > Araucariaceae > Wollemia > Wollemia nobilis. The sequence continues at coordinate 6,211,067 of JAQPPZ010002121.1, forward strand.
ATATATGCATACATAAGTAGTCCATCTACATATCTAAATCATAACACCTAACCATACATAAATCATCTAGCTAGTGCATGCTATTAATACATAACATCATATATCGTAAGATCATAAGAATTGCATTCATGTGTATCTCATAAACATCAACATAAAAGAAAAAATACATAAATACACATAATGAGTCTCAAACCATAATATCATATATATGTGTCTATCATAAGTACATAGAGGTATATCAAAAATACTCGTAGGCTAAAATAGTGTAGGTCACATGACCTTACACTAAAAAAAGATACAATGTGCTCAAGCATGATTATGAGTGGCTTGCACCACTAGTGTCACCTCCACCCTCACCATCCTCTCTATGAGGTGGCCTAGATCTAGTACCTACTATACTCTTTGTTCAAGCCCCTAAATTATGACTGGGATGCACAAATGACAGCCTTGACTCACATCACCTACTCTAGTGTGATCCCCCTACTGTAGACCTATCTTGAGGAGTACCACCTAGCATCTGATAACATATAAGCCTCAAAATCCTCCTAATATCCCTTGTAGGTGCCTAACCTCTACCCCTAAATCTAAACCTATTGGACCCTGAGTAGATGGAGTGGTCGGTACAACGTATGATTGTAGAGCATATCTCTTTGTAGTGAGTTGCTCTATCATAGTCAATGTTGAATCAAGTCGAGTTTGTAGAGAGGTAATCTCCTCCTCATATTCATGCCATGTGGGCTACCTTATTGTCATCTAGATTTGTACTATAGTGAGAGAAGTGTCCCACTCTATGATCTATCACTGAGCTATCTGAATCTCAGCCTCTATGTTGTGTAGATAATCTTAGATGGGAGACTCTTACTCCTCTAGAGCTACCTCATCCTCCTCCTCTGGTGCTACTTGCTCCTCGGTAGCTTGACCCCACTCCTATGTCCTAGGTCACACCCATCGCACATTAGGATCCTCCTCAAGTGCCTCATATCTAGATCAACCTAGGCGACTACCACCCTACCATAGTCATGTAACCCACCACTAGCTGTATGCATCTGTAGTACTAGAATCCACTATACCAGCATTAACTACAAGAGGATCTACCTCCTCTACAAGAGCTATAACATGGGGCACTATAAGATCTGTCTCTTCCTGGATTTTTCAGTATAGAACTGGCTCGAGTGAAATGTCTTGCTTGACCCCAAACTGTGTAGTTACCCAGGAGTAATGAAAGAACTCCCTCACCCTTGTCTTACGATCGATGACCCATCGATTGCATATTATTTGTGCCATAAATTAGTCTACTTTAGGCTAAGTAGGATAATCCACATTAGATATCTAGATAATATCTCTAGCTTATAGTCTAGTCATAGTACCTATGTAGTGTACCAAATCTCATGAATGGCAGTGACTTTGTTGTCCCTCTACATCCCATGGCCATCTAGCCCCATAACACTGAGACCTAGCTATTATGGTAGTGATCTCTTGGGGCAGTCCTACTGGGTGGTCCACTAGGATATGCTCTTAACCCTAAATCTATAGTAGGCTACATTCTACCCCTGCCTAACCTTGTTGAATATTGTACAACCTGTCATAGAGCTGCACTAGTAGGACACTCCCCCAAGACATGATTATGGGCTTTATACTATCCATCAGGTCTTGCAACATCACCAATAGGTTCCATGGGAACATAACTCTAGAAGTATTTTGAAAGAAGCATGTTGTAGATGACGTACATTAGAAGGGTTTGGTGCCATGTTAATACATTAGCCTGATACTAGTGAGTGATAGGAACTCCTCCATGATGTATATCTCCTATATATTTCCATGCACGGGTAATGAATACTCTATAAAAAACCACTATATTGTGTCTAGTAAGCAAGGATATGATGGCTCATCCATCGAAAGGGATCCTACAGATCTTATAAACATCCTCAGGTGTAACGATCATCTCACTGATAGGGATATGGAAGCTGTTCATGTGGTAGTCAGGTCAAATCTGTCATGTACACCTGATTTGAAATCATCATTGGTAGGTGATCAATGTACATCAGACCCCATGCATCAAACCAATCCTAGTCAATGTAGACCATAAGGGGAAATATCTCAATGAGCAACTCAGGATCTTGAGCCCATGCAGACAAGAGCTAAAGTGTAAAATAAATGTCTAATTAGATGTACTTTCACTCAAAAAGCACAATAAATCCAAAAATAGTATAACAATAACCCATAATACAACAAAGGTATAAACATAATAAGAAAATACACCAAAATAAGCAAAAAAATCAAAATTTACACTTGAAAAATTCAAAAAAATCAAATTGCCTGGTCACTTGAGAGTAATGAAATAAATCCCTCACCCTTGCCTTGTGATCAATGACACATTGATTGTGCCACACCCATGCCATGAATTGGTCTACCCCTACTCTCCAAATAATACGTAATGTGCCAAATCTCCTACATAACGGTGACTCTATTGCCCCTCTACATCCCATGGCCATCTATCGCCATAGTACTGAGACCTAGCTATGATGGTAGTGATCTCTTGGGATAGGCCTTCTAGGTGGTCCAATTAGATATGCTCCAATCCCCAAATCTGTAGGAGTAGACTGCATGCTACCCCTACTCGAACCCATCGCTAAATCCTATACAACTCATCATAGAGCTGTGCTAGTAGGGCACTCCCCTAAGCCATGATTATGGGCTCCACACTTGATGCGTAGTCATTATACACATCATTAATTCTCAATGAATTTGTCAATCCAGGGCAGTGTACAAGGCTATCTATGGAAGAAGGGGTGAACAAGGTTATAACTTAGGTCAATCTGGAGCAACAGGTCTTATTGGTGAAACCGATTGTGTGGGGGATTTAGGACATTCCTATCTCTAAATTGCATAAATTAAACCTTAATCTAGTTGCAGAAATGGAAACTAATCATTAACTACAGAAATGAAATCCTAATTACAATTGCAGAATGAGACCTAATTATGTTGCAGAAATAACAGTTGTAGAATTAGAAGTCTGATTATAATTGCAGAAAGGAAATCTATTTACTTTTGCAATAATGGAAACCTAATTATAGCATGGAAATTAAACCCTGTCAATGCTCTGTAATAGAAGGTTGTCAATCTTCTATGCAGGGGTTGACAACAAAACACAAAATGCAAGAAATTACAGAAAACAACAAATTCTAGAAATGACAGTCTGCAATAAATTGAAAGCTTTGCTGAAAGTGGAGATTACAACCAAACCATTAATCACAATATCATCCCAATCATAAAATAAGCTAATATTGCAAATGCTATTAGTTGTTTACAAAGAAATGAAATGACAAGTTCTACAACTCATTCTGCTATAGCAAAATCAGAATAAAAACCTGTTGTTAGTCCTCCTCCTAGGTCTGGAAGTGGCCAGCCTCCTTGTCCAGAAGAAGGTATGAGTCTCTCTCTCTCTAGATCTTACTCACACTCATTTACAATAATATGAATAGAAATAGTGCACTTTATTGATTCAAGAACATGATTACAATAATTCTGCTGAAAACCTGTTACAGGACTGTAACAATCACTTTTCTAATTATTGCCTATTTTCTCCTATACTTACTTCTCTACTCTCTACTTTTCTACCTACCTAGCTCAACCTGAATGGGAGCCATACTTATAGATGTCCTAAGATCTACTTACAAACTGAGAATATCTCAAAATATCTAATCCTATTATGCTGCAACAATTCCTGGGTTTATCCTAGAAGAGGATCAAACTTGATCTTTCCATAAATGGTGGCTTTGGTCGGCAAGGACGACAAAGTCAGATGGGAGATATTTTCCCTTACCCTTTTCAATATTTCTTTCCCTTTTTCTAGCATCAGAAATCGGTCAACAAGTCAAAAAGCACATTCTATTTTCATTCCGAAGATAAGTGGCTCATTCCGAAGAGACTGCAATTCTCATTCCGAAGATCCGCTCATTTCGAAGATACTGTGTTTTCTCATTTCAAAGATATCTGTTCATTCCGAAGAGACTTCAGAATGAACAAATGTGTGCTCTTTAAATGATTTCCTCTGCATTTCTCAGGTGGGTTATCTCTCAAGATCAGATTTCAATGGTCTTCATCTCTTTCCATATGTGAATTCCATGCCTTGCCATTCATTGGCAGCTGGCTAGAATTTACATGGGAAAAACTAGTTTTTGCTGCACAGTAATAGTTTGCTTGCACTATTGCTAGATTTAGGTAAAATAAATGCTTGAGACATATCAAAACATGATTAGTGAAATGTTGCTATCAACCTAAGCATATCTCATTTAGCAAGTCATAACAAAATAACATAAAACTATGCAAAAAGTTGTAAAAATCAGAATATAGTATTTCAGATACATTTATCATGCAAATAGTTAATACACAACATATTGAATCAACTTAACTAGCATATCAGATTAAACATAAGAGTTTGTAGGCAATTTCAATGTTCAAAACATGTTATGATTGAGGCATTTCCAGGCCTCATCATTTTCCCCCCAACTTATATTAATGCATGTCCTCATGCATTCTATTGGGCTATGGAATCACATATGTCCATGTTCAAATTCCATGACCTGTAGAACAATTTCTTGCCTATATAATATCCCCTATTCTCCTGAAGGTTTCTGAGCCATTCTTCAAACTGTTCATCAGGTTGGGCATCTTCTTCAAAGTAGAATGGAACTGGAGTAATGATTGTTGGAGGCCTAAATCTGAGACCTATCCAATGATGTTGCATGATTTCAATCAACTGTATCACTCCTTCTGCCCTTCTTCTGGACCATTCTAAGTTGATGGGGGAGATGGGTTCTCTTTTCTGTAAAGACATGGAAAGTTCAGCCCATCTATTTCTGTAGATTGATAATGCTGGAACAAAATTGTCATTACAAAAATTCTGAAATCTAGTCACACAGTCCCTTAAATTGTTCAAGTACATCCTCTTTACATCATCCCTATTCATCATAGTGAAGTGTTGTCTGGTGATAATTGGGTGATTTGGCTGAATTGCTCTGACTAACAATTCAGCTCTTGATTCAATTTCTTTATTCTGCCTTTTCTCCTGGTCCCAATAAAACTGATTCTGCAAAGTGGACATGAATGCCCTCAATTGAACATCTCCAATGTAAATTTGAGGGTGAAATTCTACTTCTTCTAGAATAAAGAAGTTGTGTAAAAATAGTTCACATAGGAGATTTTTTTGCTCTATAGGGCTATCAAAATATGCTTCCAGGAAATCTGTAGTTGTGTCCAATTTATATGGGAGACCTGAGCTAATCCTCATGACCTGCCATCTGAGGTATTTCTCCTTCAGAATAAGACTGTAAAATCTGGTCGATCATCTGAATTGGACCAAAAACTCAATGATCTGACATAAATCAGTCACTTTTTCTTTTAATGCCTGGATCTCTGTTTCCTTTGCCTCTAGCTGTTTTCCTTCCAATTTGAATTTTTCAATCCTAGTGGCAAGCTTCTCATATCTGATCACCCAACTGGCTATGTCTGCATTATATTGTTCTAGGGATACAGTATTAGGTGGTCTAACTACAGGTGGAACTCTAGGTAGCAGATCTACCTGAACCCCTTTTTCTGCCACTTCTATTGGTTGATCATCTATCAACAATTCTACCTGTACCCCCTTTTCTGCTATTTCTACTGGTTTGTCATCAGACAATAATTCCACTTGCACCCCCTTATCTGCTATTTCTACTGAAGGTGTAACAGTTTGAAATACAGAGACCTCAATAGAAGGAGTACTTACTTGAACAGTTTCATGCTGCTGCTTGGACTGTTCCTATGCTGGTGACTCATCTCCAGTATCTTCTGCTATGCTCTTTGCCAATTCTGAAGCATCTTCAGAATGAGAAGGCAATGCTTTAGAATGAAAGGGTGCTACTTCAGAATGAGCACCTATGTCTGCCTCAACAGAGTCATCTACCCTAGATAAATCCATAAGTAATTGAGCCAAATCATCCTCATCAATGGATACAGTTGGCTATTTTTTAGATTATGATAACCTTTTTCTCAATTCTGCCACTTCCTGCTGTAATTTTGCAATCTTCCTTTCTTGCATCTCAATGATGTTTTCTTTCTCTTCAATCCATCTGGTTTGTGTTTTGACAACACTTCTTGCTGCTCTCAGCTGTTCTGTGATGTCTTCCTCCTCTGTTTCTAGTTCAGAATCTGATGCAGACAAATTATCTGTAGTTGGCTGCTCAACAACTATATCTTCTTCTACTTCAGTTATCTACTCTTGTTCAGGAGGCTCTATGAAACTGTCTATGACTGCATCTACAATTTCTATGGCCTGTTGAACTGTAGCCACTTCAAAACTATCCTGCCCAGTTTCTTCCTCAATTATCTATTCAAGGAATTCTGGAAAGTTTTCAGGGGTTGGTTGTATTTCTATGATATCTGGACTGCTTTGTCCACCTTCTTCTTCTATGACCTATTCTGCCATTTCCCTCAAGTGGAGTCTTGTAGACCTCCTAGTTCCAGATGCAAACTTCTTCTTTTTGCTTTGTTTTTTGGTGACAACAGGGGTTGTGGGGACAGTTTCAGATGCTTCTATTTCCCTTGTTGTTTCTTCCCCTATTTGGCTAGGTGCTTCACTTCCCTATTCTGACAAATCAGTAACAATTTCAAAAAAATGGACCTTCTTCTATTTTTTTGTTCTACTGCCAGTTCTAGACCCTCTCTTTTTTTGTTTCTTAGCTCGTGAGGTTGAAGGTTCTGGAGCAAGGTGTTTTGTTGCTATTGTTGGGTGTGTTTCTTTCTCTACAATAGCCTCTACAATAGTTTCTATTTCTTCTTCTACAATAGCCTCTATAGTAGCTGTTTCTTCTTCTAAAATAGCATCAGTAACATCTGTTTCTTCTTCCTCCTCATCCTCATCTCCAAAAATTACATCATTTAGGGTAGAGTAAAACCTATCAAAGCTCCTAGGGTTTCCTCTAAAATGGTGCTGGCAAACTAGTTTGATGAGACCATGGTGGCGAGGGCTTCCTTTTCCTTCCTGATATCTTTTTGCCATGTTTTTCAATTCTTGGTGCAGGTACAGGGGAAGATTTACCCTAACTTTTGGTTGTTGCCTACCATGTCTGAGATGGTTTAAAATTTTTAGATGATGCCCTGACAATAGTACATACTGCCCTTCACAGGTTAGAAATTTGATTACCCATGTGGCCACTTCATCCCAGGGTTCCTATAGGCTGGCCCTTTTTACCCCCTTGCATGTGTTATTATGTGTTAAATATTCTGGCTCCCTATCATTTTCTTCTAGAAATTGATTAACTATATTCACCAATGTATTTTTGCCAGATCTAGAAATTGGAAGACCTTCTAATGGCAGCTCAGTAATTTGACTCAAAACTTCAGGGGTTACCTCAATTGTCATGTCGTTAATGTGTGCCCGATTGTTTCTGAATGTGTGGGTGAACATGTCGACCAAATCTTCAGAGGAACCATTAAACTTATCCAAAAATGGCATAAGCCCTCCATCTTCAAAAATCTACAGCACTTCTGGATTCTCTCGGAGGTGGGTGGTATCCACTGGTTCCATTTTTGTCTTTCACCCCATTTTCCTATTTGGGTACATTAAAAACCACTCACTTCTACTGCTATTCCTCTACTGGATCACTGGTTTCTAGTGTGTGCAGACTTGCAGGGTTTTGTTCCAGGTTTTCAATTGCCCTATTTTTCTTCTTCGAAATGAACCGTAATCTGAGCACTGTACCTCATAATCATTTTGCGTTAGCAAATATGTCTTCGAAAGGAAGGGTGGCACGCATTTCTATTTTTTCTCTAAACACATGTCCATTAATGGTTGCGTAGATGTCCTTGCCATCAGATCCACCTTACTCATTTTTAGGTTTTTCTATTTCGTCCATAGATTTTCACGTGCATGTTTATTAGCATCAAAAAATGGTGGCATACTATTGGTCACGTCCCTCGTGATTCTGGTACTTTTCTAAATGAGTGCAAAAACAAACCACATCCTAACTGACACGTGTTCATTTATCGTATGCAGCCAAAAGAATTTTTACTTGATCATATTTTTTTCCTTCCTTGGATGCCACGTGGAAATGTTATATTGAATGCTCTTTTCGAAGATTATGATTTATTGCAAAAACAACACTTCATTTCGAAGATCATGCTTCTTTGTGAAGTCAAATCCTCATTCCGAAGATAAATCCTCATTTCGAAGACAAATCCTCTTTTCGAAGATCAGGCTGCATTGCGAAGGCAAATCGTCATTTCAAAGACAGAACTTCATTCCGAAGACAAATCCTACTTCATTTCGAAGACAAATCCTGCTTCATTCCGAAGATGATGCTTCATTGTGAAGGCAAATCGTCATTTCGAAGACAAAGCTTCATTTCAAAGACAAATTGTCATTCCGAAGACAAAGCTTCATTCCAAAGACAAAGTGCAATATTCATTCTGCTGTCATTTCAAAGACAATTTCAATCCGAAGACAATACAACAATTAATCTGAAGAAGATAGCAGGCACTATTTTTGGCATTCTTGTTCCGAAGATTAGGCAGAAATCAATATTCTCATTCTCAAAACATGTTTTAAGTATGCCAACTCTTATGGATACCTTTTATGCTAATGGTTAATTGTTGTATACTATATACCAATCATTTACAATGAAGAAATGTAAGAAATATATACCTGATTAAAACAAGTTAATGCAAGTTTTTGAAGAATGACTGCCTTTGTTGATGTTCTGCTGAGATTTTCTGCAATATTTCAAAACAAGTGCAATTGGTGAATTTGTACAATGATGGTTCAAAAATTTTCAAGGTTATGCATGCCATAAAACTGGTTTTCATGCATACCAACCTAGTAGTGCCTTAGGAAAGGTTTTCACTGCTGAGTTATTCATTTTTCTCTCTTTTTTTTTCTTGGTTTCTTTTTTTTTTTTACCTCTCATTTTCTCTCTTTTTTCTTGATTCTGATTATGCCCATGAAGGAATTCATGATTTCCCTAAAATCATGCCCATGAAGGAATTCATAATCAAAATTTATTCATCTTTTTGTTTTCTATTTTTTCTAATTTTTTTGTATTTTTTTGCTTTTTCTTGAAATCCATGATCATGCTGATTGTTTTGAAGTGGAAGAGGAAATCTCTTCCACCTATTGTGTATCCAAACTGTCAAGCTGCTGCAAGAATTCCTCTTTAGTTAGAGGTGTATGGTACACCTTGAGGCGATGTCCATTCACTACCAACTTTCTCTGTGACCCATCAATAGGAGATAAACGAGCTGCTCCATTGTCAAATACCTCTTCAATCTGGTAAGGTCCAAGCCATCTAGTTCTCAGCTTTCCAGGGAAGTCCTCATAGCGAGAATCAAACAGCAAAGCCCAATCTCCTTGTTGAAGTTTCCTCTACTGAATGTGACTGTCATGCCACAACTTCCTCTGCTCCTGGATTACTTCAGTTTGGTGCAGAGCATCCAACCTAAGTTCATCCAATGCATTCAACTGTAGAATCCTATCTGTCTATGCTTGTGACAATTCAATTCCAATTTCCAATGTTGTGCACAATGTTAGTAGCTCAAATTCAATAGGTAGGAGGGGCTTTTTACCAAAGACTAGTTCATAAGGTGTGAATCCAATAGTGGATTTCCAAGTAGTATTGTAAGCCCACACTGCTTCAGGTAATTTATCTAGCCAGTTTCTCCTATGAAAAGCTACTATTTTTGTCAAGATTCATTCTAGTTCCTTATTTGTTACCTCAACTTGGCCATTTGCTTGTGGGTGATAAGGTGATGATTTTCTATGTTTGATTTCATATAATTCTGTAAATGCCTCAATGACTTTAGATGCAAATTGGGGTCCTTGGTCTATGGTGATAGACCGGGGAGCTCCAAATCTCTAAAAAATCTGAGTATACAAGAAATCAATGACCTTCTCTTCATGAGCATGTTTGAAAGCACGCACCTCTACCCACTTTGTCAAGTAATCAGTGCATACTAGAATATGCACCTTTCCTTGAGAAGGTGGATCAATAGGTCCTACAAAATCAAGCCCCCACCTCTCAAATGGCTCTAAAACCAATTGAGGCTGTAGTGGCATTTCATTTGTATGAGTGGGTTTCCCCATTCTTTGGCATGCATCACAATGCCTCGTGTACTTTTTCACATCCTTGGAAGAGATGGCCAATAATATCCTGTCCCTAAGATTTTCCTAATTGTGCTTTTTACAGAGTAGTGTCCACCTGAGGGTTCATCATGACAAGCCCTAAGGATATCATATACCTCATCCTTTCGGATGCACCTACGTAACACATGGTCAGGACTGCACTTAAAAAGTATACCCTTAATCCATTCAAAAGAAGAACTCTGTTTGATCAATTGTTTTTTCTGTTTTGAAGTGAAATGTGGAGGAACTTTCCCTGTGACCAAATAATTGGCTATATCTGCAAACCAAGGTGATTGGACTGATATAGCAAATAATTTTTCATCAAGAAAAGTGTCCTCAACTAATTCCCCTTCATCTGTGTTCTGCAACCTGGACAAGAAATCTGCTACAACATTAGCTTTTCCTGGTTTGTTGATTATAGTGATATCAAATTCTTGCAGCAACAGTAACCAACGAATAATTCTTGCACTTACCATAGGCTTATTCATCAAATACTTAATGGTTGTATGATCTGTGTGAATAAATATTTGATAACCTGTGATGTAATGCCTGAATTTGTTGATGGCATAAATTACTGCCAAGAATTCCTTCTCAGTTGTGGTATAATTTTTCTCAGCTCCTATCAAATTCTTGCTAATGTAGTAGATGGCATAGTGTTCACCATTGTCAATTTGTCCTAATGCTGCTCCAATTGCTATATTGGAAGCATCAGCCTGTATGTGAAATGGTAATGTCCAATTAGGTCCTCTTAACACAGGTGGAGTTACTAATTTCTCTTTCAGAGCTTCAAATGATTCCTGACACCTTGCAGTCCAGGAAAATTCAGAATCTTTAGTCAATAGGGCAAACATGGGATTGGCTATTGTGCTAAAGCTGGGAATAAACCTGCGGTAAAAACCAATGTGTCCTAGGAAGCTTCTGACATCAGTCTGAGTTTTAGGAGGAAGAAGATTCTTGATAATTTCCACCTTCTTTGGATCAACCTGGATCCCTTGAAGAGAGATGTGATGACCAAGAACTATTCCTTCCTTCATCATCATAAAACATTTTTCTGGATTCAAGGATAACTGGTATGTTTCACAATGAGTTAAAACTCTGTCAAGGTTTTCTAATGTAAAGTCAAAAGTCTGTCCACATACTGTGAAATCATCCATGTATATCTCAACACTGTTGGTAGTCAGATCAGAAAAAATTGCTAAGACCGCTCGCTGAAATGTTGTTGGGGCATTACACAAACCAAAAGGTAAAACCCTATAGGCAAATGTTCCCCATGGACAGGTAAAGGTTGTTTTCTCTTGATCTTCAAGTGCAATCTGAATTTGATTATATCCACTAAATCCATCAAGAAAACAAAAGTATTTCTTTCCAAGGAAGGGTATCTAACACCTGATCTATGAAAGGTAATGGAAAATGGTCTTTGTATGTCACTTTATTCAGCTCTCTATAGTCTACACATACTCTCATTTTTCCATTTTTCTTAGGAACTATAACCAATGGAGAGACCCACTGGCTATCAAAAATTGGGTAAATGAATCCTACCTCCAGAAGTTTTTCAATTTCTTCCTTTACAATATCCCTTAGGGCAGGATTCAGTCTTCTCTGGGGTTGTCTTACTGGCTTGACTTCTTCAGTATAAATTATGTGGGTGCATATATCAGGGTGAACTCTTGACATATCTTTGTAGTCCCAAGCAAAAGCATGAACATGCTTCTGCAAGACAGCTATCAATTTTTCTTCCTCTTCCCTAGTAAGCCAACTATAAATGTTCAAAAATTTGCCTGGCTGGACTTCTATTTGTTTTGTATTTGGAAGGACTGAATTCACTTCTTCATACCTGGTGATTAGGGAGTTAAGAGGACACTACTGATATGGGAGGAAATAAGAAGTTTCTATTTCATTGCTTCCTGATGGAAGCATATCCTGTATGGAACAATGAGAAGGAAAAATCAGGTGATGGTGCCACCCATGTGGTAGTGAAACAGAGTTTTCCTGTGATAGTGCAGATGGTTCACCTTCAAAATTTTGGTTCTCCTCATTCCTTAACAACTGATGGATATTTACTGCTTCCTCTTCTAACCCTTGTTCATGCAGAACATTCATTAGGATAGTTTCATTCTCTAAAGTTTCTGTGTCATGGAGGTCTTCTATGTGTTCCCTTACTACCAAGGTGGCTAGTGTGGAAATAACCTCCTCTGGTTCTTCATCTGAATCAAGAAACCATAACTGACCTAAAAAATTGCTAGAGGGTCTTGTAGGAGGATACAGAGAGATCTGTTTTAGATCAATACCATTTGAAATAGTCATTTTTCCAGATCTGCAGTCTATGAAGGTTGTTGTAGTTGCAAGCCAAGGTCTTCCCAAAATGATGGGATATCCATGTGCTGAATTTCTTGGCTGTAAAACCAAAAAATCTGTAGGGAATTCCCAAGAAGAAACTTCTATAGGGACATCTTCAATGATACCTTCAGGTTTTGCAACTGACCTATCAACCATTTCTAAAACTATAAATGTGGGGCTGAGATGTTTGAGCTGTAATTGTTTCATTATATCCTTGGTCATGACATTTATTGCAGCTCCTAGATCTACTAAGACATTTGATATTGGTACTGAACCTATGGTAACTATGATAACTGGACTTCCTGGGTCACTATACTTTGGAGGTACTAGTTTTCCAGACAAGAGATCAACTATCTTTCCTTCAACCTGAATAGTCTTGGGAAATGCTTTCTTTTTTCTTCCTGCTCTTCTAATGCACAAATCTCGGATAGTACTTTTAATCACTGGTATATCCTTAATGGCTTGCAATAAGGGCAATGATATAGTTAACTTTCTAAGTTCCTTGACCAGGTCTGACTCAAAATTTTTTACTGTGGTATTGAATCTTTCAAGATATGGAATTATCCTTGATGAAGGTAATTGTTTTGCCTGTGGTTCTATTTTTTCTTCTTCTTTCTCTATTGTTGGTTTAACTCTAACTGGTTCCAAAGGTTCTTGCTCTTCATTTTCCTTGATTTTAATTGAAACAGGTTCAGGTATAACTTTTCCTGAACGAAGTTGGATGTTACTACAATCAAGAACATTTATTTCAACATTTTCTTTAGCTTCAGCCACATAGACAGGGGATGCCTGTCTCATGTTGTTTGGATTAGTGACTGATTGAGCTGGAAGTTGAGGTTGTTTCACCTGTTGTGTTTGTTGTGGTTGGTTCTATTTTTCTTGAAAATTTTGATTAGGTGCAGGCAACAAATGTTGAGTTTGACCTTGATTTCTTTGTTGCCTTGGATAGGACTGGTATTGTTGACTCCACTATGGTTGATTTTGCATCCAATGTGGATTATTCTGATTCTGATTCTAGGGTGGGTTGTTTTGATTCCATGATGGATTATTCTGATTCTGATTCCAGGTTGGATTACTCCAACTTGTTTGTGGCCATTCTTGGGAATTTGTCCATTGAGAATAATTCCAAGGACGTTGGGGTGGTTCTGATTGTCCCCAAGGCATAGTCCAAGGATTATGCCCCCAATTTGTAGGAAAACGAGGGGGATTTTGGTATTGAGAGAAATTTCCCCCTTGTTTTGGTCCAACATAGTTGAGTTCCTCAGTCTGATTTTCTAACACAGTTTTGAGTTGTGGTAGCAGGTGGCATTTATCAGTTGAATGCTTCTTTGAACAGATACTACAAATGGCTGAGATAGATGTTTTATTCAAAGGACACTCCTACAAAGCATGTTTATTTCTACATCTTGGGCAATAAATTGCCAAAGGTTCTATGGTTTTTGCTTTTGCAGACATTTCCCCCAAAGTTGTGTTCAATTGCACTAGAATATCAGTTTTAAAATTTGCAAGTTCCTCTATTAGGTCCTTCACATCAGTGCCATTTGTACTCTTTTTTCTTCTTCCCTACTTAGTGCGAGAGTAATTCCTATAGAGACCCATAATTTCCTCATTACTGAGAGTATTTACATCCCCTTTTCCCATCAAATCCAATACTTCTCTGGATTCATCTTGTAATCCTCTCAAAAATATGGTTTTGCATAACTCTGGTTCTACAAGTCCACATCTCCTTTGAACAAAGGAGAACCTATCAAGATAGTCTTCTAATGTTTCATCATCTTCCTGTTTAATCTTGAATAACTCATCTTTCCTATTCCTTACATGGCAATACTCCTGATATTTGTCTAAAAACATAGTTTCCATTTGATCCCAAGTTCGGATGGAATTTGGCTCTAAGCTCATGAACCAGCGTAATGCTGAGTCCTTGAGTGTTGAGGGAAAGACCTTAAGTTTTTGATTGTCATTTACATAATCATAGGTTTGACACACTACCTTGAATTCAAACAAAAACTGATCAAGATCTTCAGATACAACACCTCGAAAGGTTGGAAGTACTGAAGGTGAAATGGTTTTCATGGGAGAGTTTTGTGTTGGATTCAAACGGATAGGATATTCAAATGTTCTAGAAGGTTGGGGCATATCCTGATCATCTCCTTCATTATGGACATAGCCATGTTGGCCATCTCTATCTAGATTGCCTCCCTCTGCCATAGTTTCCTGTTCCTTGGGAACAGTTAAACCTATCCAAATTTCACTCTCAAGAGGTCCAAGATCCTCTATTGATGATGAGTCTGATGATTTTTCTTTCTTAGGATGTTCTAATGATGATGAAGCTGGTGATTTTTCTTTCTCAAAATGTTCTAATGATGGTGAGACTGGTGATTTTTCTTTCAATATTTTTGGTAGTTCAAACATAGGTGATTCACCCCTTAGGCGTGAAGATCTCCTTAATGGAACAAGCCAGGGATCCTTTTGGGTAATTCTACATTTTTCATCCCTAGACTTACTCATTCATGTTTACTCTTAAATGACATAAATTATAGGTCAATAGTTGTTACTTTAACCAGCTGTTCTATTCAGATTTTATCCTGAATCTTCATAGCTTAGTCTAATTAACAGCTATTGGACTATTGTCACCTTCTAGCAACACAATTCCCCGACAACGATGCCAAAATGATGCGTAGTCATTATACACATCATTAATTCTCAATGAATTTGTCAATCCAAGGCAGTGTACAAGGCTATCTACGAAAGAAGGGGTGAACAGGGTTATAACTTAGGTCAATCTGGAGCAACAGGTCTTATTGGTGAAACCGATTGTGTGGGGGATTTAGGACATTCCTATCTCTAAATTGCATAAATTAAACCTTAATATAATTGCAGAAATGGAAACTAATCATTAACTATAGAAATGAAATCCTAATTACAATTGCAGAATGAGACCTAATTATGTTGCAGAAATAATAGTTGCAGAATTAGAAGTCTGATTATAATTGTAGAAAGGAAATCTATTTACTTTTGCAACAATGGAAACCTAATTATAGCATGGAAATTAAACCCTGTCAATGCTCTGTAATAGAAGGTTGTCAATATTCTATGCAGGGGTTGATAGCAAAACACAAAATGCAAGAAATTACAGAAAATAACAAATTCTAGAAATGACAGTCTGTAATAAATTGAAAGCTTTGCTGAAAGTGGAGATTACAACCAAACCATTAATCACAATATCATCCCAATCATAAAATAAGCTAAGATTGCAAATGCTATTAGTTGTTTACAAAGAAATGAAATGACAAGTTCTACAACTCATTCTGCTGTAGCAAAATCAGAATAAAAACTTGTTGTTAGTCCTCCTCCTAGGTCTGGAAGTGGCCAACCTCCTTGTCCAGAAGAAGGTATGAGTCTCTCTCTCTCTAGATCTTACTCACACTCATTTACAACAATATGAATAGAAATAGTGCACTTTATTGATTCAAGAACATGATTACAATAATTCTGTTGAAAACCTGTTACAGGACTGTAACAGTCACTTTTCTGATTATTGCCTATTTTCTCCTATACTTACTTCTCTACTCTCTACTTTTCTACCTACCTAGCTCAACCTGAATGGGAGCCATACTTATAGATGTCCTAAGATCTACTTACAAACTGAGAATATCTCAAAATATCTAATCCTATTATGTTGCAACAATTCCTGGGTTTATCCTAGAAGAGGATCAAACTTGATCTTTCCATAAATGGTGGCTTTGGTCGGCAAGGACGACAAAGTCAGATGGGAGATATTTTCCCTTACCCTTTTCAATATTTCTTTCCCTTTTTCCAGCATCAGAAATCGGTCAACAAGTCAAAAAGCACATTCTATTTTCATTTCGAAGATAAGTGGCTCATTTCGAAGAGACTGCAACTCTCATTTCGAAGATCCGCTCATTTCGAAGATACTGTGTTTTCTCATTCCGAAGATATCTGTTCATTCCGAAGAGACTTCGGAATGAACAAATGTGTGCTCTTTAAATGATTTCCTCTGCATTTCTCAGGTGGGTTATCTCTCAGGATCAGATTTCAATGGTCTTCATCTCTTTCCATATGTGAATTCCATGCCTTGCCATTCATTGGCAACTGGCTAGAATTTACATGGAAAAACCAGTTTTTGCTGCACAGTAATAGTTTGCTTGCACTGTTGCCATATTTAGGTAAAATAAATGCTTGAGACATATCAAAACATGATTAGTGAAATGCTGCTATCAACCTAAGCATATCTCATTTAGCAAGTCATAACAAAATAACATAAAACTATGCAAAAAGCTATAAAAATCAGAATATAGTATTTCAGATACATTTATCATGCAAATAGTTAATACACAACATATTGAATCAACTTAACTAGCATATCAGATTAAACATAAGAGTTTGTAGGCAATTTCAGTGTTCAAAACATGTTATGATTGAGGCATTTCCAGGCCTCATCAACACTATCCATTAGGTCCTACACCATATCCAAGAAATTCCATGGGAACCTTGCTCCAAAAGTATCAGGAAGAAGCACATTGCAGATGACATGCATCATAAGGTATTGGCATTGTGTGAATACATCGACCCGACACCAATGAGATATAGAAACTCCTCCATGATGTATATCTCCTAGATATTTCCATGCATGGGCACCAAATACTTTGTTAATTACTACTGTCTTGTGTCTAGTAGGTGAGGATATGATGGCTCGTCCATCGAAAGGGATCTTGAAGATATTGTAAACATATTGAGGCATAATGGTCATCTCACCGGTAGGGAGATGGATGGTGTTTGTGTGGTAGTCCCATCTGTGGGCCAACGCTATTATGTACACCTGATCTAACATCATCATCTGTAGGTAAGAAATGTACATCAGATCCCATGCATTGAACCAATCCTAGTTAGCACAGACCATGAAGGGCAATATCTCGATGAGCAACTCAAGCTCTTGAGCCTATGCAGATAAGAGCTAAAGTGCAAAATAAATTCCTAATAAAATGCACTTGCACTCCAAAAGCATAATAAATAAAAAATTAGTGTAACAATAATTCATAATCTAGCAAGGGTATAAAAACAATAAGAAAATGCACCAAAACATGCAAAAAAAATAAAATTTGCACTTGAAAAATTCAAAAAAATTAATTAAACTTAGTAAAAAAAAATTCCTAAGGTTTCTTGGCCACTTACACTGATAGCAGCTACCACAGTAGCTACTGATGCCAACAATGGTTATCCTCCAATGGTTAATTTTTTGATCATTGGGGATTCAAACTATCCACGCTCAATGATAGTAGTCCCTCTTTGCAAATTGGGGGCTACCTTGAGCGATAGCGGCTGTGAGGTGACATGCTAATGGCATACGCCCTCACCCAAAATTCCAAAAAAAAATTAACAAAAATAGAAATCTAAGAAGAAACCACCTAAAATAGCCTAGTTATAAAACTAACTACCGGTGCAGTTTGTTACCAATAAGCTTAGTGAGGTTAATTTACCAATTTCTTAATTTGGTTTATTTTATCGGTTAAATGAACAAGCTATGGTTTGATAAATACCCATGAAGCTTCAGCTCCTTCACTCATAGAAGCTTTACCCTGCTTTGCCATGGTGTCAAGAAGTAACCAGTATTCTTGGGTCACTTTCTCACTTCTCTCTTAGAGCTCACTATTGCAAATTGACAGCTAGAAAATAATGAATTGAAAACCCTAATTTTCTTTTCATCATTTTTTTAGTTTTTCTATGATCGTTGATGTTGCTAGTGGCTAGGAAGTGCAAGCCACCTATACTGACAATGACTATATAATTGTAAAATTGGGCTGCTACTACTGAAAGTGGTTGAGAAGTAGTAATTAATGCCCTTAATTTCTCACCATGGGAAGATTCAAAATGGATAAATAAGCATATCTAACGGTCCAGAATCATCAAAAATTGCAAAATAACCAAGAAAATCACTAATTCAAAATCTCAAAAATAATTGAAAAATCATCAAAATAACAAAAAAAATCAAATAACATCAAAATTTCAAATGCATATCATACCTAGTTAGTTGAGAAGAAAATCATCCATTTGCCATCAATCTGTTGTAGATCCAAGAGATTTCACTCGTAAATCCATGTTTAGACACACCAATGAACCTTGAACATCAATTAAACCCAAGATTTCTGAGTCATAGAACCTGATAAGAGAAGCAAAGATCATAGTCAGTGGTCACTATCTTTTATAGTGGCCTGCAGGCATAGCCATCGATGGCAGCAACAACTAGTAGACCAGCCACCCTGAGCAATAGCAACTAAGATTTGAGATGTAGTTTCTTTAGTTTCTAGTGTAGACTTACCTTCCTTTATGCATCATTAGTTTACCCTAGTTTATATTTACTATTTTATCATATTTTCATGGTTCATAAGCATTGTAATAGATGTATTTTGCTTCTATTTATGTTTTTTCATGCTTTATTTATGCTTTCATACTATTTCTTGCAGATTTATGGAATAAGCCTCATCTCAAGAGGCCTCATATGCTTTTAATATTTTTTTTGTTTCCTTGCACACAGGTAACAGATCTGTCTCAGAATAAGCCATATTCAAAACATTCCCTCTGCACACTGGAGAAGGAGGCATATAGTAAGCCCTCATGCAAATTGGTGTCTAAGTGAAGATCCTTTGAGTGCATCTCTCCCTATTGAGGGGTCTCAAATATTGTAAACATTGTATCAATTTGAGTGACTCCCTAAGAGGGAGCTATTGTAACTAAGATTTATCATTTTTAATAAAAGGGCAACCCCATTTTTTTGGATATCTTTTATTTGTGTAAATGGTTACTTGATTTATATTAATTAGATTGTTATATGCTTGAAATGGCCTAGATGCATTGTTTTCACCTTTGTACAATATATACGTAGCTACTTATGCATGATCATACAATAATATGATGGAACTTATGAAAGGGAGAGAGGAGGGAGGAATTTTGGAGATGTGAGGAAGAAAAAGCATTTTAGAGCAGAATCAGGGAAATAATTATTGATAACTGTAGTGAAGTAAGAGAAATATTATGTTATTGGGAGATATTGTCTTAGAGGGCACATATTGTTGGGTGCTAGATTGATATGATGAACATCATGGTAAGAAGTACAACCATGGGCATGATTAACTTGTTGGAGCATGGGTTGTGATGTTGAGGCCCTTGCTTATGATTATGACACCCTATAGTGGGAAAATGAATTATTAGACATATCCAGGTTTGGATTGTAAGATGATATGAGATTATCCAATTTTTTTCCACTTGATCAATCATATTGTGGACTAGTTTCTTAAATGTGTGATAATCATTAATGTAATGCCCTAATTATCAGTGGTAAACATAGGATTGATGCTCATAGTGTCTATTTTGTTAGGCCAATTAAGATCATATGACCTAGTGTTAGGCAAGATGATTTTCCTTGCATTGTGCAACTTTTAGAAGAGATTAGCCAATTGGTCAAACAATGATATTTTAGTATGAAGGATATTATGAAGATGTTGAGGTTTTGTATGATATTGGTTAGGTGGAGTTACTATAAGGAATATCACAATCAGGTTATGGATACATTATTGACACCTAAAATTGTTCATCTATAGCTCAAGATGGTTGAGGTGTGCCAAAATATTCTATATGTTAGCCAAGGGATAAATTGAGATTATCAAGATAGGATTGACATAGATGACTAAAGGGGAAGTCATTGATTGATATGGGTAGGGATGAAGATATGAGTAGAGTGAAGAAGGATAGTATTATTGTTTTTGTGATACTGATTGATTTGGATGGGGTGTAGGGGGTTGGATTGAATGTAGGAGAGCTTGGGGTGGAATGTAGTTCAATATTTCATGAGGTATCTATTATTGTATCTAGTTGGATATAGTAGCATATGATTTAAGGGGTACCTAATTTTGCACTTGATATAACACTTGGGACTATGTTTCTTGGTAAAGCACCTGAGTGTGCAATTCTTGTTGTGGTGCTTGGATGTACCCTTTTTGGGACAACATTTGGTTGTATCCCTATTGGTTTAGCACCTGAATATGTGCTAGTTGTTTTTGGGGCATCTAAGTGTACCTTTGTTGTGCCATCACCTAAATATGCACTAGTCATTTTTGGGGCACTTGAGTGTACCCTTGTTGTTTTGGAACTTGAATATGTGCTAGTTGTTGTTGGGGAACCTAAGAGTACCCTTGTGTTGGTACCTAAATGTGCACTTGTTGTTTGTGTATTTGGTTGTACTCTTGTTGACTTGGCACCTGAATGTACACTTGCTATTGTGGAGTCACTTGAGTATAGCCTTGTTGTGGTTGGGGTACTTGAGTGTACCCTTATTGAGTTAGCACCTGATTATGCACTTGTTGTTGGGGTACTTGAGTGAATATTTGTTGCATTAACACCTAATTGTGCATTTGTTGTGTAGGCCATTTGTATAACAATGATGAAGGTAGTTGGGAAAGTAGATTTTTTTGAGGCAAATTCTTACCCTACATAAAGGGAAATGATATACAACTAGGATGGCATGAAGGTGGTAAATATTGGTACCTCAATTTATGAGATGATAGGAGATTCTATCTAGTCTGGAGTTGTGCAAGTAGAGTTGAATGTCAATTAGAAATGTGAAGAGGGGCCAATGAGTCCTGAGGTGATCCTAGTTGTGAATAACGAAGGGTAAAACCTAAGGGGTGATATTATGATGTTGGTCTATGGGGCATGTAGGTGGATGTTATGATGGTGGGAAGGATGCTCCTCCTTGGTGTTCAAGTAGGGGATTCACTTCGTCATTAGTTATGGAAATATGGTCTTGCTCAAGCGCTTGGTTCTATGTAAGAACCATGGCAAATAAAAATGGATTATAGGTGGATTTTGTGAGGGGAAAACCCAAAGATTTTAGCTATTTGAATAGTACTAAGCTTGGTTCTATTTTTTTGAAGTGTTTTTGGAAAAACTGTACCTATCCATACATTTTATGAGAAAATGTACCTATCCGTATGATTTAAATTATGTAACCCCCTTGTTAGATTTAGAGTATATTATATCATTTGGGTCATGTAAACATACCACATTAGGTACATAGTTAGAGTAGGAGGTTACTTTAAGGGGAATTTAGCTAGTTACTTCAAGAAATGTAATAAATGCACAAGTGGTAATGTGCAAGTTGTAATATGCAAGGTGTCCCCTTGTACAACTAGGTAAAGTGTTGGCCAAGGAATATATCTTCCTATATAAAGGGCCTCATAGATCAATTCAATATAAAGTCAAGTTCTTATCTAGTGCATTGTAGTAGATAATGGTGCTCCTGTATGGAACACAATGTAGCTATTTAGCTCATAGTAGTGGAGTGATCATTTCCTCCATACTACATTGTAATTTTATCATTTATATTTATAGTATATTTCAGTAATATTGCAGAATCACTTTCTTTTATATTTATTACATCTTATTAGGACCTGTGTTAGATATCTTCCATTGCATATATCCTCAAAAGATAATAGTGGTATAAGATCCATGGTTCATCGAGATAGGAGGGCCTACATCTATCATAAGATAAGTCCAGTAGGTCAAGAGGAATAGGTAGAGTCACCATTACTACTATTGGTCTGCATATTTACAAACTGGATTTGCCGTTGTGCACCACTACATGTGAAAATTACCATTAGGAATAAATTGATAGAAATAGCCATAGTATTCAATAGGATTAGAAAAATGAGGGCTAAAATAAATCTTAATTGTAGAAATTATGATATTATAGTTGGCTAGAGTATTTCGATAGAATTGCAAAAAACGTTGTGAAGACTAGGACTCAACATTCATACTAACAGATTGAAAAATCAATTAGTGAAGAATATTATCTCTATATTTATAATTTTTTTCATTCTAGTTTCTAATAGCTTGTTGTAGGAAAAGTAGATCCAAAAAAAGGTTTAGAATCTTCCTACAAGAGAGTGAGGAAGAATATCTTCTTAGAATCATTCCAGAACTTGCAGTAACAAGGAGACAACTGAATATTTCAAAGACCTTAAGAAAGATCCCATTACAAGAGTTACAATTTTGGAAATTATAGAAGTAAAAAAAAGGCTACAGTAGCCTTATCGAAGACTCAAGGAAGAAAAGATTCCAAAATTTGGGTCATAGAAGGAGATAGGAGATTGGTGATCTCCATTCAAGATTAATACCTACAGAGTGTAGAAGAAGAATAAGCTAGAGAAACCTAGAAGAAGAATATGCTAAATAAGCCTTGAAGAAGAAAATGCCAGAGAAGCCTTGAAGAATAAAAGGCCATAGAAGCCTTGATCAAGAAGAAGGACATAGAAGCCTTGATAAAGAATAAGATCATAGAATCCTTAATTCTAAATAAAACTTTAGAGAAAAATTATTGATTCAGAATTAAACTATAGAGAAGAGTTTTTGAAGAAAATTTTAGAGAAAATTTCCTGATTCAAAAGATAAATTCTTGATTTAGAATAAGACTCCAAAGAAGAGATCTCTGAAGAAAATTCTAGAAGAAATTCCTAATTCAGAAGATAGATTCTTGATTCAGAAGAATACTCCAAAGAAGAATTTCTAAAGATATCCTGATTTAGAATAAAAGTTCCTGATTCAAAAGAAAACTCTAAAAAGGAGTTCTTGAATAAGACTCCTGAGAAGAGTCCAAGAAATAGGAGATTGGTGATCTCCTTTATTGATTAAATACTTCTTTCAAAATAAGCTAAAGATATCCAAAGTAGATCTCATTGAAGAACTTCCACTCTTGGAAGAAAGAGAAGGACTAAGATAATCCTATACAAATCTAGAAGTAGAAAAATTAGAGATCCTAGAAGAAGATCTCATCACCAAAAATTCCAAAAGTAGAATATTGAATAAAAGGTATAATTTAGAAGACCATAAAATTTGTAAGATAGAATAAATTGGAGAGGTCTCAAGGAAGAAAAAGAAGAAGGCTTGGAGAGCCTTTTTGTAGAGCTCATAAAAGCATCATCAAAAGAGTTCCTAGAACTCGTTGGATAATTCAACTACCAAGGATAATTTCCTAATAGTGAAGAACTTGGAACAATTATCACCATCTAACAACAATCGTAAGAGAAGAAGAATTTGGCAAGGAGTGCCAAATATAGAATAAGAATCAAGTGAAGATCTCAAGACATTCATAATCTTGAGAAGAAGAAGATCTTGTTTGAAGTCAGAATTTGACAAGAAGCTTGAAGGAAAATTCATACAGAAGAAGCCTACCAAATCCAGGAGATTTGGAGATTATCTCTCACAACAAGAAGGTATAGTTTAGAGAAAGGATTTATTTAAATCTATAGCAGAAAAACAAATATCATTGGAAGGATCAAGCCACCAAATATAAGGCTCAAGATAGAAATTTCAAGGCTACAATTTGGTGAAGCAGGAAGTTATTTTGGACAACCAACAAGAAGCTATGGATTCAATTATTACAAGGCAAAAACTTGGTGAATCAAAAACACCAAGATCTACATCTACTTCAGAAGCCATAAAAAAGGTAAGCAACTAGGGTGCAATTAGTTGAACTTCAAATTAGGGCTCATTATCGAATTATACTAAGCACCATATATGGATTAAAAGTTGCAGAAAGATAGATTGCATTATAGTCTTCAAGTGCAAAAAGGGGAATTTCATTTTAAGGATTATTTGCACATTAAATAGGATTTGGATATTTTTGAAAGAAATAAAATTATCTTCTACCTATTTGCTATCTAGAAATTAAGAATACTATATCCTACAATATTGATTGTAGTTAAAAGTTATAGAATTTTTATTACTCTTAAAAGTTGCAAAGATTATTAAGTGCATCTAAAATTATTTTGAGAGTTCATTTACTGGAGCAATAAGGTGAGATTATTATTATCATTAAAAGTGCATTGGCACTATACTAGTTGATCTCTAACTAGTTACTCTCAAAAGGGTTAGTTTGTATTTGTTTATTAAAGATCAAGGACACAAAAAATATTAGATTATCAATGTTTCTAGAGAAACTATTTGGTGCACAAAACCTACAACATTTCATGGCCCAAAGAAGCCAAAAAAATCAGATCAAATTTCTCCAAGGATTGGAGAAGAAAGCCACCATAAAAACAACAATAGAAGCTTCAAATCGAGACTTGGAGGATCTCATATTTAAAGTGCACTTAGGGTTTAATTAAAATAATAAGTGCAGATTTTTCTACTTCAAAAGGAGAAATAAGGTGTAAAATAAGTTCATTTTTCCTATCCACAAAAAATTACAAAATCAACTCAAAATTGAATTATTATTCCCAAAGTCACTTTCTCAATAATTCAGCATATGCAATATTACTAGAGAGACAAGGTATTCTACAAAACTTGATAATAATATCATTCATTCAAATTTTATCAAGTACTCAGTCCATTTGGGATTCATAAGGTGTCTACAAATTCTACAAGTATTCTACTAAATCAAATCTCTTGACTAGGGAGATATAAGGAAGCCTACAAAATCTAAGCTCTACAAAGGTTCTATCAAATCAAATTCACATACTCTAAACTAGGGAGTCATAAGATAGATTACTTCAAAGATTCAATTCAGAGTATTCAAAGGACTACTATCAAATCCATATTTACAATTCTAAGGATTAACAAGAAACACTATCTCAAAAACTATCAATAAGGAATATGGATGAAATAATAAGAAATGCCTTTATCAATAAAGAATTATTTCATGAAATAGAATTATATTCTCAAAACTTGATAGACACCCTTGAAGGATATGACAATATATTAATTAGCGATAAGGAGAGATTCTCCTTATTTCTTAAAGAAATAAAAGAGGGTAGATTTGAAGAATTAATTGGTTATATTTATGAAAACCTCTTTAGGGCATGGTGGAATTCACAAAATATAGCTATATTCACATCTGAGGAGTATTTTATGATTTATCGATCATTAATTGTGTTTGTACTTACCCAAAACATGAAGCAAGCTAGCAATACAAATCAATTTTATTATGATGATAGACTAACTCCTTATGAAGCATAAATTACACTAGTATCAATGCATAATCATAGGAGGAGGAAAAGGAAGAAAAGATATGCTAAAAGATATCTTAGCAAATAAATCATAAATACTGAATAACCCTCGGCTACAACTCTCTTTGCATCATATGAAGATACTAACTACTTGCTTGATCAGATTACAGTAAGCAATGAAGGAGAATACAAGTTCTAATTTTGACTCCAATAAAAAAGAAGAAGAAGAACCAATGCAAGAAGGCATAAAGTGCAATGTGAATTAAAGAGGACCAGATCAAGCTGAAGAATATCTGAATACAAAGATCCATATTGAATATTTAAAACTTCAATACCCAAATAATGTAATATAGGGGGGTGTTATAGTTAGAGTATATTACATCATTTGGGCCATGTAAATGTACCACCTTAGGTACATAGTTAGAGTAAGAGATTACTTTAGGGTGAAGTTAGCTAGTTACTTCAAGCAATGTAATAAATACACAAATGACAATGTGCTTGAAGAACACAAGCTTATACTGAGAGGGGGGGTGAACAGTATAAGACCACTTTTTACTTTTGCTTTAAATCAACTTTCAAATCAGCTTTATGCAGAGAATAGATAGCAGTATCAAGAGCAGCAATTAAAACAATGCACAACACATCAACAACAAAGAGACACAACAATTTACGTGGTTCACCCAATGCGGGCTACTCCACGGATAAAATTTCTTACTAAATTTTATCAAAGTCCTCTGGGAATACTTCCCGATTACAATGTTTATGAGCCTCAGCTCAAAGGAGACACCTTCCCCTAATTCTGCTTTGGCTGGTGATCCTCTAGAAGACCTCTACCTCTTCTACCCTTAGCAAGTGGAACTCTATCCACAGAAGACACCTGTCTTCCCTGCTCTGGCTGGAGATCTCTGTCCTCAACTCTGTCACAGCAAGCTGGTCCTCTTTTCTGCACCAAAACACAGTCCTTCGGTCTGGCACAAATCTGTCCTCTTCCTCTTTTCTTTTCTGTTATAGATTCTACTTGGTCGAAACCAACTTTTCATAGTCTGTGCAAACACAACAGCACTCGATCAAATTATACTCTTCTATGAGAAACTCAGCAACACATTCTTCGTGCATACAGCAACACAGTCTTCGCATAAACAGCAGCACAGTCTTCGCATGAATAGCAACACAGTCTTCCACATGAACAACAACACAGTCTTCCACACTTTAGACGATTCGATGAAATGCACTCTTATACTGTAGTCAAACTTTGCACTCTGCTTTTTCGATGATCGAACCTCACTGTCGCACTAAATCTGCGAACGCCACTCTTCGAACGCACACTTCGATCGATGCCAAGACTGCTCAAACAACCCTCCTTAAATACTCACAATCTCAAGTTGAAATCTTGTTCTTAGTCGGCTGTTCAACCTTCAATCACGTCGGCTGTAAAACCCTGTGCTGCGTCGGCCCAGTTTTAACTCTGTCGGCTTCACTGCCTCCCTGAAGCTCCTGGCATGAAACTTCAACATGTCACGAAATCGTGACACCTTTACCTGTCGTACACCCTCTTTAACTTGTTGTAGCGATATCGCGACGCTTTTGCTTTTGTATGCTTCCTTCGCTCTTCTGTCGTGAAATCATGACACTTTTGCCTTTCGCTGACGTCATCTCACTTTTGTCACGAAATCATGATGCTTTAGACTTCAAAGCCTTCTTCTCCGCTTCTGTCATGAAATCGTGACACCTTTGCCTCTTGCTGACGTCATCAGCAACTCTGTCATGAAATCGTGATGCTTTAGACTCCAAAGCCTTCTTCTCAGCTTCTGTCATGAAATCGTGACACCTTTGCCTCTTGCTGACGTCATCTGCAACTTTGTCGCGAAATCGTGACACTTCTTGCTTCTTCAACCTTTTCTCGGTTTGCACTAGCGAAAATGGAACATGTCACGAAATCGCGATGCTTTCACTGCCTTAAGCTCTTTTCTATCAACTGCTCGTGAAACTGGAACATGTCACGAAATCACGACGCTTTCACTGCCTTAAGCACTTTTCTGCCAACTGCTCATGAAATTGGAACATGTCACGAAATCGTGACGCTTTCGCTGCCTTAAGCACTTTTCTACCAACTGCTCGTGAAACTGGAACATGTCACGAAATCGTGACGCTTTTGCCAACTGCAAGCTGCCAACTCAACCTGTCGTGAAATCGTGACACTTTCTGCATCCGTACAACTTCTTTGAAACATGTCACGAAATCGTGACACTTCTTGCAACTCAACACTGCCAACTCAACTTGTCACAAAATCGTGACACTTCCTGCAACTCAACGCTGCCAACTCAACTTGTCGTGAAATCGTGACAGTTTTGCCTAAACTTTCTCTCTCCTCAAACATGTCACGAAATCGTGACAGTTTTTCCTGCTTCGTCTCTGCCTTCCAGCATGTCGCGAAATCATGATAGTTTTTCCAGAACTTTCTCTCTCCTCAAACATGTCGCGAAATCGTGACAGTTTTTCCAGCAGCCTGCAAACTTTTTCTAACTTATCTTTTTCTAGATTTTTGGCAACTGGGCTACTCTGATTTTCTTGGAGACTTACTGACCAGCTGAAACCTTCATCAAAACACATACTTAGACATAAAAACAAATTGCTCCAAGAACTCCTTGACATCAAAAACAACAACTACCAAGAGCTCCTTGACATCAATGACAACAACTAAACTTAGGCAAAGGCAATGTCCTCAAGGTACCCAAAATTGCCAACAATCTCCCCCTTTGTCATTGATGGCAACCCTTTACTAAAAACACATCTTCAAGAGCCAAAACTGAAATCAATCTCTTTGAAGTTTTGCTCCCCCTGACTTGAAGCTTTCCTCTTCACTTGAAGCTCTCCCCCTTACTCATATCTCTCCCCCTTACTCAAATCTCTCCCCCTTTGTCATCAATGGCAAAGGGTCACCTTTGGGGCTTGGGACTAAGAATGAGTCTCTAGGCTTAGTCCCTCCCCCACCTCCTAATGAGGTGATTTTAAAATAGAGTTGGGAGTGAAACTCCCATTAGACACTCATCATCATCAGTGTCTACAATTTCTTTGTCGGGCCTTTTCTTGAGCTCTTTGTTAATGTTTCTGTTCTTGACACTTTTCTTGTTCTTGTTCTCATCTCTTTTCTTGTCCACACCTTGATCCTTGGACCTGTTTATACCACTATTTTTGTTCCTGTACCTTGGAAGATCAGCTCTGCACTTTCTGGCTGAGTGACCTGTATTGTTGCATTTGTAACAGACAACATTATTTCTTTCAGGCATAGTTGTTCTTTGAATCCGCCTGTTATTTGAATTGCAAAAAATTGCCTTGTGCCCGAACTGATTACAAGAGTAGCAATACCCTTGAAATAAATTGTGACTTCTGAGATTATTGTTAACCTTCTTCATTTGAGACATGCAATGTGCAGCCATGTGTCCAAACCTGTAACACGCAAAACATCTACCGAAAAATATTCTTTTAATCGATCTCTTGGGTCCCGAGAACTTTTGTTTCACATTCAGAAATCTGTTTTCTGTTTCTGCGCATTCATTACTCACAGACTCATGATCTGAAGTACTTTCATCATCAGAACTTTCTTCTTTTTGAAATCTCTTGCTAGATTCCCCAATCTGTTTCTTGTGCGGCTCAACAAAACCGAGACCTATTTTATCTGTTGGATTTCTTTGATTTTTGATGAGAGACTTAACCTTCTTGGAGCTATCCTGAAATCTGTAGAGTTTATCCTTGTAATCTTTATTTTCTTCTTTCAAAGAAACCATTTTCTGCTCTAACTCATTATACTCAAGAATCTTAGACTCTAACTCATCCTTGAGTTCCTGTGTTTTGGCTATAGAGAAGTCGAGACTTTCTATAAGATCGTCTCTCTCCATACAACATTCATCTAACTTAACCTTGAGTCTATCATTCTTCTTCCTTTCCTTTTCCAAAACACTGAGAGCATTATTGAGTTCACATTCAAGATTCTCTATTTGATTACACTTTGAATTATCAAGACCTTTTTCTGATTTCTTATTACTAGATGTGCTACCCTTTTCAAAAACCATACATGCATCTTCCTTATCATTTTCTGAAGCATCCTCATACATACTAGCAACCAATTCAATATTTGTGCAATCATCCTCAAGGTGCCCAAAATTTCCACATCTAAAGCATTTCATGACCGTGAATTTATGTTTCGGTTCTTCTTCTTTTTCTGAAATGAACAACATCTCATTTTCATTATCACTGGAAGAGCTTTCACTATCACTGCTAGAACACTTACTTTGTCCAAATAGAAGCTCTTCTTGTTCTTGTGTGAATACCTCTTTCCTTGATTGTTGTGTTCATCTTTGTTCTTTCTGTAATACCTGTGCTTTTCAGAATCCTTGCTCTTGACATCCTGTATATCTTCATCACTTTCATCTTTAGAAACAGTACAATCAGTAGCATAATGACCATACTTTCCACAGTTGAAGCATCTTATATTTTTCTTGCTTTTGTGCTTTCTAGAGAATTTGCCTTTCTTGTTGTAATATGCTTCTTCCTCACTAGAAGACTCATCACTCTCTTGAATCTGTTTGCCTTTTGATTTCTTGGTAGCTTTGAAAGTCGCCTCTTTCTTTATATCAACATTCACTTGAGTTCTCAGCTCAAAAGCTGCAAGAATACTATGGAGCTCATCCTTTTTCAATTTATCTAAATCTTTGGCTTCCTCAATAGCAGAAATATTTTCACTAAATCTATTAGGAAGAGATCTTAAAATCTTATCACACACATCATTTTCAGCAAGTTCAAGACCTAAGTCTTTCATGGAGTTCACAATCTCATCCATCCGAAGCATGTAGTCACTAATATTTTCATCATCATTCATCTTGAGTTGTTCAAACATACCTTTAAAATGTCTCAATTTGGCCTTTCGGACATTTGCATCACCTGTATGAACAACCTGCAATTGTTTCCACATTTCACTAGCTGTCTTGCAGTGAATAACTTTGGTAAGATCAACCTTCTGTAAACCTTTCAGGATTGCATTCATGGCTTTTGAGTTGTTGTGATGTAGGAGCCTGTCTTCTTTAGTATAAGGACCATTTGCAGGAATGGTGTACCCATCTTCAATAACTTCCCATACCTCATTACCAAGAGCCATTAGATAGACTTTCATTCTTGCACTCCACAGACCAAAATCTGATCCATCAAGAATAGGTGCTGCATTGCCACCTGAGAAATCCATTGTGTTCTAAATCAGTTCTTCCTTTCGGTTGTAAAACCTTTTCGAAGGAACCCGCTCTGATACCAATTGAAGAACACAAGCTTATACTGAGAGGGGGGGTGAACAATATAAGACCACTTTTTACTTTTGCTTTAAATCAACTTTCAAATCAGCTTTATGCAGAGAATAGATAGCAGTATCAAGAGCAACAATTAAAACAATGCACAACACATCAACAACAAAGAGACACAACAATTTACGTGGTTCACCCAATGCGGGCTACTCCACGGATAAAATTTCTTACTAAATTTTATCAAAGTCCTCTGGGAATACTTCCCGATTACAATGTTTATGAGCCTCAGCTCAAAGGAGACACCTTCCCCTAATTCTGCTTTGGCTGGTGATCCTCTAGAAGACCTCTACCTCTTCTGCCCTTAGCAAGTGGAACTCTATCCATAGAAGACACCTGTCTTCCCTGCTCTGGCTGGAGATCTCTGTCCTCAACTCTGTCACAGCAAGCTGGTCCTCTTTTCTGCACCAAAACATAGTCCTTCGGTCTGGCACAAATCTGTCCTCTTCCTCTTTTCTTTTCTGTTATAGATTCTACTTGGTCGAAACCAACTTTTCATAGTCTGCGCAAACACAGCAGCACTCGATCAAATTATACTCTTCTATGAGAAACTCAGCAACACATTCTTCGTGCATACGAAAGACACGATCTTCGCATAAACAATAGCACAGTCTTCGCATGAATAGCAGCACAGTCTTCCACATGAACAATAGCACAGTCTTCCACACTTTAGATGATTCGACGAAATGCACTCTTATACTGTAGTCGAACTTTGCACTCTACTTTTTTGATGATCGAACCTCACTGTCGCACTAAATCTACGAACGCCACTCTTCGAACGCACACTTCGATCGATGCCAAGACTGCTCAAACAACCCTCCTTAAATACTCACAATCTCAAGTTGAAATCTTGTTCTTAGTCGGCTGTTCAACCTTCAATCACGTCGGCTGTAAAACCCTGCGCTGCGTCGGCCCAGTTTTAACTCTGTCGGCTTCACTGCCTCCCTGAAGCTCCTGGCGCGAAACTTCAACATGTCACGAAATCGTGACACCTTTACCTGTCGTACACCCTCTTTAACTTGCTGTAGCGATATCACGATGCTTTTGCTTTTGTATGCTTCCTTCGCTCTTCTATCATGAAATCATGACACTTTTGCCTGTCGCTGACGTCATCTCACTTTTGTCATGAAATCGTGACGCTTTAGACTTCAAAGCCTTCTTCTCTGCTTCTGTCATGAAATCGTGACACCTTTGCCTCTTGCTGACGTCATCAGCAACTCTGTCATGAAATCATGACGCTTTAGACTCCAAAGCCTTCTTCTCAGCTTCTATCATGAAATCGTGACACCTTTGCCTCTTGCTGACGTCATCTGCAACTTTGTCGTGAAATCGTGACACTTCTTGCTTCTTCAACCTTTTCTCGGTTTGCACTAGCAAAAATGGAACATGTCACAAAATCGTGACGCTTTCGCTGCCTTAAGCTCTTTTCTGCCAACTGCTCGTGAAACTGGAACATGTCACGAAATCGTGACGCTTTCGCTGCCTTAAGCACTTTTCTGCCAACTGCTCGTGAAACTGGAACATGTCACGAAATCGCGACGCTTTCACTGCCTTAAGCACTTTTTTGCCAACTGCTCACGAAACTGGAACATGTCACGAAATCGCGACGCTTTTGCCAACTGCAAGCTGCCAACTCAACCTGTCATGAAATCGTGACACTTTTTGCATCCGTACAACTTCTTTGAAACATGTCACGAAATCGTGACACTTCCTGCAACTCAACACTGCCAACTCAACTTGTCACGAAATCGTGACACTTCCTGCAACTCAACGCTGCCAACTCAACTTGTCGCGAAATCGTGACACTTTTTGCCTGAAATTTCTCTCTCCTCAAACATGTCGCGAAATCACGACAGCTTTTCTCGCTTCATCTCTCGCCTTCCAAGATGTCACGAAATCGTGACAGTTTTGCCAAAACTTTCTCTCTCCTCAAACATGTCGCGAAATCGCGACAGTTTTTCCAACAGCTTGCAAACTTTTTCTAACTTATCTTTTTCTGGATTTTTGGCAACTGGGCTACTCTGATTTTCTTGGAGACTTATTGACCAGCTGAAACCTTCATCAAAACACATACTTAGACATAAAAACAAATTGCTCCAAGAACTCCTTGACATCAAAAACAACAACTACCAAGAGCTCCTTGACATCAATGACAACAACTAAACTTAGGCAAAGGCAATGTACTCAAGGTACCCAAAATTGCCAACATGTGCAAGTTGTAATGTGCAAGGTGTCCCCCTTGTACAACTAGGTAGAGTTTTGGCCAAGGAATATTTTTTCCCTTTATAAAGGGCCTCATAGATCAAGTCACTATGAAGTCAAGTTCTTATCTAGTGTAGTGTATTAGATAGTGGTGCTCATGTGTGGAGCACAATGTAGCTCTTTATCTCATAGTAATGGAGTTATCATTTCCTCCATATTGCATTGTAATTTTATCATTTCTATTTATCATATATTTTAGTCATATTGTAGATTGAATTTCTTTCATATTTATTTCATCTTATTAGGACCTATGTTAGATCTCTTCCATTGCATATATCCTCAAAAGCTAACACCCCTTGCATGTTTTTTTCAGTTTGGAGGACCAAACAATGTAAGAATTTGGAAATTTTTTTATTTTTGGAAAGCTCTTTTTGAGCCCAACCCAATGATAGTGGTTTTTGGAAATTTGAAGAATATTTTATATGAGAAAATTTAGGTCAAAGATGAATCTAATTTTGGTTTCTATGTTTTGGCATAGTTTGTAGCAAAAGTGTTTTAATTAATCCAACAAACATGTGTGTGGATGATGTGTTCAAAGTTTTTATATCAATTATGTTTGTGATGTTGGTTGATGTTGAATCCTATGCTTGATTTTTTTATTTTTACAGTTTGTGTGTTTAAATATGAAAAGACTGCTACAAACAGAGGGTATGTAAATGAGGTCTACAAGGGTATGTTGATGCACACCCTTCTTGCTATACCCAAAGGTATGTAAGGAGTTGCGATACAATAATAGGTAAATGAATTTCTATGATGAGGGAAGGCTTGGGGTGAATAGAAGGGGGGTACAAACTTCCTCTTATGCAAGAGGTGGCATTGTCTAGGTCCTGCTACTGGCCTAGTTAGGCTTTCACTTAAGCCTTGATCGTGTTTGGACAATAACGATAGATACATAATCACTTATTATGTGAAGCCCTATGAGCAAGGGAATATATCCTAACCTACCACTCACGACGGTTACTATGGATTATACAATTTTAAGGGATCTCAAGAGTAGGGGATTGTTCTGGTGATGAATTCTAGGAAACTATTCACAAGGGTTACTATGGTATGTAGGGGGGTGAGTCAACACTTTCTAATGGAATCCAATATTATTTATCTCTATTTGGTGGTTGGTGATGAAATCCAATGTAAACCAATGTTGTTAAATAATGTGTGTGTTTTTTTTTGGTATTTTTGTGTTTTTTTTTAAATTGAAATGTGAAAATAAAACTATATTATGGCAAAATACAAGGAAGACAATATTTTCAAATGTGATATTTGAAATAAATTGCCCTTTTAAAGAAAATATATGCTAGACAAACAAATAAATTTTGATCAAAGTGTGTCTTGGTGCATATTGTAAAAGAACTTTAAACAATTTAAAAGTTGACCAAGTGATTTTGGTGCCTTTGACTTTTGTAAAAATTATGTGCTTTTTAGAAATAAAGTCTACACTAAGCAATCAATGAGAGTTTCATTTTTGTAAATAAAAATCCATGCTAAAGGAAAGTAAGGACAACTCACTTGATTTTAGTGAGGGCTACACAAAGATTTTATTAAGTGCAAATGTGTCTACACTGACCAAGATATGCCTATTAAGGTTTTGACCAGGTGTCTTGTGAGAGCCTTATATATAAGATAAATCAAAATTTATCTCAAATCAAGAAGACAAAGAAATTAAAGGATTTCTTTGTACCTTATGTAAATGCTTTAGTCTGTACTATTGAAAAGACACATGCAAAACATGAAAATAAATAATGTCCATACAATTCTAGCATGCAAGCCAAAAAAAATCTTTTTCTTTAGACCAGAGTTGGTGCATCAAGATTTTAAGGGGTCTGTGTTGATTTTTGATACCCTGAAATACAAAAAATAAAAAATATGATAAAAATATAAGTTAATTAGACAAAAAAATAATAAAAGCATTAAAAAGTGGGAGGTCCCATCGTGATTGCCAAAATGAACTAACAAAAATGTGTCACATTTCAATGATATTATAAAAAAGAGTTACAAAGTGAAATAATATCCTTTTATAACTTTCCCCAAGGGATACAAAGAGGAATTCTGAGAGAAGGAACCCTAGCACTGAATTTCTTTGTAGCACCACAAGAGTCTTCTATGAGATCCTCAAAAGGGAGTGGGCTTATTGCATGTGGGTCATTTCTAGTTTCATAAATCCTCTAAACCTACACAACCCAATAAAAATGATTTAGTAGCACCTATGGTCATCTCGGTTAGGACTAGATTAATAAAACAAAATGCAAGAAAGAAAACTTGATTTAAATTTATGAATATAAATCTAATATAAGCTAAAAACACATGAAAACATATTTTACTCACATTGAGGTAATGGAGTCTACGATGATTCCTGCAGAGTTCTATCTTTACTTTTTTTTGTTCTATTATTTTTATGAAGAAAATGACTTCTTATTTATAGAAAGTTTCTAAGGTTAGGGGGGTGAGATGTCCTATGAGGTGTGTGAAAATGGAGATTGAGTTAAGTTGACCATGGTTAGGTAAACCTAGGATGAGGGTTGATTAAGGTTAAGAACTTTACCAAGGTTGAGAGATGTGCACCTAGAGTTAGGTTGACCATGAAGTTTTTCCAAGGCTGAGAGGTAACCATGATTAGGCTAGGGTGATCTAGGTTTATATGGGAGGTAGACTAGTCAAAGGGTAGACTAGGATGAGGTGTCCCTTGGTTAGACCAAAGGGATGGTCATATGGTGACCAGGGGATAGTTGTAGGAGGGGGCTTAGGTAGCCAGGGGGCTTAATGAATAGTGAATAGTGAATAGTGAATAGTGAATAGTGAATAGTGAAAAGTGAATAGTGAATAGTGAATAGTGAATAGTGAATAGTGAATAGTGAATAGTGAATAGTGAATAGTGAATAAGGGCTAATGTGAGATTTTTAGGTGTCTATAGAGATCAATGGAATGGATTAGGTTTTATTGAAAAGATAAAATATATAAAGGGAGAAATGAAGATTTGGAATGCAAATTGGTGGAAAAGACTAGTATTCTTATGTACAAGAAAAATAATTATTTTTATATTATCATAATGCATTTAAAAGGGAGGAATCATATTGGTTCAAAATATCTAAGTATAAATGTATCAAGGGAGGAGACAAATAACAAATTTTTCATGTTATAAAAGAAACAAAATTTTCTTTTCATCGCATCAAAAATATTTTAACTCCAAGTGGAAGAAATATTAAGGGAGAAAAATATGTCATGAAGGAAGCAATTATTTATTTTAAATTTATTTGTTAGATACTAGGCAATATAAGGAGGCACAATGTAAGCATTTTTCAAATCAATTATCACATAAGGACAACATAAAATCTTGATGAAGAAGATATCTATGGAGGAGCTATATGAAGCAATTTGAGCTTTCCATCCTAACAAGGCATTGACCCTATGGATTTCATTCTTTTCCTTTAAATAAAGCTCTTATAGAAATTCAATATGATAAAGTAAATAGTAATAGATATGATTTGTATTTGCATTAAATGATCTAACCTTCTTCATTCCATATTTTAGAAGAGCCCATAATTAGCATTCTTTACTAAGTAGTAGGTCATGAAGACATCAACACCATATGATATATTACAATAATTAAGTAAGAGATGAGTCTCCTTTGCTTAAAGAGTGCAAGCACTAAAGGAGAATGTCAAATTCCTCTCAACTCTAAATTTTTAAATCCCAAAAGATGTCAATGTTATTCTCAAAGGCATCACCATCAAGATGCTTCAAAGGATCCTCATAAACAAGAAAAAGTAATAGATATAAAAATATCTAAATACACTCTCTAAATATATCCAAAACAATATTTAAAATACACTCAATCAAGAATAAAAAAGTAAACATTCAACATAGACACAATCAAGGATGTTGAATTTAAGGAGGAGGACATCAATAGCAAACCAAGACGTTGCCTTGACATTATCATTGAAAGTTACCTCCAAGGGATAAAAATAATTCCCTTATAGGAATCTCTAATAGATTCATAGCTACAAAGTATAACTCCTCAAGGAAATAACAGCAATGAGCACCTCAATAAAGACCATGCCATTAGAATATATCAAACTATGTTGAATTCAAAAACCGCAACACATGAAGAGAATGCCACTCAAATTTTCAAAAAGCTGTGAAATATTATATTGTATTTCCAAATTGACATTCAAACTTAGCACACTCAAAACATTGTAGTTGAAGATCCATTTGAAAGTAAAAAGAGTGCCTATTGATTATTGGCTAAAATATTTGTTCCATCAACTAAATTAATCCCACATTGACAGTGAGGAGGCTTCCTAGAGCATACAACCACATTATGGTTTACCTTTGAAGTACAAGCATACATTTGAAATTCTACCATGGACAAATGTGCAAGGGAGAAACTACACATAGTTTTTGAAAGAAAAAATCAAAATTAAATTCTAATTCTCTAGACCCAACTCTGTTTCTTAAATATGAAGAGTGGAGAAAAATTTGAATATTTTGAGATGTTGATATTTTTCTAGCAACCACAAAGAGCATTTTTAGTGTAGTTTATTTTGTACTTATTTAGTCTTTATTGGATATTTTTCCTTCAAAAAATATGCAAATGAACTTTGTCTATCTAAGAGAGGATCTGGAGGTGCCCCCATTGGGACGTCCTATGGTGGCAATCTCATCTTCGATTTTCTAGAAATAAAAATGTACTTCGTATACCAAGCTAATGTCGTAGTTTTATTTTCTAGAGCTCTTCCTTCCTTCATCCTTGTGTCTAAAATTACTATTGTTATTATTTGATTATATTGCATGATTAATAATATATTATTTATATATTTATCATTAATAAATACATTTTAAGTATAGTGATAAGAAAACATCAAAGTATAACTCAATTTGTCTTATTTAATAATATTATATCATTTTACAATCTTATATGTTAGAAATTCATAGATAAAAATATCAACACATAAATTAGGAGATCATATAAATAAGATACCCTAAGTTAATGCAACTACATTCAAATATATTAAACTTCATATAATCTCAACTTTCATGGAGTCAAGTTTTATAGTCAAT
Organism: Wollemia nobilis; assembly: GCA_028583015.1. Taxonomy (NCBI): domain Eukaryota; kingdom Viridiplantae; phylum Streptophyta; class Pinopsida; order Araucariales; family Araucariaceae; genus Wollemia; species Wollemia nobilis. The sequence goes on from JAQPPZ010002121.1 coordinate 6,249,241, forward strand.
GGTTGGATACTTTCATTTATTTTTCTAGTATTCAATATTTTAGAGCTAACTTAGAATAGCTACTATAACTAGTGAGATGAGTTTGATGAAACTAGTTTAAATTATGAGCAATTTTTTCTCCTTGTTGATCCCTCCTATTGTTACTACCATGTAATATAGTATACCTTTGAATTTTTCTTGATGATTTTGATATCCTCATAAGAGGAACTTGTTTAATGATTTGTACCATTGGCATAAAAAATAGGTTGACCTAAAGAGAATATCAATAATTGAGAAGACCTATAAGTATTCATCATATAGAAAAAACATCTCTCAAATTATAAAGGACAAACACCTCTCAACAATATAGCAAAAAGAGTCTAACAAGTTATTTTTGAAATTCTTGTGAAGATAATTATATCTTCCTTATATTTAGTAGTAGACTATGCACTAGAAGATAAAGTGCTACTCACTTTTAACCTCTTAGAGTATACAAATATTACAAATTAATTCCTCTCACAAATATGACTATCCCAATTATGAGATTATGGTATCATACACTCCTTTATCTTAGTGGATTCAATATTCCATGATCTCAATATAGTTATAGGGACCTCCTACAAATGATTCTCTCATTTTATATTTTGAGAAAGGCCTTACCATAGAAACCTAACTTGGGACTCAGTAGATGGTCCTTTCATAAAGCTTCATGTTGTGTCACTCTACACAAGGCACGAGTGCCCTAGGCATGTTGGACTTACCCCAAATAGGTCGATGCTCTCTAAAATGACAATAGTTACTCATTGTGAAATATGTTGGAAATACCTTAGCATATGTTTGTTAAATACAATGATAATTCATAATTATGATCTACGAATTCTTGGGGATAACATCAAAAATATTTTATCTCCTTAAATAAGGGTTGTATTCCTATATGGTCTAAAACAATGCAATATTTTATTTAATTAATCAAGTCAAATGGTCTTTAGAATGTTATTACTTCAAGTATTCAATATACATGGTATAATAGAAATATTAGAAAAACTTATATAGTAGAAATTTTGGATAGATTATTATTATCCAACACATGGTTACAAATAGAGTAGATAATATCTTTAGATAATTTATTAAGAGTAGGATCATATCACAAACCTATTCTTTTAAGTTGTGATTTACTCAAAAATTGTCATCCAAACCCATTACGATTCTAGTCTATTTGGCTCCAAGATCTTGGATTCTTCCAAATGGTTATGTTATGGTGGGATGAAGCAAATTTTGAAGGACGATGTATGTGCAATTTTGTTTAAAATATTGAATATATAAAGGGGTAAATAAATATTTAGAATGCCAAATATTTGATGATATTTTTAAAGAAAAGAAGTAAATTGAATATAAGTCAAAATATTACAAGAGATAGTAGAGATTGAATAGAAAGAAAAATTGCCACATTTCATTGATATTGTGTAAAAGTGTTACCAAGTGAAATATATCCTTTTACAACTTGCCCTAAGGGATACAAAGAGGGCATCCAAGAGGAGGAACCCTAGAACTGAATGTCTTTGTAGCACCGCAAAAGTTTTATGTGAGATATTTAGGAGGGAGTGGGATTATTACACGTGGGCAACTACTAGTTGCATAAGTCCTCTAAACCTGCACAACCCAATAAAAATGAGTTAGTAGCAACAATGGGCCTATCTCCATTAGGTATAGAAAAATAAAACAAAATGCAAGAAAGAAAACTTGAATTACAATCATGAATATAAAGCAAAGATAAGCTAAAAACACATGAAAACATATTTTACTCACATATAGGGTAATGGAGTCTAAGGTGATTCCTACAAAGTTCTCCTATATTCTTTTTTTTTTGCGCTATTCTTTTTTATGAAGGAAATTGATTCTTATTTATTGAAATTTTTTAGGTTAGAGAGGGTGAGGTGTCCTATGAGGTGGCTTAGTGGAGGACAAGGTAAGGTGGGTGGAGTATGGGCCTTGCATGCCCATGTGTTAAGTGGGGGAGTATATAAAATGTTTGCATGGGTTGGTAGAAGACAAAGTATTTATCTTATGCTTGTGAGTGGAGAATAAGTTGAGATGAGAATATAAAATATGAATGGATTGAGTGGAGAATACATAAATATGCGAGTGGGTTGATTGGAGAATATAAAATGTGTGAGTGGGTTGAGTGGAATATAAAATTTATGAGTGGATTGACTGGACAAAGGTTGGTGTGCAATAAGATGGGATGAGTGGAGTATGGGCCTTGTATGCCCTTGTGGGGTAAGAACAAGACTTTTATCCTATGTGAAAATGGAGCATGAGTTAGGTTGATAATGGTTAGGTAAACCTAGGGTGAGGGTTGATCAAGGTTAAGAACTTGACCAAGGTTGAGATATGTGCACCTAGAGTTAGGTTGACCATGGTTAGGGTTGACCATGAAGTTTGGTCAATGTTGAGAGGTAACCATGGTTAGGATAAGATGATCTAGGCTTAGGTGGTAGGTAGACTATTCAAAGGATAGACTAGGATTAGGTTTTTATTGGTTATACCTAAGGGATGGTCACATGGTGACCAAGGATTAGGTGTAAGAGAGGGCTTTGGTAGCCAAGGATGCTTAATGAATAGTGAATAGTGAATAATAAGTAGTGAATAATAAATAGTGAATAGTGAATAATGAATAGTTAATATGTGAATAGTGAATAAGGGCTAATGTGAGATTTTTAGGTGTCTACATTTACCTCTTTTTGTATTGCATTATGTGAAAACATGGTGCAATGCAAAAAATTATGACACCAAATAGGTGGTTGATGTATGATTGATTAGGAAATTTTGTAGAGCCATGGTGATTGTTTGAGGGAGAAGACATATGATTATATTGATTCATGATCAATGTAATATGCCCAAATAGTGGAATAGATGAGTATCTTTGAAATTTTACCTTTGACAACTTGCTAAGTTTGATTTAATGTGATGATTTGACCAGCCAAGGGTAGGTGTCCTTGTGAAGCTTCAATAAATTGTAAGTGTGTTTAGCTTACCACCTTGATGGATGAGTAACCATAGAGACAATTTTATGGAGCATTTCATATTTTATTGAGTCAATGTTTGATTGAGAATAGAAATTTTGCTTTTGGTTACCCAAAAAAAGGAGTGTTTGAGATAATCTCAGGCAAAGTTGTTGGATAAACATAAATTCCATGATTGAGTGTTTGAATATAGAAAATTCATAAGGCATATATAATGTATGATATATACCCCATCAAGGTGATGAGGTGATGGTTGAATAAGCGAAAAAAATATGAAACACTTAACAAGAAAATAATTGTACAATCATAGTATGTATATGAATGATGAAAATGAGGATTTGAGAAAATTTGAGAGTTTTTTTGTTGTTGAGAAAATTTAAGAGAGCCTTTAAAAAGGGATGTGATGAATGGTGAGAAGTGAGAGAGTTTCAGGTGCAATAGGAAAAGTGGGAGGGTTTTAGGTTCTACTAAGAAAATTAAGAGGGTTTTGAGTTTTATCGAGAAAATTGATAGGGTTTCAAGTGTGATGGGGAATCATGTGAGGGTTTTGAGTTTAGTGGGAAAGTTAAAGGGTTTTGATTGTGATAGTGAATCATGTTTTTGTGGGTGGCTAAAAGGTACCTAGGTGCAAATGGTTGTGTCTAGTCTTGTGGGATATAGAGTATTGAGTGATATTCTCTGCTATAATTGTTGGTGTAATTCTTGGCTACCTTGTCCTATGGAGTATATATAGTGTCTATCCTACAACATTATTATTTTTTGTGTTATTGATTGTGGTAGATATTTTGATACATACTTTGTGAAATAAAAGAAAGCATTTGGAGGATTGAAGACTCATCCCAATGTTTTGATGTGTAGTTGTGAGGTAAGTATCCTCTTTTATGTTGTGTTGCACTGGAGAAGTGAGAGGGAGAAAAGTGTAAGGATGAATTTTAAGTAAATCTCAAGCATACTGATGGTTGGAGAGGAAAATATGGTAATTGGAGATGCTATATTGAGTTGAGGAGGTAGTGTAGAGCTAGTTATTCAAAAATTTCTCTACTATCTCATATTTACACATTTGTGAGATTAAATAAACCCTAGGGTCTATTTTTTTAATGACACCATAGAAGAGTAGGCCAATACATAATATTTGGATGAATTTGGTGTCTTAGATTTGGGTGTGGGGTCTTCTTGCTTCATTGCTTTTATTTTATTTTGTAATAGAATGGTTTTGATGATGGGTGTTGATAGGAATATGTGTGGTTGTTGAAGATTTTAAATCCATACCACATATTTAGGGCATTGTTTTATAGGGTGAGGTAATTTTTGGATGTTGATGAATGGTTATGGTTGAGGGAGATAGGATTAGAGGGAGCTATGCATCTAGAGCATGTGTATTATGATAAATTTTATTTGTCATCCTTGGTTGAGAGGTGGGATCTTGATAGGAGGACATGTTGAGTGGTAATTTTACCCAATTGCAAAACCACACTCACCCTTAGGATTTTGATCAAAAAACCCTCTCTTGCAAATAACTTAAAAAAAAAAAATTCTCCAAGGTTCCACTATATTTTTTTTGATAGGTTATATTAAAAGTGGGGTATTGTCAAGGATCCAAAACATGATTACAAAGGATCAGATTACAACACATTACATAAGATTAGAATAAATTAAGGAACATTCTAGAGGAACACAAACAGGAAAAGGAAGGTGCCATCATTTTCACTAGAGGAAGGTGCTTTCCTTTGCGCTAGAGGAAGACGTCTTCCTATGCATCAAAAGAAAAATGAGCAGGAAGGGAAAGCCCGCCAGAAAACCAAAATTGAATCAAAAGGTACAAAATAAAATTTTGAAGCAAACAAAGCATGGGAGAAAGCGCAAAACTGCACCAAATACTAAAAATCATTTTGAAAATTTTCCATAGATGGGAAAAGGAAACAAAGCCAAAATTTTAAAATTTGAAACAACCCAAGGGCAGGAAAACCAGAAACCACCTTTGGGAAATAGGACCTGAGAAAAAACTACTTCCCATGTAGGGGAATACCAGAATGAATTTGAAAAACCACCCTGAAAAAATGGGTGGAATAGTGGAACAGAAAATTGTGAATCCCACCAAAATAGGGACGGGAATCACACAGGGATGGTGCAAGATTATGAAAATAGGAAAAACCACTCCTTGAAAGCCTAAAAAATGAAGCAGCATAAAGAGAAATTTTGTAGGCTACGAAATCCTCATGCAATGGAACAACAACCTGAAGGATGGTGCAATAGCAGATTAGGAACAAGAGGAGCTTCCCAGGCTATGAAGTCTTCAAGAAACAACAACCTATCATATGAAACAACAGTAGTGGAACAACACATCTAAAGGAAAAGGCAAGAAAGTGCCACAGGAATCCAAAAATAAGAATTCACGAAGAGGCACAATTGCATACATTAGAGCCCAAAATGAAAGGAAGCATCCATGAATCCCATACAACCTTTAGCACCATAACTTTAAGAATGTAGAAAAGGAAAACCTGTAAGGATTCAGCAGTAGGAGAAGTAGAGGCCAACACCAAAATCCACAAAAGGAACTAAAAACCTATAGGATCCAACACCACAAACCCAAAGAATAGAGTCACAGTAAAAAGCACATGGTCTCCTCCAAAACCGAAAGGATGTGCAAAACTGCTCATGAAGCCAAAATTCCTTAGACCCACCAACAAACAACTTCAAGGACATAAAAGAGGAAGTCCTGAAAGGATTCAACAACAAGAAGAATAGAGGCCCTACTGAAAGCCATGAAAGGAGCTAAAATCCTGCAAGAACCACCACTTCGAACCCAAAGAGTAGAGTCACATAAGAAAGCACATGGTCTCATCCAAAAATGAAAGGATACTATGTAAAACTGCTCATGAAGCCATAATTCCTCAGACCCAAAAATCCACAACTGAAGATCCCCAAAGGACAATTGAGAGGAAGACTTCCAAAAACAACTTGATAAAAAATGAAAATTCAAGGAGAAACCCTGAAAGATCCAAAAACCCAGGAAAATTCCTAAGAAAAAACCCAAACCCAACCCAAAACCTAGACACTAAAGGAAAATGTAGGACGGTGGAGCAAAAGTGAAACACAAGTTTTCCCACCGTAGGGTAAGGAAAGGGGCAGAACAATGGAACAATGATCTCCCCCCAAAGGAAGTCGACTACAACACCTTCCAATAAAAAAGGGTGGGAAAAGGAGGTGCTAGGGAAGCTGGGAAAGGATCAGGAACTTGAGATAGGGTCAATGAAGGGATGCAATAAAGTGGAACAGGACTTCCAAAGGAAGTCTCTTGCAGATCCCCCTCCATAAATTAAAATCCTAGAGCCCCCCTTCCGCTATATAAGCATTGCACATGTGTATTAATAATATCAATGAAGACATATCAATTAAATGCTAGGAATACCTTAGTGATTGCAAGTAACTGTTAACAAGGGGCATGTGTTGGTTTATTTTATCATGTTATACTAATGATTGTTCATAAAACTCAAGTAAATCAAATGTGAATTGGCCCTCATATGACCACGATGTAAAGCCTTAATTCCTTTTATCTTGGAGGATTTTAGGTAGATTTTATCTTCCTTTATTACATAGATTTTAAACAAGTTTTATCTTGCACTAAATCCTAATTTAAGCATGAAGTAGAAGATTAAAGCCTATCTCTAAACATGAAATTCAAATGATGAAAGAATTCTTTCTATGTTGCTTTAAACCTCAAGATGGAATAATCCGGATGACCAATTTTGTAGCTATAGTAGCCTTTGATATAATAAATAAATTATCCCTCTTTGATGAAATTAATTTTCATAAAGAGGCAACAATTTATTGCTTTAAAATAATGGCCTTAAAATGTCATCATAAATTATCCCTCTTTAATGAAATCATAATTTTCATGAAGAAGAAATAGTTTAATGCTTTGAAACAATAGCCTTTGATGTAATGTATAAACTACCTTTATTTGATGAAATCTGGATTTTCATAAAGAAAGGCTAATTTATTGCTCTAAAAATGATATCTTATAGAATGCCATAAAAATTAACCCTCTTTAATGAAATTGCAATTTTCATTAAGGTAAGTTCATTTATTCTTGTAGATAAAAATGTAAAGCTAAAAAATCTGATTTACCTTCAAATTGTGAAAAAAATAAAATTCCAATATTATAAAAATCTGGTAAGACCTCAAGGTCTTACTATAAATGTAATCGCAGGCCACTCAAAGGGGGCTCCCTTGTAATCGCTTTGCCACTATAGGGGCTCCCTCCTTGGAATCTATGATTCTTATTCTTATTATTCATGGATGATTTGATATGGATGGCCAACCTAATATATATCTACCCTAAAGCTACGTTGGTGAAGAGACATGATGGTTCACGTATGAAGAGATGTGATGGTTCACGTTATGAAGGGTTGTGATGGTTCACTTTATAAGTTAATAATATAATAATTAAATGATTAATAATACTAACTAATACTAACTAATAACGTTAGGATTGAGGATCCTAACATGCCACCCTCCTTAAAAAGAGCTTTGTCCTCAAAGCTCAAAGTGAGAAGCTTTGTCCTTTGTTTTCCAAGAAGGATTTGTGTAAGTTCTTGGACTCTTTTAATGGCATCCTTTCGTAGGCAAGGATATCGAGAAGGATGAAGCATTAGCGGGGGACTGCCAGAAATATTAGTAACTATGTGATGATGAGGGAAGGGAAATCCTTCGAGTTCTTCATACACCTTAGAATTATGCATAAAAAGAGGTGATAAAACTTATACATTCTCTTGTTGTTCCCTGGGAGAGGCAACAGAGGAGTGTGCAGTCACTTTTTTGCCTTGTTTTTTAATAGGTTTGACCCTATGGTGATAACTCACTATTGGAGAGGAATTTGAGTGTAGTTCTTGTAAAGTGCATGTTTGGCCATAATGAGTCACTTTGGGAATGTCTTGAGATATTTCTTGCTCATTGTCCTTGTTTTCCACATATTCCTTTTCTTTTTATCTTTTGTGGCTTCCTCATCTTCCTTACCTTCCTCATCGTTACCATATTTAGTGCTATCTTCAGGTGTATCCATCACTATGTCTACCTCTATATCATTTTCTTCTTCTATTGCCTTATCGAGGTTAGCATTATGCATCAGCTTGGGAGTGATGTAAGTGGTTGATGAATTCTCTAGAGGTGGTTTCCATAATCGATGTTGTCCGTTGATTTTATCTTCGGCTAATTTGGCCAATCCATAGGTTTGCATCATGGTATAGGGATTGAACCTTGTCACCTCCATTCTAATTTCTTCTTTCAATCCACTAATGAAGTTATTGATGAGAATTGATTCATCCAACCCTGTGTTGTGTTTGGTGATATCCTCAAACCAATTTTGATACTCATACACAGAAGTGATTTGACAAAGTTCCTTGAGAAAATCCCACATGGTTGGGTTCCACATGGCTCTGATACCAAATGGTAAGACCTCAAGGTCTTACTATAAATGTAATCACAGGCCACTCAAAGGGGGCTCCCTTGTAATCGCTTTGCCACTATAGGGGGCTCCCTCCTTGGAATCTATGATTCTTATTCTTATTATTCATGGATGATTTGATATGGATGGCCAACCTAATATATATCTACCCTAAAGCTACGTTGGTGAAGAGACATGATGGTTCATGTATGAAGAGACGTGATGGTTCATGTTATGAAGGGTTGTGATGGTTCACTTTATAAGTTAATAATATAATAATTAAATGATTAATAATACTAACTAATACTAACTAATAACGTTAGGATTGAGGATCCTAACAAAATATTTCTAAAACAACAATTTTCATTTATGCTTGCTTGGGTTTATCTAGATTTTGAATAATTTATGTATCACTATGGTTAGGAAGCATAGAGATAGAGCGTGTTGAATTTTTACCTTAATTTACAAATCAACATAACTTCATCCTTTAGTACTTCCAGAAATACCCTTTAATATGTGAGTTACATGTGGAGCTTCAGCAAAATATTTCATTATTCTACTCTCCACCATTTTAATCCCAAAATCTGAGCATGATCACAAAATAATTCATCCCCATTTTCTTAGGTTCACCTTTTTCATATTAGGTATTCCAACCTACTTAACAAAGGAACATTAAAAAACGGGCAAGAGACCATTAGTTAGTGATCATGAAACACCACATCAAAACAAGGGAACAACCCAACACACAAAACTAAAAACATGAACCAAAACCTAATCTAATGCAAACCAAAAATAAGATAAAACAAAATCAACAATTATGCAAAAGCACAAAAACATCAAAGCCAAACAAAAACTTGAAAACCAAAACTATATACAAATGTACGATATGGTACAAGATGATGCAATGTTTGAACCATCACTTCTCTGGATCCCAAACATGATTAACACATTTTAAAAGACATATAACATGATATGCACGCCAAGCTTTGCAGGAATCCAACAAAAATAAGACCAGGCGATAAAGTACAACAATTTTCATCTTGCCTCTTTCATCCCACCAATTTGATTTAGTTCTCTTAACAATCCCAGAGGTGAGCTTCAAATCATTAAGTTGATAAGACAATAATTGATTTTCAATTGCTTCTTGTCTATTCCTTAGCATGTAGATTTCACCATTCAATTCATGATGTAGAATTAGGCTTTCCTTTACAGATATGAGATCTTGCAAACAAGAGCCTATTTCTAAAAATTTTAAAAGCCACATCATTAGCCATATTTTTTAGGCCAGTCAAACTTAAGTAGCATTTTACAAACATATAAAATATTTACTAAATGAGAATAAGCTTTTATCTTAGATTCGATTGTTAATCGTTGATGAACTTGATTCAACAATTCAGTATTTATGCTTGCTTGGGTTTATCTAGCTTTGAAATAATTTATGTATCACTAGGGTTAGGATGCATAGAGATAGAGATGGTGTTAATTGGCAATACGGTGTTGTTAATAAGTTTGTGTTTCTTGCGACAAACCATGACTTGCCCTCAATCTTTCGGTGACCCATATTGCATCCACGTCTGGTTGTTGCTTCCTCTGTAAACAAACTACTCTCTTCCATGTGTACACTGTACATTGTCTTCTTCTAACACTTCTGATGATCCCTGGCAGTGCTACGTTCACGCGATTTGCATATCCTGTATATCACCATTGCCTACGTAAATATTGCTTCGATGACGCATCTATATGCTACGCTTCGAAGACCTTGCTTCCTATAGATAATAATCAATTAACCTTCCTCAAATATCGCCGATATTCTATTATCTTCATTGATTTTGGACTGCATCGAATAACTTGAATAACCTTCTCTGTAATGATGCCCTCTCATGCTGGATATCAATAGCTCCCTTGACCACATTCACAGTATATATTTCTTCTTTCCACCACCATCGATGGTTTTTGTTACTGCCATTGAGTTTCAGGCCATCCAACTAGGGGAATCCGGGAACATCACGCTGTTGGAAACCGCAATGTCGTATAACTTTATACCCCCACATCGAGTGTCTCCATCTCATCCACTAACTGTGCACCCATGCAAACTTCCCCATTACACGAGTGTTTGAATATGGTTAGATCAGCTCCTATACCTTCATCTCCAGTACACGCTTGTGTGGATACTCTACGATAGCGCAAATCATCCTCAGTGACAATGCAAATAGTCCGCTCTGATTGTGATATTCGGTAGCATATTAAGGTTTGTATCACATGTCGATTTCCAATTCTGCATTGTGCCCATGTTGTCATCAGTCTAATAATTCCTGTTCATTGTACTTGTATACGTTTCCTCTGCATACTTCTAATCATGGCTCTATACTTGAAAATATGCTTGACCTACATTCCATGCACCAGGTTTTTGGACTATAATGTGAGGTGGTTTCGTGCACTGTCATCACTCGTTCGATCTGTATGACCTCACCATCGATGTTCAAAAAGCACAACCGATCATCACCGTCGTCATGCCATGGTGTCATCCCATCACGTGTCCTCTTGATGTTGGGTGGTCCATCCTACGAACCTTTGCCACATCCCATATGGACCTCTATACCATTCTGTTGCATCGTTACTCCGTGTCTATCCGGTTGTTGGGTTGGCTACCCCAAACTACCAACAACATCCATGTCATCGGGGTCTGGGTCCACGCGAGGTTATCTGTCGCTATCCTCTTCGCTTCCCAAACACTTGACCTTGCTTACCGTTGCAACATTCACTTCATGCAAATTCATCACCAATCGAACAGTGTTGCCATCTCACCATTTGTCGAACACATCCGTCGATCTACCCATGTTTGGTTCGTGACCTCATTCATCCTCGAAAACCTGACGTCGACGTCGCGCAATCCGCTGTCCAATTCATTTCTATCGTGCTCGTCTAGGTCACCGTGTCATGTGAACTAACACTTCCATTGCCACCGTGAATGGCCTCCACATATCTCACAACACTGTTCATGTTTTGGTTACCTGGAAGCCTGCAAAACATAATGATATATCAATATGAGTGAGCATATAAAGCAAGATCCATTTATTTAAACCTTACTTTATTTAAATACTTATATGTATTAAAATATTTTTTATTTATTTATTGTTTATTATTTATATATATATTATATATATATATATAAATATATATATATATATATATATATAGATATAAAATCAATTAACTTGAAATGTTCTATTAAAGCTTTTAAAATAAAAAGCAACATTAGACTTTAGTATTTAGTATTTAATGTTTAGTGTTTAGTGTTCAATTAAATTTTGAAACATTGAACACTTACTAAACATAAAACAACAATTAAAATTTCAAAACACTAAACATTTAAATGAAGACTTCAATTAAACCAAGAATCAAAACCAAACCCATACTCAATATGATTTATCGAAACAAACGGAGATAAGAAGACTTAACAAAAAAAAAAGCGAACCTTGGAATGCAAGCTCATGATAAATATTTGTGGCAATTATCACACAAACAAGAGCAAAATCCCAAACAAACCAAAATTTAAAGGTGGGTCCCCAAGTTTTGGGACAAGTTGTGCACCAGTCACAACAGGATATTCCATTTACCGACTAGGGAGATGATAATTACAAAAGAGGATGTATACCAGATATTTGGGTTACTAGTGGAGGTATGTACTATTATTGTTGTGGATGGAGCATGAGAGTAGGGCAGAGTGGAGTTAGATGAATACTTTTAGGGATAGTGTGCTTTATGAGGTGTATTTTGAGATAGGAATATTGACTCCAAGGAAATCTATAGTGATGGCGATCATATTGAGCGTTATTTTGTCCAATTTGGTAGGTGTATGATTCCCATGGAATATGTTAGGTGTGGTGTAAGACTTAGTGGAGAGATTAATTATATTTTCGTGGGCTTCGACCTTATTAGCATACATCTATAGAGAGTTGTATGAGTTGCAAAAGACACATCATATTGGGATGAGTTATAACCTATTACTACAGGTGTGGGCATGGGAGCATGTGGCAGTGGATAGGCCCCAAGGGTTGATGTATGATGCACATAGGTTGGTGGGACCAAAGGTTCCATATGCATTAATGTAGTAGAGGAACCAGTAGTCAATGTAGTAGAGGAACCAAGAGGGTCAGTTTAACAGGACTCATGAAGATAATGGAGAGAATTATCACTCTATGTGGATGAGTTTGAGATTACAAGATGTGATCTAGAGGCCATGGAGGAGGGGCACAACATGGGTAGATGATAGAGTGTAACTAGCACATGTTTGATGAGTGAGGTAGGTTATTATACGATAAATCCTACAGTATAAGTATTTTTAGTATACTCAAGTACTATGATAGTTTAGGATTAGATAGGGAATACGAGATCCATCTATGATATATAGGAGGAAGGGTAAGAACATTTTAGTGGCACCACACATGGAGTTATTAAATGTGGATTTAAATGAGGTTATATTGATGCTAGACATGGATGATGTAGTTACAACCATAGAGTATGATATATGGTGGGCCACATAACTATGGCAAGTAAAGGAAGCTATAGAGGAGAATATGGATATTGGGGAGGGTAGAGAGGCATCTAGAGAGAGAGCAAAGGTTTTTGGAGAAAAAGGAGAGCTAAAACCTAGGAGAGAGGAGGAAGTAGAGGAGAGGCTTCTTAGGTGACCTGCACATTATTGATTAGAAGCAAGAATGGGTTTGTTAGGGCTATAACTGGGAATATACCAATGACCAATATTATGGGTAATGAAGGATCAAATATTAAATAATATGATGGATGACATGCAATAATGGATGCACTCCATGAGGTGAAGACTTTGAGAGAGTGATTTTTCTAGATATAGTCACAATAGACTAAGTAAGAGGGTTTATGATCATAGGAGAAGATGGATTTATAGGCTGAGGGATGCCACTATTGTAGAGAGAGAGAGACTTTATCAAGAGGTAGCATAGTGGAGCGGTGTGGTAGGTATGGTAGTTGTTCATGTAGAGCATGTTCAACATGTAGAGTATAGGGTAACTTATGTGGTATCATATTTTGATGCATTAGTGGGGCCATATTTTTCTCATTCCATTATAGTTGACTACTAGACCTTGAATGAGGTTATAGGAGGGCAACACCAATGGGTTCAAAAATTTCATAGGGTAGAGATCAATTAGTATCATGAACCATGATAGGATCAATTGTAGCACAAAGTGGTGAGGGATCTCAAAGGATTAGATGGGAGATGCCTCGAGGGCAAGAGTAGGAATGATTATTTTTATGGGTATGGATGATAAGCCATAATTTTGTATTTGATGACAATGCATGATGTTGTATGTCGAAGGATGATTTTGATGATGTATGCATTCATGTTTATTTATATACATGTTTATTTGTGTTGTGTACTTTGATCATGGTAGATATTGGATATATGATATGTGTGTATAATGAACCTCTATTCTCATTTGATATATCTTTCAACAATATATCAAAATATTCAACATGCATCCACAAATAAATTAATTGCACAATAAATTGCTCAATAAAATAGAGATTGATTATACCCTTGAGGTAGGGAAACACCATACAATGTTCCTTTTGGAAGGAATCCACTCCATAAGATCTCTAGCTCCATGAGCCAAGACTTCTCCAAGAATACATCATAGATATCTTTCACAATGGAGGTACATCTCTCTTTATACAAGAGTGTGATGGTTCACCTTCCATGAGTTACAAGATCACACATGTGGAGGTTCACCTTCCATGAGTTACAAAGTGCATAATAATATGACAATATTTCTTGTGGTTACATATGATAATATTCCCCAACTGTTACAAATATGATTCTATGACATACCTATTTATATTTTGACATGTGACCTTCCTTACTCAATAATTAATTTATAGCTCATACCATTATACAATACAATATTAAATTATTCAATATTAAATACCTATATTGGTACCTAACATTCCATCCCCCTTACAAATGTTTCATCCTCAAAATATTAGAAGAGGCTAAATAATATGATCTCATGAGCTATGCTGAATAATGGTGCCAATATTGATCATCCATCCATCCAAGTGGAACTATGATTGGTGGTGGTCTTTATTGATGCCAATGACATGTGTTGAAAGCATATATTTCATATTTTTTCATCCATACATGCTTGTATTTATGACTTGTAGCATATTGAAAGTTTTGGCTTATTTGGTTCCTTGTATATCCCTCATTGTTCCTATGATACCTCAAGCCCTGTCTCCATGATTATTGCCTCTCATGGTGGTGTGGATGGTGATATACTCCAACCTTAGCCTGATGTTCAACCTATTTTTGCTCTTCTCTCTTCTTTTCTTCATTTGTTTTATCCCTTTCTTTTACTTCTTCCTTGATCTCCTATTGAGATTCTATTTTAGGTTCTTGTGATTGTTCTTCACTTTGTTCCTTTGCAATAACTACCTATTTTTCCTTACACTGAGAAATGTCCTGTAATGTTATCTTCTTCTTTCGGTACCATAACTTCATGAATTTATTTTGCACATTAATGTTAATAGTATCCAAAGAATGCAACCAAGGATAACCAAGAACAATATCTACATCACTCATCTCAATAGCATGAAAATTTGAATGTAAAACATACTTATCCATGGTGAGCTTTAAATATTTAAAAATTTGAACATTGTTTCCCTCAAGCTATATATCTTTGATTTTTTGTGCTTGAACTTGCAACCTCTTAGTAAAATACATATTGAAAAATTATATTTGCTGCTAGGGTTAATGGAAACAATAATTTTTTGATTTTTAATGCATCCATGAACTTGCAAAATAGAATTTTGACATTAAAACAAAGCTTTTTGATAACTATTTGGACCTAACATACAAGGTGTAGTTTTCATAGCCTGCACATTATTATCCTTTTCCTTTTATGTCTATTTTCTTAAAAATGCAACTTGAAATTCTTCCCATGTGAATGTATAATGACTAGGATGAGCAAAGTTGAAATACCAAGATAAAGCTTCCCCTTGCAAGTAAAGCCAAATACTAGATAAAAAATTAGGAGAATATAAAGACTTAAAATTTTCCAACCATTCCCTAGCATCAATATCATCTGCTCAAAATTTTTTTGGCAACTTCATGATTATTTTTTTTTTTAAGTAGTTAGGGTTTGAAATGACCCAAATTTATTAAAAATTATTTTTTTTGAAATCTCTCATCTATGTCCTTCTCAACCATAGCAACGATTTATGATTTGCTTACCCGGATTGAAAATTATAATTTTTTTTTCTCCTTTTTTCCAACAACCCCAAAAACATCACCAAATGCCCAACTTGCAACAACTATAACTCCCTCATTACTTATCAGAATTTAAAAAGTAGTCATTTTTATAGTACTCAAAATAACCTGCAAAAATATTCTGAAAATGTTTGCTAAAACATATAATACAAAAATTTTCTTTTTGAAAAACAATTCGTGTGGCCAAAAAACAACTTGAACAACCCAACTTCAAACAACTGTAACTCTCTCAAAACTTATCTAAATTCCAAAAATGAGAAATCATTTTTATAGTACTCAAAATAATCTATATGCTAGTGCCAAAATATTCTACAAATGACTGCTGAAAAATTTAATATAATTTTTTTTTGAAAAAAAATTGTGTGGCTAAAAAACAACAAAAATAACTCAACTTCAAACAACCATAACTTTCTCAATACATATCAGAATTTAACAAATGAGCAGTCATTTTTATAGTACTCAAAAATATCTACACAATGGAGCAAAAACCTTCTAAAAATAACTACTAAAATAAAAAATATGGCCTCTGCAAAATGTGACATCGTTTTTAAAAAATGTGCCCTAGCTTTGCAAAAACAAACCCACTTTGCCCAAATCGCTGCTTTGATACCAAATGTAGTGAACCTATCTTCTCATTCCATATATATTTCAATAATATATCAAAATATTCAACATGCATCCACAAATAAATTAATTGCACAATAAATTGCTCAATAAAATAGAGATTGATTATACCCTTGAGGTAGAGGAACACCATACAATGCTATTTTTGGAAGGAATCCACTCCAATATCTCTAGCTCCATGAGCCAAGACTTATCCAAGAATACATCATAGATTCATTTCACAATTGGGGTACATATCTCTTTATACAAGAGTGTGATGGTTCACCTTCCATGAGTTACAAGATCACACATGTGGAGGTTCACCTTCCATGAGTTACAAAGTTCATAATAATATGACAATATTCCTTGCGGTTACATATGAAAATATTCCCCCAATGGTTGCAAATATGATTCTATGACATACCTATTTCTATTTTGACATGTGGTCTTCCTTAATAATTAATTTATGACTTATACCATTATACAATAAAATATTAATTTATTCAATATTAAATACCTATCTTGGTACCTAACAATGTGATAAATGTGAGATGCTATTGGCCATTCATTTGACACTATTAATGCTATGAATGAAGGTGTATGGTTGTGTACATGCATTTTGCAACTTTTAATGGACATGTGTAACTAAATCTTCTTGGATGTGTGTATTTGATATGTACAATCATGTATGGTAGACATAATCAATGATAAGTTAATAGTCATATTGAAATATGAATGGACAATGAGACAAGCAATCATGCAATGTGTATGATGAATGCAAATCTAAGGATGAGTGTATGTAGGTGCTTATAATGATGTGTGGATGATTGGACATGAGGATAATGCATGTTGATCTTAATGGTTTATTAGTTGCACAACTAGGCATGACGTGTATTTCTTTCTTTTGCTCAGGATTTTTAGATACTAGAAGGATTTCTAGGGATTTAATTATCTGAGTTTAAGCATCAAATCCATCTATTATCCAAGTTACATTCTACTAAAATCTAGACCATCCTGACTGGGGTTGAGCCTATCATGAACTAGTGTGTGTACAATAATGCTCATTTATTTATTTGGAGTGATGTTGGATTAACCAATTATAAACTGAGCTAGTTAAGCTAGCTCATATACAAGTGTATATAGGTATGTACAAAATAAGGTCACTAATTTTATAGACATATCACCACTTGTAAGGCATTCTCCACTGCCAAATAGGAATCTATATCCCTAATGGAGATTAGCCTTGTAATCTATAGACCTGAAGATACCAGGGATTCAATTTTTTTGATAGTGCCTTTTTTTTTCTTTTTTTTGTAGCTTATTCTTTTTTCTATCCTCAAGGTTGAAATCACTCAAATTATAATATGTGCAGGGGAAACTGTTCGCTAGCTAGTTAGTGTACTCAAGGTGTTGTCTTCTCTAGACTCAAAATTTATTTAGTGTTTCACATGTGTTTGGTCCATGAAAGAACTCTAGTTAGCTAAGGGAAGTCTAAAATTGCATTAGAATCTAATAAATTTTGATGAAGGTTTGATGGGGTCAACAAAATGGTTGACTAGTAAAAAATACTTCTATTATCGAGTAACCAAAGCATAAGGTTGAACACAACATCACGATAGATGTGATAACTAGTGAATGGTGTTACATGAAATGAAATATGCCTATGTGCAAGAAAATGAATAAAATAATGTGATAATATAGAAGTTGATGAAATGCATGACAATGTAATGCCTATATGTAGGAACATGTGTGATGGACTTGTCATTGATTAAGTGAACCAAGTAAGATTGATTAATGTGTATTTACGTATCCAAAAAGAAATTAAATAGCATTGTCGAAGTTGTAGGAGATAATATAGGCATGGATGCGGTGAGTGTAATAATCATAAATGTTTGGTGGTATCAACATGAATGATTGATGAGAAGTGTAGAAAGAGGAAGATGGAGAACCTATCCAAGGTATGTAGTCACTTAAAGTGTGACCATACAATAGGGATAGAGGGAAGAAGAAAGAGATGTGAAGAAATAGGAGGATGGAGAACCTATAAAATGTATGTAGTCACTCGAAGCATGACCATACAATAGGGATAGGTGGAAGAGGGAATATATGTGAAGGAAGAAGTAGAATATACATGGAAACAAAGGAAAATTAAGTGTTAGATGTATTTTTGGTAGATAATTTTGATTATGTTTGTGATTGTTGTTGTTTTTGTATTTTATTATTTTTCATTGTTTTTGTGTTTTAGTTGTTTTTGATATATAATGTACAAGAACATGAGAACCAAATTTTGATAGGAGGGTAGTAGGACCCCCATAATGGAACATGATGTGATGAGAATATACATTGGCACACCTAATCATGATATTGATTAGATGATAAGGGGTATTGGCACCCCCAATCATGCATTTGAAGATGACCAAAGCAATTTGAGGCCTTTGAAGTTGTGTTTGAATTTAAAAGTTTGGTCTCTTGAAGTGAGAGTCACTACTAAAAGTATGTAACAAAAATTTCTTCTTGTAGGGAGTGACCTGTATGCTAAGAACATGAAAGGTAAATTGCTTATAAAATAAAATTTTATCCTAAGGATAATCCTTAGGGCATAAAGAGTAAATTAATTTTGAACTAAAATTTTATCCTAAGAATAATGCTTAGGGCATGAAAAGTAAATTTCTTTTGAAATGAAATTTTATCCTAAGGATAATACTCAGGGTATGAAAAGTAAATTTCTTTTGAAATGGAATTTTATCCTAAGGAGAATGCTTAGGACATAAAAAGTAAGTTGCTTTTGAAAAGAAATTATATCCTAAGGACAATGCTCAGGGTATGAAAAGTAAATTGCTTTTGAAATGAAATTTTATCCTAAGGACAATGCTCAGGGCATGAAAAGTAAATTGCTTTTGAAATGAAATTTTATCCTAAGGACAATGCTTAGGGCATGAAAAGTAAATTGCTTTTGAAATAAAATTTTATCCTAAGGACAATGTTCGGGGCATGAAAATTAAATTGCTTTTGAAATGAAATTTTATCCTAAGGACAATGCTCAGGGCATGAAAAGTAAATTTCTTGTGAAATGAAATTTTATCCTAAGGACAATGCTTAGGGCATTAAAAGTAAATTACTTTTGAAATGAAATTTTATCCTAAGGACAATGCTCAAGGGATTTTGAAATTAAATTTTATCCTAAGGACAATGCTCAAGGGCATGAAAAATAAATTTCTTGTGAAATGAAATTTTATACTAAGGACAATACTTAGGGGTGTGAAAAGTAAATTGCTTTTGAAATAAAATTTTATCCTAAGGACAATGCTCATGTGTATGAAAAGTAAATTTCTTGTGAAATGCAATTTTATCCTAAGGACAATGCTCAGGGACATGAAAATTAAAATTCTTGTAAAATGAAAGTTTATCCTAAGGATAATGCTCAGGGGCATGAAAAGTAAATTGCTTTTGAAATAAAATTCTATCCTAAGGATTTAGTGCCTTTGGAGCTTTGAAATTGAAATTGGAATTTTGACCAAAGGGATTTATGCCTTTGGGGCCTTTGAGATAAAATTGAATTTTATTATTTTGTTTAAGTGAGGCAAAGGGCACAACCTTTGACTAAAGGACACAACCTTCTGAACCTAGTAGTTGACTATTTTGAGTGTAAATGTGAGGCAAATGGTGCAAAATTTGACAAAAGGATGTAGCCTTTTAAACCTGGAAGTTGGTTGTTTTGATATGTAATTGAGAGGTAAAGGGTATGACCTTTGACAAAAGGACTCAACCTTTTAAACATGACAATTGATTTGTGATTGAAATTAAAATGAAATTGAATTTTGACCAAAGGGGTTTTATGCCTTTGGGGCCTTTGAACTAAAATTGAATTTTGACCAAAGGGGTTTTATGCCTTTGGGGCCTTTGAACTAAAATTGAATTTTGACCAAAGGTATTTTATGCCTTTGGGGATTTTGAACTGAAATTGAATTTTGACCAAAAGGATTTTTTGCCTTTCGGGCCTTTGAACTAAAATTAAAATTTGATTATTTTGTGAAAGTGAGGCAAAGGGTGCAACCTTTGACAAAAGGAGACAACATTTTGAATTTAGTAATTGAATATTTTGAGATGTTAAATGAAATGTAAAGGGTGCAACCTTTGATAAAAGGATGCAACCTTTTGAACCTAGTAATTGACTTATTGATTAAAATATTTAATGACATCGATATGAGTAAATGAGAAGGGAGGTTTAACAGTTATGGATGTAAAAGTCATCTAAAAGAGTGGTAACTCCCCTAGATAACAAAAATGGTTTGATAGAGGATGAGACTCCTCTAGTCATGAGATTGATTGCAATGAATGCAAAAATGATGATGTAGAAGAAGAGAAGGAGAGAAAAGAAAGAATAAGAAAATAACAAATCATTGGTACATAGTTGCTCATGCGTGATCATACAATAATGAGATGGAACTTATGAAAGGGAGATAGGAGGGATAAAATTTGGAGAAGTGAGGAAGAAGAAGCATTTTAGAGAAGAGTCATGGAAATAATTGTTGATGACTACAATGAAATAATAGAAATGCCATTTTGTTCAGAGACATTGTCTTGGAGGTCATAAATTGCTAGGTGTTAGATTGATATAACAAACATATTGGTAAGAAGTGTGGCCATGGAAATGATGAACTTGTTGGAGCATGGGTTTTTATGTTGAGGATATTTCTTGTTATTGTGGCACCATATGGTGGGAAAATGAATTATTAGATATATTTGTATTTGGATTCTAAGATGATATGAGATCATCCAATTTTATTTCCTTTTGATCAATCAAATTGTCGACTAATCACTTGAAGGTGTGATAATCATTAATGTCATGCCCTGGTTGTTAGTGGTAAACACAGTATTGATTCTCATTGTATCCTTTTGATTTAGGTTGATTAGGATAATCTAACCTAGTATCATGCAAGATGATTTTCCTTGCATTATGCAACTTTTAGAAGAGATTATCCAATGCTTCAGACAACATTTTAGTATGAAGCAGATGATGAAGGAGTTGAGGTTTTGTATGAGTTTGGATAGGTGGAGAAACTATAGGGCTCATCACGGTTAGGTTATGGGTAGATGCTTGAAATAAAAAATTGTTCATCTGTAGCTCAAGATGGTTGAGGCACTCCAAAATATTATGTATGTTAGTGAAGGGATGAATTAAGGTTGTTGGGATAGGGTTGATGTAGATGACTAGAGGGGAAGTGATTAATTGATATAGGTAGGGATGAAAATATGGGTAAGGTGAATGAGAAGGATGGTATTGTTGTTGTTGTGATACCCATTGATTTAGGTGGGGTATAGGGGGTTGGATTGGATGTAGGAGATCTTGGGGTGGAATGTAGTTCAGTCTTTCATAAGATATTTGTTGTTGCATCTAGTTGACTATAGAAGCGTATGATTGAAAAGGTACTTGGTTTTTCTCTTGATATAGCACTTGGGCTTACACTTCTTGGTAAGGAACTTGAGTGTACCATTCTTGTTGTGGAGTTAGATGAACACTTTTAGGGGTAGTGTACCTTTTGAGATGTATTATGATATGGGAAATCAAAATCCAAGGTAGTCTATAGTGATGGTGCTCATATTAAGCATTATTTTATCTTATTCATTATGTGTTTAGTTCCCATGAAACATGTTAGGGGTGGTGCATGACTTAGTGGAGAGGTTAATTGTATTTGCATGGGCTTCAAAATTATTAGTGTAGATCTATAGAGATTTGTATGAGGTACAAAAGACATGTTGAATGGGGATGGATTATAGCCTATAACTATAGGTGTGGGCATGGGAGCACATGGCCATGGATAGGACCTAAGGGTTGTGGTATGATGCACATAGGTTAGTGGGGCCAAAGGTTCCATATGCATTAAGGTGGTAGAGGGACCAGGAGGGTCGGTTTAATAGGTATTATAAAGGGAATGAAGAGCATTATCGCTCTATGTGAGTGATTTTGAGACCATAGGATGTGATATGGAGGGCATGGAGGAGGGGCCTAACATGGGAAGAGGATGGAGTGCAACTAGCACATGTTCAATGAGCAAGGTGGGTTATCAGACGATGTAGCCTACAATATGAGTATTTTTAGTATACTTGAGTACTATGATAGTTTAGGATTAGACAAGGGATACTAGATCCACTTGTGATATATAGGAGGATGGGTAGGAACATTATAGTGGCACCACACATGGAGTCATTAAACATGGAGGTATACAAGGTTATATTGGTGCTAGACATGGATGATGTGTGAACAACCCCAAAGTATGATAGATGATGGTCCACACAATGGTGGCAAGTAGAGGGATCTATAGAGAAGGATGTGGATATTGGAAAGGGTAGATAGGAATCTAGAGAGATATTAAAGTTTTTTGGGGTAATAGGAGAGCTAAAACCTAAGAGAGATGAGAAGGAAGTGAAGGAGATGTTTCTTAGGTGATATGTATATTGTTGATTAGAAGTAGGAGAAAGTTCATGAGGGGTTGTAACTAGGATTATACAAATGATCAATATTATGGGTAATGAAGGATCAAATATTAAAGAAGATGATGGATGGTTTGAAATGATGGATGTGCTCTATGAGGTGAAGAATTTGATAGGGTGAGTTTTGCAGCTAGAGTCAAAATATATTGAGTGAGAGCATTTATGGTCATAAGAGAAAATGAAGCTACAGGTTGAGAGGGACACCACCATTATACAACAAGATAGGCTCTATCAAGAGGTAGCACAATAGAGTGGTGTGTTAGGTATGGAATCTGTGCATGTAGAGCATGATCAAATGTGGTAATCCTAAGAATATTATAGGGAAGCTTATGCAATATCTTGTTTTTTGATGTGCTGGTGAGCCATAGTTTACTCATTCCATCGTAATTTACTGCTATACCTTGATGTGATCATAGGAGGGTAGCACTAATGGATCCAAAAATATCATAGAGAAGGGATACAATAGTAGCATGACCCTTGAGGAAATCAATTGTAGCATAAATTGGTGAGGTATCTTAGAGGAGCAGAGGGGAGATGTCTGTAGAGCAGTAGGAATGATTATTTTAATGGATGTGGTTGATAAGCCACAATATTATATTTGATAAAAATGCATGATGTTATATGTTGAAGGATGATTTTGATGATGTATGCATTCATGTTTATTGATATATACATGTTGATTTGTGTTGTGTACCTTTTATTGTGGTAGGTATTGGATATATGCTATGTGTGATAAACATGAGGTGATATTGGCCATTCATTTAACACTACTAATGCTATGAATGAAGGTGTATGATTGTTTACATGCATTTTGCAACTTTTAATGAAGGTATAGGGGGAAGAGTAAAGAGATGTGAAGGAAGAAGCTAAATATAGATGGAAAAAAAGGAAAATGAAGTGTTAGATGCATTTTTGGTAGATAGTTTTGATTGTTTGTGATAGTTGTTGTTTTGTATTTTTGTTACTTGTCATTATTTTTAAATTTTAGTTGTTTTTGATATAGAATGTACCAGAATGTGAGAGCTAAATTTTTATGAGAAGGGGCATTGGCACACCCAATCATGAGATTGATTAGATGAGAAAGGCTAGTGGAGCAAGATTCCCCACCAGTAATGGATCTACCCACATATTCTTCAAAATCTGAATAATATGAAGCATATGAGCTAGAGGACCCTATGATAGCTACTAGGATGATAATTAAGACCCAATAGGCCTAGATTGAAAAAGGGTGACAACTATAAAATAAAAAGATGAATATATTTGTCAACTACTGCAATAATTGAATAAATTGAAAGGGAAAGTGGCAAAAATGGAAATTTTACCTAAATTTCCTGATTTAGGGGAAGAAGTAGCAACAATCTTGCTTGGACTAGCAAGAAAAATCCTAAAGAGGGAAACATGAGAAAATATACCATAATTACCCCATGGAATGGTAGAAATCACCTTAGAACATGTATCTCACCTTTCTATTTTTGCCATGGTTGTTGTTTAAAAAAAAAACATGTAGAAGATAAAATTGAACCTGTGAAAAGGACTGGTAAAGAACTAATGGATGTTAAAGAGAGATCTCCAAAAGGAAAGGACGCTTTAGATATGGAGCAACAACAAAATTTGTGGAAGCAGCTTGTAGTAGAAACAATTTTAGAACATTCTGAGGCAGTTTCAGAATATTCTAAAATAGTTTCAAGAATGTTTCGAAGTAGCCTCAAAACATTTTGAAGATGAACAAGGATATTTCAAAGAGATCTAAAAAATCTAGGAAAAATTCTAGAACATCCAAAAAAGGCTCCAAAATGATAGGATAAGAAAGATACATCAACAACTATAGTTCTTAGAGTACAAACTATAGAAATAGGCATTCTAGTTGAGTTATTTCTAGTACATGAAACTCTACCAGTGGTAGTACATTTTTCAAATATGGTGTCACTAGCAACACATAATGAGGACATTACAAGTTGGGTAGCATGATACCAGGCCCTTGAAATATGTTTTACAAACAATAAAATCGATTGTAGACTACAAAAATTGTAGAATTGCAGATAAAAAGTGTAGAATTAATAATGAGTGTTGAAAGTGTAGAAAGTAAAAAATTAATGATAAGTGTTGAAAGTGCAGAAATTGCAAGAGCAAAATAAGAAGCAAAATGCAAAAATTATAAAATTTTAGGCCAAGGTGAAAGACATGTACCTAATTGCAGAACACCTAGTGTAGTGCAGAAATAGAAGTGCAAGCTAACATCCCTCTAATCCTAAATGCCCCACCTATTATGGTAGCTCAACAAAATATGAACTGTTCAAGAATTTTTAGCATTTTAGCAAATTTTCAACATTTTTCATAATTTTCAAATTTTTAGCAATATTTTTCAAACAATTGCAACAATTGCATTTTTTAACATTTTTAGCATTTCTCAAATAATTGCAGCAATTTCAAAATTTCAACATGTTCAAAAATTTTACAATTGGAGTATTTTCAACATTCTTCAAAATTGCAACAATTTCAATATTGTCGGCACTTTTCAAAAATTGAAGCAATTTTAGGATTTCAACCATTTCAACAATTTCAATAATTTTACATTTGGTTGACAGAGGATGTTTTTCAAAATGCTAGACCTAGATATTGCTATGGCTCATTAGTATGCATGAGGACATGCATCAGGATAAGTAGGGAGGAATAATGAGGCCATAAAATGGCTCATTATTGTAGTGTTTTTATACATAAAACTACCTATTTTACTTAAAATGCTAAGTATTTTATTCATGTTTATGTTGAATTTAACATATTAAATTGTGGAAAATTATATGTTTCTATTTGGACAGGTTTTATGTAGTTTTTATGGTTATTTTGCATGGTTTTAGTAGTAAAAATGCATAATAAAAATAGTTAGTAAATAAAGGCTTTATGAAATATGATTAGTTGAGCATTTTTAAAGTGTTTTCCTACCTCAAATAAGTTCCTAGGATGAGGTGGCATCAAGAAATCATTATTGCAGCTAAAACATGGTAAGAAAACCTGCTAAAAATGAATTTATAGTTGCTGGAATAATAGGGCAACAACCTGCAGCTTTAAAGGAGGATGAGTTTTAGCGCTCAAATTTGATTTGAAAATGTATTGACAACATGGATAATACTTAGGAATACTTTAAAACACACTTGGAAGTGACTCAACACCATTTTATAACTCATTTTACACCAAGCACATTCTCAGGGAGTGGGAAAGTCAATTAAAATGCAAAATGTGTTGAAAATAGGTTTTTGGCACATTTTCAAGGAGGAAAATAAGAATAATGCATGGATGGATGTAACTAATAATATATTACCTATTTTCTATTCATTTCCCATAATTTTGAGGTGTGAACAAATGTACAACTACTTGCAAACAAATTCTATCCTAATTCTAGACTAATTTTATTTGCAGTAGCATAGGAAATCCGCAATCACGTTTTGATAGCAAATTATTTTCTAATGTTTACCAATAATTTTAGGTATAACAAGTTGAGTATTTAATTATAAATATTCCTTGTTTTCCCCTTTGAAAATTTAGAGGATAAAAGAATAAAGGAAATAACACATATGAATTTGGAGAAGTGTATCTTTGGTACACTATTATAAACTTGATTATTTTCTATTTTTTGTATGCAGTTAATAATTGTGTAGCTTAACCTCTTTTCTTTTGAAATATTTCACCTTTAACTAAGCCTAGAGCTTGGGCCCACTCTAAGGATCAGTGGTACTAACTTAGTTTTAGAATTTATTTTCAGTATTTTCACCTTTAACTAAGCCTAGAGCTTGGGCCCCTATTTTTATCAGCATGTTATGTTTCATTTTGTTACACTCGGTTGGTCACAATTAATTTTTGTAATTGTCAATTTGGTTTTGATATTTAAATTTCTGCATTTGATTCCGGTTTTAGCTAGTTCTCAATTTCAACATTTCATTTATGTAATTTCAAATTTAGCAAAAGTAATTTAGTGACTTTCAATTTTAGAATTTTCAATTCCTACAAATTAGTTAGTTTTATTTTCATGCAAGTGTGAAATTAATGTAGTTTTCTTTCTGCAAATATTTCTAGCTTTCATAGAATAGTTTAGTGTCCTAATACCTAAATTGTAGTTTCAAGGTCTCTAATGTATACAGCCCTAGGATGTCTCCCTAGATTTGACAAATTGAATTAAATTGAATTAAATTAAGTGATAAGAATCAATGACACTCATCAGGTGCCTAGTTGTGAATGATTGTGTTCAGTCTTGGGCAACGAAGAGGATTGAATGACGTTCTCTACTATTTGTTGGTCAAATATCTACCTAATCAACAAAACTGCATTTTTGCACCCTAGATATGACCAATATTGAAAGGCCAGAGGAAAGGAATGTCCTCCATACTAATATCCAGAGATGTTTGGTTCCCTTACTAATTCTAAAATGGCTGAAGACTAGGATGCAAGAAATAAATTGAAAAAATAATAGAAAGAAAGGGAAATATGGCCATAGGTTGGAATGGTAGAATTTGGGGTAGACTAGTAGCAATAATTACACCAAGTGTTATAACATGTAACAGAAAGAAAACAAATAAAATTTTACTTACACCTTTGCGATAACAACCTCCAGATTGTATTCCAAAACTAACTCATTCACCAGCAATGTTTTAAATCCAGAAATAGAATTTTAAACTCAACAACATGAACATGAGCATTAACAGAAATGCTTAGAAATAGAAAGAAATCACACACATAATAATGCTTGCAAATTTCAGAATCCAAGTCTCTTCTATTGATGTAGAAGACTTAGAAAGTTTTATTGTAGAATGTCCAACCTCCTTACAATGGAAATTTGATTAGTATTTATAGAGGTTTTTACCTCTTTCATTAAATACACATGAGAAAAAAATGATCACAGATCAGGAACAAGAGTGAGGAAATTCCTCCTTGGAATCATTAAAAATCCATCCTTTTGGGGCAGCGATCCATATTTCAAGGGAACATTCCTAGGAAATCAACAACTTGGGCATCGGTGCACTGAGAATTAGGAGATATTCAATATCTTGGAAACACACTCCCACCTTGGAAATCATGAAAAACACCCCCTGTGCTTCTATATGACTTTGTCCTTCACTTGGGA
Source organism: Wollemia nobilis (assembly GCA_028583015.1). Taxonomy (NCBI): domain Eukaryota; kingdom Viridiplantae; phylum Streptophyta; class Pinopsida; order Araucariales; family Araucariaceae; genus Wollemia; species Wollemia nobilis. Next base: position 6,277,197 of record JAQPPZ010002121.1, read on the forward strand.
TTCACTATTTGAGTTACTCGTGACCACCATTATTTAATGCTTGTAAAATCTCCCCAGGGCGCTATTGAAATATTTGACTATATTTCTCATAGAATGTGGTGAAACTATACAATTGGATGACTCTATTATCATAATCACTTCACCCCATTTTACCCTTTTTCTCAAAAATTGAATTCACTCTTTCAACAAAAATTAGCTTCACCCAATTGTCTATCACCAAACATGCTTGCATGATTCCTTTAAAAATGTGTTCACCTAAGGGAGGGACAAATAGGATGTTCGCCCCTCAACTAGAGTGAATGCGACAACATTATATTCTTAAAATACATTCACCCACTAGAGGTGCAAATGGGGTGTTCACCCCTCAATTAGGGAAAACACGATCGTATTTCAAATATTGGGGCACGTTCGCCCCTCAACCGGAGCGAACGTGACTTTGACTCGTCGCAATATTTTAAAATCATTAAAAACCTTTATTTGGTTACCTTTTACTATTTCGTTCACCCCAACATGGGGTGAACGGGGATGGGGCGAATGTGCCTCCATGTTCATCTGCTTTTTTGGCACTTTTTGGAAGTTTTCTAAGTTCTTCATCTTGACTTCTCCTTCCATTTTGCAGGCCCGAAAATGCCTTGATTTTACAGTGCACTTTGAATATAGCAGATTTGAATCCCAAATGAAATTTGCATTATTTTTTAGACATTTATAATGCCGATGCAATAAATTTTATATTTGCAAATAAAACAACATAGGAAATTACTTTCACAATAAATATTGTCGATTACAATAAAAAATATTCTATCAAAATATTCCAACAAAATTTCCAATGTGGCAGAATGTAAAATTACCAAAAGTTTTTTTATAGATAGAGGTAAACTGATTTTTTAACACAACTAGGTCAACTCGATTTCCAACATGGTTGAGAAACATTACTTCTAATTGAGCCCAAGAAGTAATGGAAGCTATAGGAAGATTGATAAACTAGTCATGCGCAATATTATCCAATGTGTATAAAAACAATTCACATCCAACATCTTCATGTGTTATTTGCAAATAACTCATATGACATTTGAATGCATGAATGTGTACTTTAGCTGACCTAGTTCCCTCCTACCTAAACTAAGGTAGATAAGGCACAAGGTCCATAGGCACCTCATGTGAAGGCCTAGGTATGTTTAAAGGACTACTTGCCATCATTGAAGTAAATCTTGCAATAGTCAAGGAGATATAACTTTAGTACCAATTTTGTTAGTCAAATAGAGATATCTTGCAAAGAAACATAAAATGACTAACAATTTTCAAATGAATAAATCATAAATATCATCATGTTAGCATCATCCAAAAGATATGCATCAATTAAACCATGACATTAAAGAACATTCTCAAATTTGCAAAAAAGTTAGTATTAACAATCAAATAGAGAATGTTAGAATCAATGAAAGTGATCAACAAAATATCGTTAGCCAAGACCAATGTCTTTGAATAAATATTTCAAGTAACATGAATAATTTAGCATCTAAATAGCCATAAAATAAATCAATTCAGGTATTCTTAACTCTCAAAGTGTTGAGTGCTAAAGGAGGCCAAAGATGCTAATCAAATGAACTTGAAATATTTAGCAATTTAAAACTCTCAAAGTTACACCAAAATCACATTATTTATTGTATGAAAAATTCAAAAGCATTAATGAACAATTTACCATAAATAAAATAACACCAATTCAGGCCCTCCTTCTAGCACCAAAATGTTGAGTGCGTAAAGGAGACCGAATATAATAGTCAAAGGACATGATACATTCAATAATTCAAATACCTTAAGTAACAATGAACAATATATAGCATCTAGAATTACAATAAAATAAACCACTTCATGTCGCCCTTCTAGCGCAAAAATTTTGAGTGGTAATTTTTCCCAATTGCAAAACCACACTCACCTTAGGATTTTGATCACAAAACCCTCTCTTGCAAAGAAGTTGAAATAAAACAACTTCTCCAAGGTTATGGTATATAAGCATTGCACATGTATATTAGTAATCTCAATGAAGATTTGTAAAGTAAATGCTAGGAAAACCTTAGTGATTGCAAGTAACTATTAACAAGGGGTATGTGTTGGTCTATTTTACCATGCTATATTAATGATTGTTCATAAAAATTAAAGAAAAGCAAACGTGAACTGGCCCTTATATGACCACGATGTAAAGCCTTAATTCCTTTCATCTTGAATGTTTTAAGGTAGATTTTATCTTCCTTTATTAAGTAAATTTTAAACAAGTTTTATCTTGCATTAAATCCTACTTTAAGCATTAAGTAGAAGATTAAAACCTATCTATGAATGTGAATCTGAAAGAATGAAAATATCCATTAAATATAGCTTCTATCATGAAGATAAAGATAGCCTTTGATATAATTAATTGATGGAAATTTGAGGTAATTTGAGGTATTTTATATTGTCATTGATATCACATGGATCACATTGAGTTTTGGTGGCCAAAATATTTCATAAATAAGCATTTATGATATTTTGGAAAGCATGGCTATTTATAGGGTTTTTGTGAAAACCAAGGCAGACAAAATAAAAGGTTTTATTTAAAACCATGGATGGCAGATTTGAAATGGGTTTTTCTTAAAACCTAGGTTGGATTTTCGTTTCATCGAAAAAGGTGCCCCGGTGAAGGAGATAATTAATTTTAAATATTTAAGTTTAAATTTTAATCATTTAAAATTTAAATTTAAAACTAAAATTAAAATCAAAATTAATATTTTATTATTGTTGACGTCAAAAACGAGGAGGAAAATAATATTAAGTTATAACCAACGTAAAAATAAAAATGTGGGCATATATAATATGCCACTAAACTTTTATTTTCCCTAAGTCCTCTATGAAGATAATCCATTCATTGTGCTAAGGGAGCAGAAGTGTCGTATTTGTTCAAAAACTAGTGAAGAGAAGAGGGAACAAAGGTAAGGGAGGTTCCTTACCTATCACCATAGGTGCTTGTGGCCTAGCAACAAGAGGAAGGTGCGTAAGGTTTTTAAGCACCAGCAGATCCGAAGTTCGAATCTCATCGACGTTGGTTTTGCAAGGTAAAAAGGGAGAACCTTTTGCACACATGGTTTTTGAGGGCAAGTTCGGAGGAAGCAAGAAGGAGGTCTTGCGCTCTTGGTTTCTATGTGAGTGGTTGGCTCACATGGTTGTTGGCACTATGGTTTGAGTGGTGCAGGGGCAGTGACAGGGGATCAAATCCCACTGAGGTTAAAGGCAAGTTATCAGTTTTTCCAAATATTTTATTTTTTCTAAGGTTTCCCTAGGAGAGATAAGGTTTATGGTGCATGTTGTAAAAAGGAAATATTTTTGGTGATTTTCCTTTTAGAAGTTTCTCATATTATATATCGTTGGAAATCTTATTTCAAGGGCTATTTTATTATTTTGTTTAGAAGGAGAAATAAGGTGTACATAAAGAGATATTTCTATTTTTGTAAAAGGATTCAAGTGAAGGTTGTTTTGTTCTTTTCAAAGTGTGTTGAGTGTGGCAGATTTTCCAAAGGGGTTTCTTCATCTTCATAAAAGGTATGGGAACATTCTCCTATTGATTGTTTATGGTGGTTGATTTTTGAAATATTATTGGATTAAAAAGGATTGTTTGTGGTTTCCTTTTCGAAAGTGGTTGATTGAATGCTTCAAAGTTTTTTGAATTGAGAGTTGTGTTTAAACCTTGTTTTATAAGAATAGTTGTTGAAGACCATTGGTTGTAAAATAACTTGAGTTAGAAAATAATATGAGTATCATTGTTATGTGAGATTTGTAATTGAGCATTGTTGGAAACATTTGAGTTGGGTGATACATACTTGGACTAGGGTTGTGTGAGGAAGAATTGTCCCTTGTGGTGATTAGTTGAGATTGAGTTTAGAACATATTGAGTCTCTATAAATTCTCTTTATGGTTCTATAAGACTTGGGTTGAGTTGAGTTGAATAAGTTAAGTGATGTGTGAAGTGATTGTTCAAGTCCTATGAAACAAACTATTTCATTATTCTGATTTGAGTTGAGTTGAGATTGAGCCTAAAACATATTAAGTCTCTAAAAATTCTATTTATGCTTCTATGAGTTGATTTGAGATTAATCCTAGAACATATTAAGTCTCTAAAAATTCTCTTTTTGCTTCTATGAGTTGATTTGAGTTGAGTTGATTTGAGATCATTATGGATCATTGGTGTCATCCATTCAAGAGTACATTGTCATTCATTGTTGAGTTCATCTTTGAGCTTTGAATTGATATATTTGTGGATGATATTTGAGTGATACTTGAGAATGATTGATTGAGCCTTTGAGAATGCTTTTGTGGACATTTTTGAGAAAGCTTTGTGGATAGTTTTGGGACAGATTTATGGGCAGATTTATGGAGAATTTTGGGATAGTTTTGGGACAGATTTGTGGACAGATTTGGGATAGATTTGGACAAGTTATTATTGAGCTTGTTGGAGCATATTTGGGCAAGTTCTTGGTGAGTTTGCTAGAGCAAATTTGGGAAATTTCTTGGTGAGCTTGCTAGAGAAAATCTGGGCAAGTTCTTGGTGAGATTGCTAGAGAAAATCTAGGCAAGTTCTGTGTGAGCTTGTTAATAAGGTTCTATGTGAACCTATTGAGAAGGTTCTTAGTGAGCCTATTGAAATAGATATATAGGTGACAGAGTATAGAGGATAGATTCTTAGTGGATAGATATCCAATAGCCAGCATAGTTGAAGATATATTTGAGTGAGGAGTCTTCAAGTGGAGACAGGTCCACCAGTCAGTGCAGTAGAGAGATAAATGCTAATAGAATATCACATAGCCAGAGCAGAAGGGGAAAGAGTTATCCTATGGAAGAGATCCATGAACTTGAGATTAGGGGATCAGCATCTCCTTTGGATAGAGATCCATAAACATTGTAATTGGGAGTGATTCCCAAATATATTGATTGAGAAAGTTTTAGTAAAATATTTTCTCTATGGAGTAGCCCACATTGGGTGAACCACGTAAATTATGGTGTCTCTATTATGTATGGTATTTTGTGTATTGCTTTGATTACTGCTATTGATACTGCTATCTATACAAAACATAATATTGAATTGGAAGAAAAAGTAAAAATTTGTCTTAGACTATTCACCCCCCTCTCAGTATAATCTTGTGTTCTTCAATTATTATCAGAGTCGGTTCCTTTAGAAAGGCTAACAGCTTGAGGGTAGATTCTATAAGAACACAAATGGCTTCACAGAATGGATCATCTAAAAATAAGGCTCCATTGTTTTATGGTAACAATTATGCTTTCTAGAGCATGAGGATGAATAAATACTTGATATCACAAGGATATGAGGTATGGCAAATGGTTGAAAAATAGTATAGGGTTGAAGGTGATCCCGAGGTAGATAAGACTATCAAGAAATTGGTTGAGATCAATGCAAGAGCAATGAATTGTATTTTGAGTGGGCTTCATAAGAAAGATTTTGCAAAAGTCATGGTATGTACTTCAGTTAATGAAATGTGGACCAAGTTGTGGAATACTTATGAATGAGATTCCAAGGCAAAGTTGGCAAAAATACAAACTTGTAGAAAAAGAATTGAGGAATTGAAAATGGAGGATTCGAAAGATATTGCAAAGTTTTTACTTTGAGTTGATGAAATATATAACACCATGAGAGGCCTAGGTTTTGAGATGAAAGAATTATAAGTTACTAAAAATTTTTAAGATCACTTCCCATGAAATATGATTCGAAGGTTTCAACAATAGAAGAGACAATGGATATCAACAAGCTAACAATGGAATAATTGCAAGGTACTATCACAACCTATGATATGAGAGTAAGTAAGCATCAGGTTCCAATAAAAGATATTACATTCAAGGCTTAAGAAAAAAATAAAGAGAAAGTTTTAGAAACAAGTAGAGATGTAGATAATGATGAGGAATATAACTTCATCAAAAGGAATAAGGACTCAAGAAATTTTAGGGATATAGGAAAATCAGATGCTACAAATGTGGTGATATTGGTCACTATGCATACAAGTATCCACATGAAGAAAACAATGATGATGAAAAATAGGGTCATAGAATAAAATAAGATGGAAAGCATAATCATGACAAAGATGACATATACAAGAAAAACAAGTATGAGAGGAAGAAATTTTTTTGTAAGGCAAAGAAATCTTACTACATTGTAGAAGCAAGTGATAGCTCATATCATAGTGATAGAGACAAATCATATGATGAAAAGGAAGAAAATTTATTTCTAGGAATAGAAGGTGAAAAAGAACAGTGCTTTGTGTGTGGTAAAAGAGATCATAGTTCAAGATATTGTAATGGTTTCAATGATAGTGAAGATAAGATGACACATCAAGGAAACAAGCATGGTCAAAGAAATCTTGAGAGTTTGTTTGCTATAGAAGATTATAATGGTCTCAATGATAGTGAAAAAAAAGAAATCTCACTTTTGGTAATAGAAAAGGAAGAGGATGAGCCAAGTAAAAAAAAATAAGAAATCAAAAGGCTAAAAGAAGAATACAAGAATCTTGAAAACAATATTCGAACATATGTCAAAATCAGAGAAGAACTACTTCAAAAAACTAGTAATCTCAGAGAAGAGCTTAAAAATGCAAAAAGGATAGAAGAAATGATGAATTAGGAACTAAGGGTAACCACGAAAAGACATTATACATTAGATGAAAAGGTTCAAAAAGGAGTGGAAACTTATTTTAATGTTGTATCTTACTTCCAAGAAAAGTCGCACTCAAAAGGAAAAGAAGTTTTAAAAGATGAAAACAAGGAAGCACCTAAGATTTGTGAGGAAAGTTCCAAAGTTCCTATGGCTCCAAATATTCAGTTTGGTTCTTTTTTTGAGATAGGTGAATCAAGTTCAAAAGGAAAAGAAATTCTTGAAGAGAAAATCAAGGAAGAAACTAAGGAAGAAGTTTTAGATACTACAAAGAAGGTTCAAGGATGCAATGCACAAGTTGAAAATGATCATAAGATTGCACAAGTTTAATGAAATTGTTTTTCTTGTAATAGATTTGGACACAGGGCTATACATTGCAGGATCCATGGATCAAAGAAGTTTGATTTTGCTATAAGGAAATTCAAAGGAAGAAGGTATGGTTTTCAAGGACATTGCTTCTCATGTAATAGGATTGGTCATAGATATTTTCAGTGCAAAGGAAATGAGCAAAATTGTTTTGGTTTTAGAGCTACACAATTCATAAGTCATAATGTTCATGAAAACAAAGCTTCATAATACAGGGTTCAGGAAAGTAATGGATATGGAAATTATTTTAAGAATGAATTCAGGATATGGGCACCATCCAAAGGCTATAATATCAAGTGTTTTAATTGCAATAACTTTGGGCATATTGAAAAATGGTGTAGGACTCAATTCCAAACAAGTTCAAGGCAAGAAGGTCAAACAGGTTCAAGACAAGAAGATCAAGTAATTCATCAAGAGAAGGATATTAGAAAAAAATGAAAGGAAGTTGATAGAGGAAAGAACCAATGTAATATGGGAGTAAAAATACTCCCACCCCAAAACTAATCACCTCAAGAGAGAAGGTGGTGATGGGGCTAAGCTTAAAGAGTCATATATTTTAGCCCCATAGGTGTCCCTTTTGCCATTGATTTCAAAAGGGGAGAGATTTGAGTAAATGGGAGAGCATTGAGTTAGGAGGTGTAGCCTCCAAAGAGAGCATTAAGTTAGGGGGATCATCCTCCATAGATATTATTGAGTCAAGGGGAGCAACTTTGATTCTTAGAGTTGGTTTTTTGCGGTGACTATGGTGATTTGCATTAGAGGTGTTGCCATCAATGACAAAGGGGGAGATTGTTGGAAATTTGAGGTATTTTATGTTTTCATTGATGTCACATGGATCACATTGAGTTTTTGTGGCCAAAATATTTCATAAATAAGCATTTATGATATTTTGGAAAGCATGGCTATTTACAGGGTTTTTGTGAAAACCAAGGTAGGCAAACAAAAGGTTTTATTTAAAACCATGGATGGTAGATTTGAAATGGGTTTTTCTTAAAACCCAGGTTGGATTTTTGTTTCATCGAAAAATGTGTCCCGGTGAAGAAGATAATTAATTTTAAATATTTAAGTTTAAATTTTAATCATTTAAAATTTAAATTTAAAATTAAAATTAAAATTAATATTTTATTATTGCCGACGTCAAAAAGGAGGAGGAAAATAATATTAAGTTATAACCGATGTCAAAAGAAAAATGTGGGCATATATAAATATGCCACTAAACTTTTATTTTTCCTAATTCCTCGATGAAGATAATCTGTTTGAAGCACTAAGGTAGCAGAAGTGTCGTATTCATTGGAAAACCAACGAAGAGAAGAGCGAACAAAGGTAAGGGAGGTTCCTTACCTATCACCATAGGTGCTTGAGGCCTAGAGGCAAGAGGAGGGCACATAAGGTTTTTAATAACTAGCAAATCTGAAGTTCGAATCCCATCGACATTAGTTTTGTAAGGTAAAAAGGGAGAACCTTTTGCACACGTGGTTTTTGAGGGCAAGTTTAGAGGAAGTAAGAAGAAGGTCTTGTGCTCTTGGTTTCTATGTGAGAGGTTGGTTCACATGGTTGTTGGTTTCATGGTTTGAGTGGTGCAGGGGCAGTGATAGGGGATCGAATCCCATTGAGGTTAAATGAAAGTTATTAATTTTTCCAAATATTTTATTTTTTCTAAGGTTGCCCTAGGAGAGATAAGGTTTGTGGTGCATGTTGTGAAAAGGAAATATTTCTGGTGATTTTACTTTTAGAATTATATCATATTATATATCATTGGAAATATTATTTTGAGGGCTATTTTATTATTTTGTTTAGAAGGAGAAATAAGGTGTACATAAAGAGATATTTCTATTTTTGTAAAAGGGTTCAAGTGAAGGTTATTTTATTCTTTTCAAAGTGTGTTGAGTGTGGCAGATTTTCCAAAGGGGTTTCTTCATCTTCATAAAAGGTATGGGCACATTCTCCTATTGATTATTTATGGTGGTTGATTTCTAAAATATCATTGGAGAGAAAAGGATTGTTTGTGGTTTCTGTTGACAATTTTGTCACATTGCCTAGAGGGGTAGAAAAATCAAATTTTTTGAAAAAGTGTTTCTTTTTGTAAAGTGTTTATTTTATTGTTTTTGAAAACATTTGTAAGTTGCAACAATTTTGGCTTTCATCGCCATCCCCTTTGTATATAGAATGGAGATGCAAAAGCTTCGCTAGCTAAGAAAAGAGCTTCGCAGAAAAAGGAAGATAGCTTCACCGAAAGAAAGAAGTGGAGAACGAAAAGAGCTTCGCACCCGAAGCATTTCAAACAGATGCTTCGGGCGAGAATTTTGCGAAGCGGCATTCGAAGAATTTCAAACGTTGAGAAGCAGCTTCGTCGAAGAAGGAAGACAAAGAAGTCTAGATCGCGGTCCAAATTTGCTAAGGCATGAAAAGAGCTTCGCACCCGAAGCATTTCAAGCAGTTGCTTTGGGCGAAAAACTCGCGAAGTGGAATTTGAAGGAGTGCAAACATTGAAAACTACTTCGCCAAGAAATCGTCGAAGCACCCACTTCGGGCCTCCCCACCGGCGAACCATTTTTACTTCATCGAAAGTTGTTGCGAAGCATTTTCTTCGGATAGCTTTCATGCGAAGCGCTTTCACCCGAAGTGGTAGTGGCCCGTGAAGAGCAAAACATTTTGCAAGCCAAGGATGCACTTCGGTCAAAAAACCCTCGAACCATAGTTTTGAGGGAGGATCGTGATGAAGCATTTTGAAGACTCACCAGTGAAGCATCCACTTCGGGAGGAGAACCTCAACGAAGCAGTTTTGGCATGCCTTTCCATCGAAGCGGCAAAAGATTGAGAGCCATCTTAAGGAGGAATATTTACTTCGACATTTTACATCCCCGAAGTTGTCTTGCGAAGTTCATTCATGCGAAGTGCAAAACCAAGAAGGAGGACCTGCTTTGGCTTGCATCCATTGCGAAGTAGAGTTGCGAACAAAAAATTAGTGAAGCACTTCGAGGGCACGCACTCCAAGCCGAGTATTTTTTTGAGGCAATCAAGTGCCTCATAAATGTATTTTTACGTGCCCGATGAACTCGCTGCTCATTTTTGGCAATTGGAAAGGAAGTCTCAGTCCCTGAAGGAGAACCCGATGGACATGGCGGCCACTCGAGCTCCGCACCCGGAGACCAAGGACGTTCAGACGGCTCATTAATGCATGTTTCCTCGGTTGACCCGGTCGTAGTTGCCAGATATAGAAAAGGATTTGAAAGCTCAGTCACGAGAGTTGTGAGAGCCGACTTCTTAGGTTTTTGAGGATGTACTCCTCCATTTTGTGCATTGATGGCTCAGAGGGTCGGGTCCTCTATAAAAACCCAGGCATTGTAATGTAAAAGGGGGGAACTTTCTGCTAGAAAGTTATTGTAACTTGAATCCCTGTGATTAATACTAAAAGAGCTTTGGGCTTAATTTCTCTCTTGTATGCTGCCTTCTATGATTATTTATGTTATTTTTTCTTCATTTGCATACTGTAATTCTGCATTCTAGATTTAGGTGTGCGATTGGGGATAGAACCCTAAAATTTTCTCGAAGGATACATAGGGGAGGAAAACGATGTATTAGCTTTCTTTTATGCTGCCTGTGGATAGTGTTTCTATTATATTCACTTATTTCTTGGTCGTCATAATTCTGAACTCTGGATTTCGACGTAAGGGGAAGGGTAATCCTGGAACTCATCCAGAGGATACATAGGAGGGTTAATATCATGTTCATTTCATTTTATTCTTGGTATTCATTGCTACTATTTTGAGCTATTAGCCAATGATCATGCTTCTGGTTCTTTCCCACTTTAAATTATTGACATTTCTTCCCTTACCCTATTTATTTATTTCTTGCACCCTTACTCTTTTTATTTCTTTCTTGCACCCTTACTATTTTATCTCTTTCCTACACCCTTGTCTTAAAACACCGAAGTAGTTTAGTAAAGGATCTGACCTTTCTCCGAATATTGGCATGAGGGGCATCTCTTCCTCTCAGCCTTTCAATGTTGGTCCAGGTCTAGGGTGCGTACACTTTCCCAAAATCCTTTCCTGGGCAGATTTGATGACCAACAGTTTTTGGCATGCCCGGTGGGACCCGGTCAGTCTCACCTTGTGAGTGGTAGTGAGGATCGATGCTCGTCTCATTGCCGAAAGACTCTTAGCATCTGGCGACTCTGTTTAACCAAGAATATTTAAGTCGTAGAGACCAGTACCTAAGTCTGTGCCTTCATGCAAACAAGATGGAGAGTTAGGAATAGAGGAGAGGAAACTGAGTTCTTTGAGCTTGATATTGATGCCTTTGGGGAACGCTCTAGGTTGGTCACCCCTGAGTCACTATTACATGGAACATCCTCGCAAGAGGCTACTATTGATGAACAAGGATTGACTTTGGATAGCACAATAGCTAGCTTTCCTCCTAATCCTCCCAACTCATCGAAGCATCCTAGTGCCTCCATTCACATTAGTCGTCCTGTTAGCAACCAAGGAGGAGCTTCGAGAATTCTTATTTCTCAAAATCCAGGAGCAAATATGGCACAACAACAACAACAACAACAGCAACAAGCAACAACAACTACCGCCCAGACTGTTCCCAACATGGAATTCTTTGGGACCGCTAAATCTAGCGGGACAAGGGCAAGTTTCGCCTACTGCTATGAAGAAGATCCCTACGTTCGATGGAACTAGGAAGACTACTCTGGAGCACATCCAGGACATAGTTTCTCTAGCGGTGATTCATGACATCACAGAAGAGCGAGTTATGGTAAAGCTTCTGGTTCTATCTCTTAGAGGGAAGCTCCTCTACTGGTATAGATCTTTACCACCCGGTACTATAATGGGATGGGACCAGTTAGCCGGACAGTTGATGAGAAGCTTCAATGAGTCCACCGATCCATCCTCTCTCCTGCATCAGTTCACAATGATTCAGAGACATCCACAAGAGGAGATCACTAATTTCAATGTTAGGTTCGCTCGAACCTAGCAAAGGATACCAGTTGGACTTCGGCCAACTAGCGAAGCTGCAACATACTATTTCCTTCGAGCTTTCAACCCTGATATCAGTGTCATGGTAAGGTATTCGAATATTAATACCTTCCTCGAGTTATACGAGTTAGCCCAGAGAGTGGAGATGGATCTAATAGCTATGGGCAAGCTTCCCCAAAGGATGTCGATGCCCATACTTCTTGATTTCCCTCAATTCTAGTATGCGAGCACAGTCGCTTCGTAGATCTCTGCAACCCCTGCATACCCGATCTCATCTTGGAACCCGAATCCCATTGTATCACAGATTGCTACTCCATAAATCCATTTTCCTACATTCTCGACATCACAGCCCACTATCTCTTCGGCATTCCCTATACTTCCAGTGCCACCTCAACACCCCGCCCTACCTCCAATACCAATGATGGCTCCATTGCCACCCATTCCTAAAGCCGATGATATGCAAGTCAAAATACTACAAGAGGTTCAGTCCCTGAACTCCACAGTGCAAACCCTATCCAATGATATGACCATTATGAAGAAGAAGCAAGCGCAACATGAGTTTCTACCGAGAAGGTCGTATCCTACACCCGCGCTTACTAAAGATCAAGCAGTCCAACAAGGGAGAGCATCGACAAGAAATGTCATGATTGACGAAGCTTCGAGCACTTCCGATTACATACATTGGTGCTCCACGTGTAATGACCCTCATGAAGAGAATACCTGCATGTTGCACCAACATTATGTACAAACACTGGCGAGCAGTAGTCATGGTGGTCAGGTCAACATCATCAGGCAATTGGATCAAAACCTGGTAATTGGTGAAGAAGAGCAAGTTGCAGTCCTTACCAGAGGAGGAAAAAGGTCAATAGAGGTAGATGCTACTCAAATGGCTCCCCTAAAGGTGCATGCCCACCATGAGAAGGGACAACAACCTTCTCAGGCCCTGAGCGAAGCTCCTCAGCCTACACCAGTCAAGGAGAAGGCCCAACAGGCCCCTACAAATCCACCTCAAGTGGAAACTAAAGAACAAGCTAGAGAGAAGCTCAAGCTTCCTTCGCTGACCAAGCGACAAAGGGTCGAAGCCACGGAGTAGTATCACACCAGGTACGAGGCGAAAAGAGAACCTGAGGTGCCCAACTCCCTAGCATACAATATTGTAGATGAGCTGAAGAAGATTTTGGCCAAGATTAGCCTATATGATGCACTGCAATTGCCCGGTCAAGTGGACTTGCTGCAAGAATCATTGAAGACTACTAAGGCGAGGAAGTTAGCACCACTTGCCCTAGTACAGACCCTATCCACATCCATTATGGGGAAGAATAGACCACCTCCATTCTACCTATCTCTAAAGATGGAAGGGTATGTTGTACACAATTGTATGATTGACTTCGAGGCTGCGACGACAATCATGCCCAAAGCAATGTGCGAAGAGATAGGGATGGAGTATACGCGAAGTAGCCATGGCATGCTCCAATTGGATGGTACTCCCATGAAGACTATAGGAGTGATTAAAGATATACCTATCCAACTACACAAGATGCCTCAAATCATAGTTATACAAGAGGTGGTGGTCGTCGACTTGGAGCCATATTTTAGTATGTGCTTGTCGAGAGAGTTTACGATGAAGCTAGGAGGATATCTATCCATGGATTACTCGCACTTAGAGATTCCATTCAAAGGGAAGAAGGTAAAGATCTACAATGAAAAACCTTCTACTTTCCTTGTACAGAAGATGTCCGAAGAAGAGAGCAACGATCCCATGCAAGCGATAGTGGAAGGGATAGAGCAGGTGGACCTGGTCGAGGAATCCCTTGCATAGTTAAGTTGTGAAGATGAGTTTTCATTGGCAGACTTTAATGCCATGATAGAAATCGAGATGGGATGTTATGCCATCACCAAGCCTGAGAAACACACCAAGTTAGAAGATAAGATCTCTGCCCAAGGGGGACTATGGAAATTGTTCTTCGATGGCGCCCGATGCAAAAATGATGCTGGGGCAGGGATTCTTTTAGTATCACCTTATGGAGAGCAGAAGGAATATTGTTACCGGTTGGTGTGGAGTTGCACCAACAATGCAGCAGAATATGAAGCATTATGCCTAGGACTCAAGAAAGCAGAAAAGTTAGGCATAAAGCATCTCCAAGTCTTTGGAGATTCAGAATTGGTATGCAATCAAGTCACAAACAAGTGTATTTCAAAGAAACACTATCTCAAGTCATACCGTAACAGGGTATGGGACTTGTTTGACCAGTTTGAATCTCTCAATCTGTAGTCTATTCCACGAGAAAAGAATCGACATGTCGATGTTCTAGCATCCATCGTAGCAAAGTACTCTCTAGCAGAAGACATGGTGCATAAGCCTAAAGCTGTGAGGATGATTTATAGGCCCTCTGTCCTAGACAGAGATCTGCATTGGCAAGTTTTTGACAATGATGAGCAGATTGTGAATTTCATGATTCAAGAAGTAGCCACCGTTGAAAGAAGAAGCCCTGAGGATGAAGAATATGAAGGGCTAGTTCAATTGAAGAATAATCATGTCCCCAAGGGATTAATTACTCTTGAGAGCCTCTTTGATCAGAATGATCGAGTAGTTTCTCATAGGATCAAAGTCAATGCAAAGCAGTACCAAGATCTGGAGCTTGAACCTGGAAAAGCAATAAAAGTTGGAATAGATTGCACTTCGGAAGAGCTAGAACAGATCCAATCTCTATGTAGGAAGTATCCTGACATAGTGGCATGGTCTTACCAAGACCTGAAGGGATACGATCGACAACTGATCCAGCATACAATCGAGTTGTAGGAGGGGATCAAACCCTTTCGACAGAAGCAAAGGCCTATCAATCCAAAGATCGAGGTCTTGATGAAGGCCGAGCTCCTAAAAATGCTCGAGGTGAAGATAATTTATCCCATAAAGCATTCCTCTTGGGTAGCGAATCTAGTCCCAGTTAGAAAGAAGAATGGAGATATACGATTATGCATGGACTTTCGCAACCTGAACCAGGCTTCGCTCAAAGATCACTACCCTCTCTCGTAGATAGATCAGATCTTGCACTCAATGGCTAGGGCTCAACGCTTCTCCCTACTCGATGGTTTCTCCGGATATAATCAGATCTGGGTTAGGGATGAAGATCAGCATAAAACCGCATTCACTACCAAGTGGGGAACATTTGCTTACCAACGAATGCCATTCGGCCTTTCGAATGCGGGGGCCACTTTTTAGAGAGCCATGGATTTAGCTTTTGGTGAGATTTTGAATAAGGTTATTGTTATCTATTTGGATGACATGACCATTTTCTCCCGAAGAAGGGAGGATCATCCCTTACACCTACAATAGGTATTCAAAAAATGTCGAGAGTTTGGCATTTCAATCAATCCAAAGAAGTCCATATTCATAGTCAGCGAAGGGAAGTTATTGGGACATGTGATATCAGAGAAGGGTCTCACCATAGATCCTGATAGAGCTGAGGCTCTATTGAAGCTCCCACTCCCCATGAACAAGAAAGGACTTCAATCCTTTTTTAGCCAGATCAACTTCGTGAGGAAGTTTGTTCCAGACTTTGCCCAGGTCATCAAGCCAATGTCCAAACTTTTGAAGAAGGGCACTGAATTCATCTAGACGGAGGAGAGAAAAGAAGCATTTGAAGAGATCAAGGCCCGAATCGCTCAGGCACCGGTCCTGACCAACCCTGACTATAATCGAGATTTCATCCTATATGCCATAGGAGAACCTGAGAGCTATGTTGCAGTCCTGACACAGAAGGGAGAAGATGGCGAAGAGCGCCCCATCACGTTTCTAAGCCAGGTGATACACCCCCATGAAGAAAAGTACAATTTCATAGAAAGGTAGGTGCATGCAGTAATGAAATCTCTTAGGAAATTCAAGCAATTCATTTCCCAAAGTCGGGTTACGATCTTTGTCATTCACCCCGATGTGCACAATTTCATTATCCAAGGAGAGTTGGGAAGCAAAAGAGTCGGTTGGGTCAACAAGATACAGGAGTTCGACATCGAAATCAGACCCACAAAATTGGTTCATGGTCATGCGTTATGTCAAGAGCTGGCGAAGAGCATAGCGGCCGAAGTGACAGCTATTCAGTGGGATGACTCGACAGTAGAAGGGTGCTTCACAAACCAAGAAGAGGATGAGAAGGACTGGGTCGGTGAGATAGTTGAATATTTCAACATCGATAGATGTCCTTCACATTTAAATGCTTCGCAGCAAAGGCACTTCAGGATGCGGTCCCTCCGATACACGTTGCACCCCGAAGGCCTATTTTTCAAGAAACATTGATGGCGTTCTTCTCAGGTGCATAAAAGAAGATGATAAGAAGAGAGTCCTGGGAGAATTCCATTCAGGATTATCTGGAGGTCACTTCATAGGAAGAACGATGGCATTGAAGATAATTAAGGCGGGTTATTATTGGCCTACACTCTTCGTCGATGCCTTTGCGGTCTGTCGTAGATGCGAGCAATGTCAGAAGTTCATTGGCCGAAGTAGAAGTGCTCCTATGCCTCTCCGATCGATACAGGTAGAGATGCCCTTTCAACAATGGGGGTTGGATTTCATAGGGGTCATATCATCGAACTCCTCCATCGGGCATAAGTTCATCCTGACCGCAACTGACTACTTCACCAGATGGGCCGAAGTAGTACCCATGAAGCATGCTGATCAAGAGATCATCATCGCCTTCCTAGAGGGTTTGATCACCCGGTTCGGCATCCCAGAAGCAATCATTATGGACAATGGTCCTGGGTTTTCAGGCGCCAAAATCAATGAGTTCCTCTACAAATATGGGATATATCATAAAGTCTCCTCCAATTACTATCCACAGGGTAACGGATTGGTAGAATCCACCAACAAGACTTTGTTAAGAGTGCTAAGGAAGCTCATGGAGAAAAACAAAAGAACTTGGCACCTCCTTCTAGATCGGGCCTTGTGGGCCGATCGGATTTCTATCAAGAAGTCAATCAAGACATCACCCTACGCCCTGGTGTATGGCAAGGAGGCCATCTTACCTACCCATGTAGAGATCCCTACATTGCAGCTGTTAGATGAGGAAGAAGAAGTTAATCCTATGGAAAATAGGTTAGCTCAACTACTGCAGCTAGAGGAAGATCATGAGAAGGCCTACCAGAGCTTCGCTAAACATGCTCAGATCACCCGAGACTGGTTCAAGAAAAAATCCTCCGACCGCACGTTCAAAGTGGGAGATCTGGTATGGAAGTGGGACTCCTGGAAGGCCAAGCCTGGGAATCATGATAAGTTGGATGCTTTCTGGGATGGACCGTTCAAAGTTGTGAAGGTAAACTCAGCCAATTCTTTCATCCTCAAGGATGCAGATGGCCAGGTATTGCCAATTTCTATCAATGGTCTTCATCTGAAGACTTTTCATCATTGAAACAAAAAAAAAAAATGTGTTCAAGTTTTACCTTGTATGTAATTTTCTTTTCTGTATATATACCTTGTTTCAAAATCTCTGAGAGGTTAAGTGTCTCACTGCCACAGTGACAAACTTCAGCTTTGCTAAACCTAGCCAGAATCTCCTTCGGGAACTTTTGATGCGAAGCGACTAATGCAAGATGGTTCACAGCGAAGCACTTTAGCCTGGAAGGAATCTTCAAAGAACCAAACAAAAGCATAGTGAAGGCATGAAAAGTACTTCGCAAAGGGAAGTAGGCGTGAAGCAGTTTTTGAAGAAAATCTAGCGAACCATTTCTTAAAAGGAATGAGCTTCGGAGGTAGCCTCCCATGAAGCAAAGTGGTGACACAGCGAGGGAAAACTACTTCAGGCCCGAAGCATAGAAAATGAGCTCGCATCGGAGGTTCACTGTGAAGCATCTTCAGCACTGATTTTAACTTTGCCAACCCAACAAACACGTGAGGTGGGAGCATTTAAAATGTGCCTAGAGGGACGTGCCAATGACAACCTAGGGAAACGTTTGTAGCAAGTGAGTTTAATGCAAAGGTGGTGGGGCACATCCCGAGAGGATTCGGTTATGAGAAAAGCTCGCTCCTAGGTACGAGGTGGCAGAAGGTTAAGTTTTCGATGCCGAGCATAATCATCGAAGCGCATGGGTCCGTGTACAACACCATCGCAAAGCCAATCAAAAAGCACGACAACCTTCCCCGTTCGAGCTATAAATTTAATTATGGTAGGTGCCATAAATAGAGGTAGTTGCCTTCTAAGGCTATAAAACTCAAGCCTCAGTAGTGAGAAGGTTATTCACCTATTGGTTCATGCAAGACTAAGAGCCTTCGTTGACAGTCTACAGTTCTTCCGCCCTTCACATCGAAATCCTTCGCATCGAAGTCTTCTACGTCGTAAACTCTGCTATCGTAAACATCCACAATGGGGAAGAAAAGCTCCAAAGAAAAGAGAAAGGAGCCAGAAGTAGCAGGCCCTAAAAAAATGAAGAAGGGCAAGGAGGAGAAAAAGTAGAGACCAAAGAAGGTCGACCTTAACCTCCGCCCCAAAAAGCAAGTCGATGGAGGAAAGAGAAGATTCTGAAGAGGAGCAACTTGAAGAGCCACCAATTGATGGGTGGGAGAAAATTAGGGACACAGAGCTTTCAAAGAGCGTGGCCGAACTCAGATACACCATTGAGTTCATGAAGAGTAGGCTCTCAGCAGAGAATAAGAGAGCCATCGTGTATTATTCTCAGATATATTGGTATCTGACTCCGCCCGCGCACCATTGTCCCGAACTAATCTGTGCCATCACGTAGAATTACCAACCCTCCTCCAGACAAGTGCTAGACGTCACTGGCCATAAATTGTTTTCAATTTTGAAAGAAGATGTGCAAGCAGCCTTCGCGCCGCAATAAGGGCCGCCTAAGGGTTATTCGGTTCGCAATGTCATCCTGAGCGAACAAATGGAGAGGTTCACCTCCTCCAGCTATATTTTGAAGTTTCTGAGAGAGAACCTCAAGAATGGGCTCCCTTCAGGAAAGCTTCCCCAAATGCCCCTCCCCTTGACAGATTTCAAGAGCATGGACATCTTCTCCATCATTGCATGGGTAGCGGGTCTGTCGATCGATGCTTCGGTGCACCCCTGGCAGGTGTCTTTGGCCGAATGTATTTCAAGAGGGGAATTTTATGCCCTTGATGCTTCAAGGCCGAACACCAACCCAGTCTTCTTCGACTGGGAAGAATGGGTGGCCCGAACCTTGCACACGCGACTGACCAGCATGAAGAACGCTGGAACGGGCCAGTATTTCGGACCTTGTTCTTTCCTAGTTTGGTTGTTTTTCTATCATGTACATAAGAATTTTCCCCACATCGCCATTTCTTCGAGCGACAAGGATGGAACTCCTCTGCCTGTGTACCAGTGGACTCCCCTCCTGGCGAGGACGGAGTCATATTATTCTTTTAATCTACAATTCTTGGGACCTGCCATTCATTTGTTGAAGGGTTCTTGCCCTCGGGTGCCCCTCAGTTTAAGAGATAGAGTGGTGAAGGAGAAGAAGGGAGACGTATTTCAACTGACGTAGGGGCTTGTGGTTCACCTATTCGGCTTCATGGGGAAGCCCTTCCTGCTACCCGTCTACCCCTTCGAGTACCAGTTCGCATTAGAGGTCGCTCGATAGAGCGACGCAACAAATGTCATCTACGACCATGGTCGAAAATGGGCGCACACTTGCGACTTCCCCTTCAAAATGGGGGTAATTGAAGTGTTTGCCCTGAAGCAACACGTATTCCTGGAGGAGAAGCTTGCCAGCTTTGGTCTGCTCCAGATTCCTCAAAGGTGGCTCTACGATCCCTTGGGAGTGATGAGGGACCACCTCAGATTCAAGAATTTTCATGTCTGCCCCCACCCAAAAATCGTGGAGCAAAGAAATAACCCCAATGGGAGGGATTTGGAGTGGCATTTGGAAAGGATGAAGACCTTGCCTCCCTGGCATGAGTTTTACCCTATGGAAGTTGAGTTTGATCCTGTTCAGCATCCTTTCCCAAGCCCAGACTCCACTTTTTGGAGGAAGATGAAAGACGATCTGAGGGAGGAATTGAAGGATTGGGGCGTAGAACAATTAAAGGAATGGTGGAAAATGAGAGTTCATCGACAAAATATGAAATCATATGGACTCTTGGAGATGGATAAAGACTTCACGGTTGTTTACGAAGCCAATGCTGGGACTTGGAAGTCCACCTCCTTCGTCGACTTCATTCCCCCAAGTGCCCCAGGTTCGGGCGAAAGCCCAAGGAGAGATGATGATGCTTCGAAAGAAGAAGAAGAGGAGGAGGCAGAAGCTGCACCAGAAGAACTACCTCAAGAACCTATGGAAAGCCATGACACGAGTGCCACGGGGTCGATGCAACCATCAGAGAAGAAGAAAAGAAAGAGGTAGGAGCAAGCTCAAGTGCCTCCAACCCACCCAAAGCGACCACGCACAAAGCTTCCAGGTGCTTCTGTCGGACAACCTACGATCGGCCCAACCAAAGAAAATATCGAAGGGACGACGTCACCAAGAGCCGAAGCAACCCCAGACATGGATGTCATCGATGTGGAGGAACTCCTCCAACAAGAAGGGGTCCCCGAAGAAGAAGTCATGGAGGTCGAAAGTACCAAAGTTCAAAAGGAACAGGAGCCGATCACATAGGAAGTCACTACTACTGCTCTGCTAGGAGGGCACGCAGGTACGTACTCTCCACCCTTTGCCCTGGTTTCTCAAGGCATGTCCACCATGGTCCCGACCATGAGTCCCTAGTAGTCTCTCTCTCCCCCGCAAATTCAATCACCCTCTCGCGTGTTGCCCTTCGCTACTTCGAGTTTGTCTCACAATCCCGTTAGCCCCACTCACATGTCCACTCCATTCGAGTCATCTGGTCGGGACAAGTCCATCGACACTACTTCGCTCGCCCATGCCACCATTCCCTTGGTTCTCAGTCAGGGCGAAGGTAGTACTCCAACGTCGAACCCCATCTCCACACTCCCTTGTCACACATGGCATTGTTTCACTCTCGTCGAAACTCCTACCACACCCGTCGTCGAACCTACTGGTGAGGCATCCCCCATTCATTATTTATATTTGTTCACCCCTTTGGCTGGAGATCCAGCCTCATTTGAATCTGAGTTGTCCATGATGAAGGAATGCCCTCTAGCTGAAAAGCTACTCCAAGCCCGACAGAACATAGATAAAATGCTGAAGGAGGCGAGGAAAAAGAGAGGGCGCTCTCTGGCCCAAGTTGAAAAGTGCGCTATTTTCGATTTGAAAGCCGAGAAATTACATAAAGTAAAAAAGATTCCTAAGGTCCAAAAGCCCCTGGATGAGATGACTCCAGTGGATTATGATTATCAAGAGAAGTCCAAGGACCTAGAACACTTGAATGTAGATAATGAATCTGCATCCATGCATGTAAGAATTGAAACTTTCCGTGCACATGCAAACATCGCCAATCAACGCAGATTTGAAGCAGAGAGCACCAACATCAAGTTGGAAGAGGAGCTAGCAAGGACCCGCTCCAAGCTAGAGGACGCAGAGAAGCAGTGTGAGCTGATGAAGAAGGAAGCAGACGTCCTGAAACAGCAAATAGAACAACTGTAGAACTCAACTGAAAACCAAAGCAAGATACAGGCCGAAGCTGATCTGAAGGCCAAAGAATTTGAAAGCAAGATCTTGCAGATGCAGCAGCAGTTGTACAAAAAAGAGAGCCTGGAGTTGTTTGATAGGGGCCGAATAAAATAAATCCGCTCACACCTGCTAAAAGGCTTCAGATCTCGGGCCTCCAGCAGCCCTGTCAATCTTGACATACATCATCGAAGCCCAGAATGCCGCTTCTCAAGAAGGGCCAATCGTAGATGAAATCATCCAAAAAATCAGAGGCCGACTCAAACTAGCTTTTGAGGTCCAAAGTACCAAATATCAGGACCTACAGGTTGCTGCTATGAGTCGAACGGCCAGGGATTGGTCTACAGCCCAGGCCATGGTCCATGCCTTCTTCTCCAAGGTGAGGAAAGCACAGAAGGTGAAAGACCTCCTGGATGTATTTGAGCACGAGCAGCGCACATCATTGGGCTACTTTCAAGATCTCTCTTCATTAGGTTTCCCTAGTTTCACTGATGATGATGGGAACCTTCTGACCAAGGAAGAACTCAAGCCGGCATGGCTTCATTTTGAAGGTGACGTCTCAGAGATAGACGGGTGGGAAGAGCCAATTACAGAAGGACAAGTCACAGATTTCATTCTGAGACATTGCAAGATCGTGGCCTACCTCAATGATCTAAGCATAAGAGCTAAGCATGCCGATATAGGGCAAATAGATCGGTTCCATGTTCTGGTAAAAGCGCTACAAGACCGAGAGCCTTTCTCAAAAGGTGCCTGGGCTCATGTTCGCCGAACCATGGAACGCATCCACGATCGCCTTCTCCCACCATCGCAACAGGAGGCCACGCCAGAAGAGGAAGAAGAAGAAGAAGAGGAAGAAGAAGAAGAAGAAGCTGTGGAAGCACCCGTAGAAGGAGAAAAGGGAGAAGGGTCTGGAGGTAACTCTGGCCCAACGGATCAAGGCTGAGGGTTCTTGCACCGAGGCGAGCTCGTTGCCCCATGAGCCACCAAGAATGTTGACAATTTTGTCACATTGCCTAGAGGGGTAGAAAAATCAAATTTTTGAAAAAGTGTTTCTTTTTGTAAAGTGTTTATTTTATTGTTTTTGAAAACATTTGTAAGTTGCAGCAATTTTGGCTTTCATCGCCATCCCCTTTGTATATAGAATGGAGATGCAAAAGCTTCGCTACTGAGCAAGCTAAGAAAAGAGCTTCATAGAAAAAGGAATATAGCTTCGCCGAAAGAAAGAAGTGGAGAACGAAAAGAGCTTCGCACCCGAAGCATTTCAAATAGATGCTTCGGGCGAGAATTTTGCGAAGCGACATTCGAAGAATTTCAAACGTTGAGAAGCAGCTTTGCCGAAGAAGGAAGACAAAGAAGTCTAGATCATGGTCCAAATTTGCTAAGGCATGAAAAGAGCTTCGCACCCGAAGCATTTCAAGCAGTTGCTTCGGGAAAAAAACTCGTGAAGCAGAATTTGAAGGAGTGCAAACATTGAAAACTACTTCGCCAAGAAATCGTCGAAGCACCCACTTCGGGCCTCCCCACCGGTGAACCATTTTTACTTCACCAAAAGTTGTTGTGAAGCATTTGCTTCGGATAGCTTTCGTGCGAAGCGCTTTCACCCGAAGTGGTAGTGGCCCATGAAGAGCAGAACATTTTGCAAGCCAAGGATGCACTTCGGTCAAAAAACCCCCGAACCATAGTTTTGAGGGAGGATCACGGTGAAGCATTTTGAAGACTCACCAGTGAAGCATCCACTTCGGGTGGAGAACCTCAGCGAAGTAGTTTTGGCATGCCTTTCCATCGAAGCGGCAAAATATCGAGAGCCATCTTAAGGAGGAATATTTACTTCGACGTTTTACATCCCCGAAGCTGTCTTGCGAAGTTCATTCATGCGAAGTGCAAAACCAAGAAGGAGGACCTACTTCGGCTTGCATCCATTGTGAAGCGGAGTTGCGAACGAAAAATTAGTGAAGCACTTCGAGGGCACGCACTCCAAGTCGGGTATTTTTTTGAGGCAATCAAGTGCCTCATAAATGTATTTTTACGTGCCCGATGAACTCGCTGCTCATTTTTGGCAATTGGAAAGGAAGTCTCAGTCCCTGAAGGAGAACCCGACGGACATGGCGGCCACTCGAGCTCCACACCCGGAGACCAAGGACGTTCAGACGGCTCATTAATGCATGTTTCCCCGGCTGACCCGATCGTAGTTGCCAGATATAGAAAAGGATTTGAAAGCTCAGTCACGAGAGCTGCGAGAGCCGACTTCTTAGGTTTTCGAGGATGTACTCCTCCATTTTGTGCATTGATGGCTCAGAGGGTCGGGTCCTCTATAAAAACCCAGGCATTGTAATGTAAAAGGGGGGGAACTTTCTGCTAGAAAGTTGTTGTAACTTGAATCCCTGCGATTAATACTAAAAGAGCTTTGGGCTTAATTTCTCTCTTGTATGCTGCCTTCTGTGATTATTTCTGTTATCTTTTTCTTCATTTGCATACTGTAATTCTGCATTCTGGATTTA
The DNA here is from genome assembly GCA_028583015.1 of Wollemia nobilis. Taxonomy (NCBI): domain Eukaryota; kingdom Viridiplantae; phylum Streptophyta; class Pinopsida; order Araucariales; family Araucariaceae; genus Wollemia; species Wollemia nobilis. Next base: position 6,301,292 of record JAQPPZ010002121.1, read on the forward strand.
GGTGTGTGATTGGGGATAGAACCCTAAATTTTCTTGAAGGATACATAGGGGAGGAAAACGTTGTATTAGTTTTCTTTTATGCTGCCTGTGGATAGTGTTTTTGTTATATTCACTTTTTTCTGGTCACCGTAATTTGAAACTCTGGATTTCGACGTAAGGGGAAGGGTAATCCTGGAACTCGTCCAGAGGATACATAGGAGGGTTAATATCGTGTTCATTTCGTTTTATTCTTGGTATTCATTGTTGTTGTTTTGAGCTATTAGCCAGTGATCGTGCTTCTGGTTCTTTCCCACTTTAAACTATTGACATTTCTTCCCTTACCCTATTTATTTCTTTCCTGCACCCTTACTCTTTTTATTTCTTTCTTGCACCCTTACTATTTTATCTCTTTCCTGCACCCTTGTCTTAAAACATCGAAGTAGTTTAGTAAAGGATCCGGCCTTTCTCCGGAGATTGGCACGAGGGGCATCTCTTCCCTTCGGCCTTTCAATGTTGGTCCAGGTCTAGGGCACGTACACTTTCCCAAAATCCTTTCTTGGGCAGATTTGATGACCAACAATTTCCTTTTCAAAAGTGGTTGATTGAATGCTTCAAGGTTTTTTGAATTGAGATTTGTGTTTAAACCTTATTTTATAAGAATAGTTGTTGAAGCCCATTTGTTGTGAAAGAACTTGAGTTAGAAAATAATATGAGTATCATTGTTATGTGATATTTGTAATTGAGCATTGTTGAAAACATTTGAGTTGGGTGATACATACTTGGACTAGGGTTGTGTGAGGAAGAATTGTCCCTTGTGGTGATTAGTTGAGATTGAGTTTAGAACATATTGAGTCTCTAACAATTCTCTTTATGGTTCTATAAGACTTGGTTTGAGTTGAGTTGAATAATTCAAGTGATGTATGAAGTGATTGTTCAAGTCCTATGAAATAAACTATTCTATTATTCTAATTTGAGTTGAGTTGATATTGATCCTAGAACATATTGAGTCTCTAAAAATTCTCTTTATGCTTCTATGAGTTGATTTGAGTTGAGTTGAGTTGATATTAAGCCTAGAACATATTTAGTCTCTAACAATTCTCTTTATGCTTTTATGAGTTGATTTGAGTTGAGTTGAGTTGAGATAATTGTGGATCATTGTTGTCATCCATTGAAGAGTACATTGCCATTCATTGTTGAGTTCATATTTGAGCTTTGCCTTGATAGATTTATGGATGATATTTTAGTGTTACTTGATCATGATTGATTGAGATTTTGAGAAGGCATTTGTGGACAGTTTTTAGAAATATTTGTGGTTAGTTTTGGGGCATATTTGTGGGCAGATTTATGGATAGTTTTGGGATAGATTTATGGAAATATTTGGGACATATTTGGATAATTTTTTATTCAGCTTGTTGGATCATATTTGGGCAAGTTATTGGTGAGCTTACTAGAGCATATTTGGGCAAGTTCTTAGTGAGCTTGCTAGAGAAAATTTGGGCAAGTTCTTGGTGAGCTTAGTGAGCTTGCTAGAGCAAATTTGGGCAAGTTCTTGGTGAGCTTGTTTGAGCAGATTTGACAAGTTCTATGTGATCTTGTTAAGCATGTTCTATGTGAGCCTATTGAGTAGGTTCTTAGTGAGCCTATTGATAGAGATCTAGAGATGACATAGTACAAAGGACAAAGTCTCAATGGATAGAGATCCAGAAACCAGCATAGTTGAAGATAGATATGAGTGAGGATTCTTCAAGTGGAGAGAGGTCCACCAGTTAGTGCAGCATAGAGACAGAGTCTTCTAGAAGATCACATAGCCAGAGCAGAAGGGAAAAGAGTTCTCCTATGGAAGATATCCACAAACTTGAGATTAGGGGATCAACATCTCCTTTGGACAGAGATCCATAAACATTGTAATTAGGAGTTATTTCCAAAGAGATTGATTGAGAAAGTTTTAGTAAAATATTTTCTCCATGGAGTAGCCCACATTGGATGAACCATGTAAATTATGGTGTCTCTATTGTGTATGGTATTTTATGCATTGCTTTTATTACTACTATTGATACTGCTATCTATACACAACATAATATTGAATTGAAATAAAAAGTAAAAAGTGGTCTTATACTGTTCACCTCTCCCCATATCTATATAAGCTTGTGTTCTTCATTAATAAATTATCCCTCTTTGATGAAATTAATTTTCATAAAGAGACAACAATTTATTATTTTAAAATAATGACCTTAAAATGTCATTATTAATTATCCTTCTTTAATTAAATCATAATTTTTATAAAGAAGAAATAATTTAATGCTTTTAAATAGTAGCCCTTTGATGTAATGTATAAATTACCTCTCTTGGATGAATCATAAATTTTATAAAGAGAGGCACATTTATTGCTCCAAAAATGATGGCTTATGGAATGCCATTTAAAATTACCCCCTTTCTATGAAATTAAAATTTTCATGAAGGGAAGTTCATCTATGCTTGCAAATAAAAACATAAAGCAAAAAAAATCTGATTTACCTTCAAAATAAAAAAAAATAAAATTTTGAAATTATAAAAATTCTTATAAAACAACGATTTTCAACAATTTTTATAAAATCAAAATAGCTTCGGAATGAGTTCAAATTTGTTTCATATGAAATATTGTATCTCATTCTTCACACCCATATATTTATTTTTGTCATTTTATTTTATTTTTTTATTTTAATCCTCGAAATTTAAAAAAATCTGCAAAATGAAAAGTTAGAAAATAAAAAATGAAATCTGCATGCGTGTGGTCTATCGAAAAGGATGCCACTTGCATTATCGGTGGTGTGACTCAGGTTAAATAACCATGACGAATGTGTATAAGAAGTATTTACTCAAAAAAATAAAAAATAAAAAATGAAAATCTAGAAATAACTTGAATGCTGAAAACATAAACATGCAAAGCTTTATCAGTTTGATGGTACCCTATCCTGCAAAACTAAAGATGTGAGAAACTTTTGCATGCAACCTAATCTATTTTAACCTACATTTACACAATCAAAATAAACTAAGTGCTAGCTCCTAAGGACACATAAAATAAATTTTAGGGTTTAAACATTCAATGGTGTGACCATTAACATGCATCAAACATCATCTATAAGTCCAAAACCTGAAAATGGGAAAAATGAGAAATTAAATCCAAGCATGCAAAACACTTTCTCCTCCTATTTCACTAAAAAAATCCAAATTTCTAAAAAATCTTGTTGCATTAAAATAAGTTCTCTTTTACATCCATTTTCAGCAGCATTTCTAGTCTTTCCCAAAAAAGACCAACCCTTCTACATTCATTTTGATGGATTTTTAAAGATTTCAAAAATATCTTCTTTCTCCCTAGTGCTTTGTTTCCTTTTCCATGACTTTTCATTTTCCTCTGGATGCATGCATTTCTTTCGATCAAGTTTTGCTTCTCTAATACTTTTCCATGCTCTTTGAAATGTTCATTTTCCTTTGTAACGTTTGTTGGAGTAACAATGAAGCTGTAAAAAGATTCTATTTTAAAGCAGGGTATTTATTCTTAAATTTAAATTTACCATAAAGTAAATAATTGATTTCCAAGACATCCACGTATGCCTCCTTTTAATCCTTTGGAAACAATAACCTAACATGTTTATCCCATTATCCAATGGAGTCTATCGGGCAATGCCTATTTCCCGGTATCTCATGCATTTGAGACATCACACGTCCATGTATATGCTATGTTTTTAGATGCACATACATTGAGCTATCCTCCCCTTCATCCACATGGTCATCATAGTTTTATGAGTCCACCTCATTACCAAATACTCTTGTTTGGACAATTTTGTTAGGACACTGAATACCGTCTCTAGATGTCCATATCACAACATCATTGTGTATTCCCCAATTGTGGGTGTGGCCTCAGTGCAGGATCCACTATTACTAACACCACTGGTTTATATTATTGTCTCTTCAACCTGGATCTCCAATACTGTGTGTAAATTCTACTTCGGGGTGTTTTTTGTTTGATGTGCTTCTAACTGAACCTATCAATAAGAAGCACCATGTATTCTGAAGCTTTCACCTATGGTATTATGAGCTTCATCATATGCATGCATTTCGGTCATACTCCATCCTTCATTCACGATATGTACATGCTATCACAATGTGCAGTGTTGTCCTTCGTTCCATTTTTGCATTGTTATCAGGCTATCGAACCCATAGCCATAGCGTAACCTGCCATTTACACAATCTCCACCAATTCAAAGTAGTCTCATCATTGTGTCGACCTATTTTTAGTCACCTTCTAGCTATGCAACATTGCATTGACCGCATCTCGAACAGGTCTAACTCTCGTGCCATATTGCTATTTCTTCATTGAGATGTTTCTCCAAGCTCAGTTTTGTGCACCCTCACTATTTTGGGTCTTTTCCCTTTTGTTACATCACCAACATCTCTGCTATATACCATATCATTTGCATTCTCATCACTAAATCCCAAAACATCTCCCATATCGCCCCTTTATCATATTAAACCAAAGTTGAAACCTCTTTGCCTGACTATCATCAAAATATCTGATGCTTTTATAATGATTCTAGATACCCGTGGTCCCATAAATATAAATGTTTCCCTGTCTACACCATGTCAATGTGATTGGCCTTCTTCCAAATTTGTCACGATATCAAATCCACTGTATCCTTCTATATCATCCACCTTGGAAAATAATCATAATTTTCGTCTGTCCAAGGTGTCCTAATAGTATATTACATGGAATGTCATGCAAAACAGGGAGTTTGGGTGCAGATATTTCACAAAAATTTCCCATGAATTCAACATTCTATGTAAAATGATCCACGTCCTCATTGATTAATTTTGATGCCACTATTTTTTGCATGATGTTGGCTGATAACTTTCCATTTTCATGTCCATATCCTACTTCTTTGGTGAATATTGTCATCTGATTCATGTCACCCCTCTGTTCATTTTACTCATTACATGTGGAGGCCCTGGAAGCCTACTCTTCCCTGTTGGTACCTTCGAATTACCTATGTTCGACATCCATTATGCTATTTTCCATGTCATTCAACCCCTTCAGATACACGTCCTCACTCAATGTCAACCTGCATGTCCTTGTGGCCTTCCCATTGACCATACTCCATCACCGTCACGTAATTCTCATTATCCGATTACTCTGCTTCAAACCTACCATGTTTTCATTAGGTTTTCAAATCATCGGGCCTATTATGGTCAAGTCACCCTGGAGACTCGTGCTACCATGTGGCTATCCTGACTCGCCATGCTAACACCTGCACACATAAAAGGGCATCCAAAGGTTAACTTTTTAAATCAAAGACTTATTATACAAAATGGGCCTTCAGGACTTTATTATATATTTTATAACTTATTTTAATATTTTATTTATTTTTTATTTTATTTCTTATTTTTATTAAAATACTTTTATATAAAATATACATATAAATATTTTAAATTATTTATTTATTTATTTTAATTTTATACATAATTTGAAACATATCAATGAAAGAGAACATCAAAATTTGGCAACAAAATCACTAACAACAAAATTGATGATAAAAATCGTCAGCAACAAATTGACGATAAAAAATCATCAGCAACAAATTGACGATAAAAATTGTTAGCAAAAAATTGATGATAAAAATCATCGACGAGAAATTGATGATAAAAATCATCAACAATAAATTGATGATAAAAATTATCGACAAGAAATTGATGATACAAATTGTCGACAACAAATTGACAATAAAAATTGTCAACAACAAATTGACAATAAAAATTGTCGACAACAAATTGACGATAAAAATCATCGACAACAAATTGACAATAAAAATTATCAACAAAAAATTGACGATAAAAATTTTTGACAACAAATTGATGATAAAAATCATCAAAAATTGCTAATAACAAATTAACAAAAAACTACAACCTAAAACCGAGCAACCTACTAGACACTCAAAATGAAACAAAAACACCCAAACACAAAAAATGAAAGGTGGATCCCCAATTTTGGGGTGAGTTGTGCGATAGTCACAACAAGTATGTCGTAGAAGGTAGCTACTGAATACTATTACTGAAGAGAACTTTTATTCGTAGTTATCGAAGAGAGTTGACCAAGTTAGTTGACTAACATCGCATGCCACATCAATGACAGCATGGCACTCTTACATGGCAATAAAGGAGTACAGTCAGCTTAGTTAGTTGACTTTTCACATATCTTCACGAGGATATTATGATTAATAAAGTTATTATAACTTTATTTCATAATGTTGTATGATTGGAATTTTGTTTAGATTGATTAGATTCAGACGCAAGATTTTTTTGTCCTTCTCAATAATAAAGGACATATGGTTGTGTTATATCTTGCAAAATGTCTAAGTATTATTTTTTTAGGTTATTTCATAAAGTACCACTTGGACCACTTATATTGTTTACTGAGTCTAAGCAGAATTAGGAATTGTGTTAGTTTAGATTATATTTGTTAGTACATAGTTGTCACATTATTAGTCCACAAATCCACATGGCAAAATACGTGGAAGAGTCATATTCAAAATTTTCCAAGTCATATTATATATTACATAGAGAGACCTTTGAAAATGTTTGGCTAGCTAATGGAGAAAAAGTCTAATCTATAATTATTTATAATGTAATCCTCTGTATGCATTTTTTGAAAGTGAGATATGCAACTATGTACGCTTAAATTTCCAGTAATAAAGAAGCAACACTTTTGTTCATCCTATGGTAACTGTGTTAATTACTTTCTTTACGCCTTGCTTGCTTTGGTAATTTTCATTTCTTTCATTTCCTTGCAACCATGAAATAATTAAGCATTAGATTAATTAAATGAGAGTAGATTACTGAAGTTAAAATAGAGTAGAGAAAAGGGGAAGGGGTTAATACTAACCTTCCGGAGGCAGTGTCCACTCTGAAAGGTTAGTCCCTAAATCTCTTCCCCAAAAAACATGGTAGATAGAGTGTAGAATAAGTCTTAGAGCATAAAATTAATTAAAATTGCATAATAAATAATTATGAATTATAGTATCCATCATTAAATCATACGTGGATCCACCCATATTCATATAGACTTAGTCTAAATTGGTTTAAACATAATTTTATTTTATTTTACTTTTTGCAAACTTTAATTTTTACAAAACCTAAGTGTATCGCTCCAAATTTTTTGCATCCCTACCTTCAGGCTATTGGATCCGCGTCCGGAAGGAGGATGGGAAAAGGATGATGCGGTACCTCGGACGAGAGGACTTTGCGAAGGTCCCACCTCTCAAGGGAGGTGCATTTTGGTGATTTGTTGACGGATGGTCGGTTCACCAGGAAACATTTGGCAGCAGTTTCCACGCCTAGGTTTTGGGAATGTGTTTTAATGGGTTCTTTTATCCTTAAACATTCATCCTAGGTTTGGCTGAATTATTCTAACTTAAACTACATGAAAATGCAATTTAAATGAATACAGTAAACAGACTAAAAATAGAAAAACAGAGAATTTGCAGGAGGCTAATGGAGATTACCTGATCCGGGATGTCTGATGAAGTTTCTGATGCTTGAAGTAGTCTGGATCGTCTGGGATTCGACAAAATCACCTGCAATCTGTCAGAATCATCTGGAATCTGAAAGGATCGTCTGAGACAGACAAAATCGTCTAAGACAGACATAATCATCTCAAATCTGACGAATTTGTCAAACGAATTCGTCAGAAACCTGCAAAACAAAGAACAGATGCAAAATACAAGCAATTCTACTATGCAAAATAGAGGCAAAATATGCTAAAGAACAATGTGAATACTAAGCAATAATTTAAAACAAAAAGTAAAACAAATCACTGCATTATGATGGCAAATCATGAATTTAATGTGCAATCTAAACTAGATGGGTGAACTCCAGATGCAAAGTAGAATAAAAACTAAATAAATGATCTGATTTATAGCATAAAATGACAAAGAGAAAAGAGAGAAAAGCAAACTTCGAGCATCGATTGCCTCGATGTATGCTTGCGATCGAGATCGTCTCGCATCGATACGAGATCGTCCCTAATTTGACAGGATCGCCTCCGATCTTGACGAGTTCAGTCGGCTGCGATAGGTGCTGACTCCGGTTGAAAACCAGTGATATACCTGTAATAAAATTACTATAGGAATAGTGCAAAAAACAAATTTGAGAAGTTCTAGCACATAGGGAGTCGATTTGCATAAGAATTCAACCAGGGGTTGGGGAGGGAAAAGTCTTAGAGTTAAATAGGCTTAGGGAAAGTTGTTGGGAGGTTGGAGATCTTCCCAATTTGGGAGATCTCCAACGGGGAGGGTCCCAATGGCACAGACACGCTTCTACCCGGATTGGAGACCCGTTGGAACAGAGTCTATCTATGCAAATTCAGTTTTGCGACAAAATCGTCTGGACGTTCTAGTCCAGACAAAATCATCAAATCTGGGGCGATATCGTCTGATCGACGACGATATCGTCTAACGATCAAAACAACCTCTAAAAATGGCACGAAAAAAGGGGAAACGGGTTTCTCGGCGGTTAACGGGCGGTTTGGGAGGTTAAATTTGAATTTAAATTTATTTACTAAGGTGAATGTAATTATTCCAATTTGACTGCGCCAATTTTAGGGTGCTACATTTTGCCCCCTCTTTAGCGAATTTTTTGAAGAAAATGCGTTAAAGATGAGTTCTTCTCGATCTACGAGAAAGCAAAAAATTATTCCCATTTTTAGGCGACGATTCTTGGTCGAATCGTATGACAGCTTACTATGGTGCCCCCTCCGTGTTTTTACCCAAATCGAACGTTTGAGGTAAAAACGCAAAAAATCAAAAATTATTTGTGAATTATTTTGAATAAAATTAAGAAAAATAGGGTAAAACCCTAATTCATTGTTACTGTTCATTTTACTGTTTTTAGAGCTCTGGAGCAAAAATGGTAGAGACAGCGCACAGATCTGCAGAGGTCCGCCACGGTCTACGGGTAAGGGTTTAAACTCAATTTAGATTGATTTAATTTGAATTTTACATGCTTTTTAGAGGAATTTAGGATGAATTTTGAGCATCGCGGCTGTTTTTGGCCGTCGACGTCGTCCGGACGAAATCGTCCCTAGTTCGACGAAATCGTCTCAAGTTCGTCAATTTTTCCCAAGGGCGAAATCGACGAAAAAGGGACGATTTCGTCAAATTAGAGACGATATCGACACGCGAAATCGGAGACAATTTTGCTCAAATTTGGGACGATATCGTCCAATAGTGGGCGATATCATCAATTGCTAAAATTTGATCTTTAAGTTGTATTTTTTATTACTGAAATTGTTATTAATGATTGTTTGTTGTTTTGATTATTTATGTTTGCAGAGAGGACTACTAAAGAGCAAAGAGTGGAAATACGATGGGCTGAGAGACGACTTGGCCGCTCTCACCCAGGTAGAGCGGGATTTGCTGGCACAGGCCGGCTTGCAACATGTGGCAGAGATGCCGCAGGTTTCTACTGACATGGGGCTACTGACGACCCTAGCAGAGAGGTGGTACTCGGGCTCTTCATGCTTCCGATTACCGACGGGGAGATGACTCCCACACTAGAGGATGTATGGAGGATTCTTAGAATCCCAATACAAGGGAGGATGATCACACCTACGGCCAATCAGGGCCACGCGATGGGACGACTCTGCGGTGACCCGAGATTCGCCCTGGAGAAGGGCGGAGTGAACATCGAGGCACTGCGCCAGATGCCTGGGGCATCTACACTGACACAAGTTTTGGCTAGAGTGGTTGGTGGACTTCTGCTGTGCCACCAGAGCGGATGCAGGGTGCCATGGATGCTCGTAGATGTGATCTGTGATATGCGTGACCACGGCTATAGGTTCTCATGGGGCAGCTTTGTTCTATGCCGGCTGTACATGATCTTTTATGGGGTCGTGTACAAGGGCGGGCGATGTCTGGTCATGATATCGCTCCTACAGGTTTGGTGCTGGGAGCACATTACGGTGCGGAGGCCGATAGGGCTTCCACTGACAAGGGTTGATGGGGAGAGGCCCCGAGTCTTCTACTGGTGGCTCCGGAGAGGGGCACAGCGACGGATCGACCTACCGGTGTCCCGGAGACTACTGGATGACTTGGTCCCAGACCAGATCACCTAGAGGCCATGGAGGTAGCATCCAGGGTGGGCAGAGAACGCACAGGAGCTGGCTCACATCAGGCGAGTCTGCTGGCTGAGGATGGAGAGGGGAGAGGTGGAGCTCCACCGCTACGACCGAGTTTTACGATAGTTCGGTCTGCAGCAGGGGATCCCATCTCTGAGGGATTACGAGTTTTCCTGAACTATCCAAGATAACACCACAGTTAGAGGGGCTCCAAAAATGTAGCAATTCTGGAGTCAGGATGCGGACGATGCCCCCATCTAGCCAGTGGATGGGGATGACGCAGGAGTAGCTGATGGCTACGATGCCTGGTACATCCTCCTCGGATGACGAGGTCACAGGGTTCGATCCACACAGTTGTGCGTCGGATAAGGAGGCGGTGCCAGGCAGTGATAAAGGCTACCCAGGGTCACGACGAGACAGAGCAGAGGAGGCCACGGGCACAGGAGCGACCGCAAAAGAGGGAGAGGGAGAGGAGGGAGGTGAGACCCCCATCTCCACAAAGGCCACCATCGCCCGATAAGGGCAAGGGCATAGATACAGGAGAGAGTAGCGAGATGGCTACTCTCTAGGCAGAGAGGGATCATCTGCAGACTCAGGTGCAGACACTACAGGATGTAGCTGCACAGCACCAGGCTGAGGTGTCATAGCTGTGAGATGAGAATGCATGTCTCAGGGCATGAGGCGGAGGGGTGAGCACTCAGGAGCTACTGCGGTCGATTTCTCAGACCACATTCTATCAGGCGCTATACTACCAGGCGGTGCCTGAGGGCCAGAGGGTACAGCTGTCGGCTACCATAGCCGATCCAATCAGGACAGGGTCGACGAGGAGCTCATCCCGGTCGACGACGAGGACTCACAGTACCACACATACTGTGATGGGACCACCTTGTCCTCCACAGGGCGGGGGAGGAGATGAGGCCGAGAGCTCTAGAGGCTCTCGAGGCTAGAGGGCGGGATATTGCTACTGATATTGTATTATACTTGTATTGATAGAGGATTGAGTATGCCGAGGTACAGATTGTGGCATACCAATCCAGTTTTGATGATGTATATATTCTGTTGATATATATAGATGAGATATTTTTGAGTATATGACTTGTCTTATGTGATACTTATGATATTTTTTATGTTTGATGTAATTGATTGATTTGATTGATGTAATGATTTTATTGATGATTCATGTAATTATGTCGTTTTGGAAAATATTATAACTTGGATGTCATGCTATAAATATTTTAAATGAAATAATCTGATGTAACAAATTGATTGGTTGTAATGAAATGTAAAAATAAAAAGAGATTTCTAATAATAATTTCAAAGGACATTGTCGCTATTATAGACCATTTCATGGAGACGCTGCTCACTCGGTCGTCAAGCTAGTCCCAGGATAGAAATATTATTAAAAGAAAAGAGTGCTTAAGAGACTGTCTTAAGACTTTGTTGTGATAATGCAAATGATGATGATGATGGTTTGATTTCAGATTTCCATAAAAATATTATGCATGAAATATTGTAAAATAATTTTTGCTAGGCATAAATTCCTAAGTGTGATAAAATTGTTGAATAATTCCTTAGGAATTATACCGTCATTGCAAAATGTAAAGTTGACATAATGACATAACATAGTGAAAATGTATTTGCTTTCGAAAAAGCATAATTTGTGTAAAATGAAGTCATATGTTTTGTATGAAAATTGAGAAAAAAAAAATTGTTACAATGGTTTGCGCTAGGCATAGAATATGTAGGTATAGACTTATACCATCATCGCGAAAATCCAAAAAAAGATAGTTTTATTGCATGATTGATTTTTGATGAACAGAAAATATGATAATGAGGACTTGCGCTAGGCATAAAATTCCAATTTTGGTTTTGAAACTATACCATCGTTGCGAAAGTCAATCAGATATGTATATTTTTAATTGTATATTTTTGAAAGAAATTGTTGATTTTTGCTATTATATAGTTGTCTTTGTGGAAAACAACTGTATTTGATTTATTCCAAACAAGTTGCAAAAATAATATTCAAAGTATTTTGAAGATAAAAAGTGAGATTTATAAGGAATCCCATGTGCATATGTGAATTCATTTCCCATCTTGATTTATCATAATGATAGACAAAATCTCTCAAATACAAATGTGTGTGCAAGTGTATTGTTCATTTACCAGATTTGAGCAAGATACTATGATACAAGTGATTTGAAGAAACCAAATAAGTGTTCATTAACCATGATGTAGATGCATATAACCATACTAGGCTACTATGTAGATCGGATTATCAAGAGCTAACTAATCCATAAGCAGACATAGGTCCGTACAAAAGAAGGTCGCTAATGTGACGGACATATCGCCACGCTAGGAGTTACCCAAGGCCAAGCGGGTTGGGCACAAACCACCTGTTATGGGGCTTACCTCACAGTTTTCGAATAATTGAGAATTCTAGGGATTCAAGCTCATCAACCCTTCTTTTCTTTTCAAAGGGTAGGGAAAAGGATTTTATTGCTTTCTTGCTTGCTTTTGAATTTTGCTTATTTTTTTCTTGTTTGTATTTCTTTTGCTTGATAATGCTTGGAACATTGCTGAAATAACATTTTTCTTTTCTCTCTTCCTTGAATTTTTCTTTTCTTTTTCTAGGGATACTTGCTCGGATTAGCTGTAGAGCAAGGGATTTTTATTCTGGGTAGGGGTGAGCTTGTCCTTTTGCCAATTCTCAAAGATTCTAGACCATGTGCATGATAGGATAGCGAGGGAAACTTTTCACTCAAGAAATCAGTTCTACTATGTAGCAAAACATGGAAATTACAAATATAATCATTTTATTGTGAAAGGATGTGCTTGGTTTAAGTAAATAACAAGATCAATTCTCTATGCTCAAACTTTATTTAATTGAAATTTGTGAACTTTGATATAAGAGAGATTAGTAATCATGCCAGATAAAATCAAGATATTTATTGTTGTGATTGTGCAAGTGAGGGATTCAAAATAAATGCTAATTTATCCAAAATAAGTTGAAACATATAATTGCAATAATTGTAAGAAAATAATGATTTTGAGAAAGTTTTGAGAATGTTGACTCTCTCTTTCTTCTGTATATTGTTTTGGTTTCGAAAGAGTCAAGCATATAGCTGTTTTTGGATTTTTATGTTGATTTTTGTTTTGAGCAAAAGGAACTTTACAAGTACTTTAAAGAAATGCAATAAATATTTTTGAAGATTTTTGAAGATTTTATGAATGTTTTTGAGGTTTTTGAATAAATTGAAAAAAATACAAGATAATGATTTTGAACAAATATATACATGGATGAAATGACCAAATTTATGCATAATAACATTTGAGATGTAAAATATTCATGGGTTCTTTAAGTTCTTTACCATCTAAGGTAGATAATTTATACGCTCCTGATTCAAATTTTGCAATAATGATGTACGGTCCAAGCCAGTTGGGCTCAAATTTACCTTTAAGTTCTTTGGTTGCATTTGTATTTTTTTGATTTTCTTTTAGAACAAGGTCGCCAATCTCAAAGGATCGATGACGAACTTTCTTATTATATGCTCTTTTAAGCTTGTTTTGGTATGGACGGAGATGCTCTAAAGCATTGATGCATTTTTCATCTAGGAGTTCTAGCTGACTGAGTCTGCCAGCGCGATATTCATCTCCTACTTTAGTATCTTGAAGTAGCAGAGCCAAAGAAGGAACTTCCAATTCAAATGGAAAAACTGCTTCGGCACCATATACCAAAACAAATGGTGAAGTTCCCGTGGGAGTCCGAACACTAGTTCGATAGGCCCACAAGGCTGGATATAATTGAATATGCCAGTCACGACCAGTTTTATTGACTAGTATTTTGAGAATTTTGATTAAAGTTTTGTTAGAAGCTTCTGCTTGACCATTACCCTGAGGATAATAGGGAGTGGACCAGCGATGTTGAATCTTGTATTTTTGACATAATTTTTTGACATATTTATTTTTGAACGGAGTTCCATTGTCAGAGATGAGATTCACAGGAATTCTGAATCTGTAGATGATTTGATTAAAAATGAATTTAGAGACCTGTGTGACAGTGCAGGAAGCTAAAGGCATAGCTTCAACCCACTTCGTGAAATACTCAGTGGCAGTTATGATGAACTTGTGTCCATCAGAAGACACAGGATTAATTTTACCAATAATATCCAAGCCCCATTTAGAAAAGGGCCAAGGAGATGAAATAGCTCGCAGCTCTTGTGCGGGCGCATGGACAAGGTTAGCATGTTTTTGACACTTGTCACAATGACGCACATACTCATGTGCATCCGTTTCCATGGTAGGCCAAAAGTATCCTATCCGGAGGAGCTTTTTAGCAATGACGCTACCACTAAAGTGTCCTCCACAAGATCCATTGTGGACTTCACTCAAGGCTGATTTAGACTCATCTGAATTTAAACATCTTAAGAGGATACCTTCAAAAGATCTCCTATATAAAGTATTGCCAATTATTACAAATTGACTTGCTCGTCGACGTAATAACCGACGCTGGTTTCTATTAGAATTAGCAAGGAAATTCCCATTTTGGAGGAAATCAAATATGTCTGTATACCAGGGTTCAGGAGTAGTTTCATTGATTAGAAACACATCCAAAGGCTCTAAGCATGACTTATTTGAAGCTGGTTCCTGGAGTCGATGAATGATGATAGTGGCATATTCGTCATCTAACTCCAAGGGCAAGAGAGATGCAGTGGCGACCATAACATCAGCTGCATGGTTGCTAGTTCAAGGAATGGCTTCCAAAGTAACTTGATCAAACAAGGCCATTAGTTGTAAAACATAGGCCTTGTATGGGCGAAGTTTGTCATCTCTGGTCTGATAAAATTCATTAATTTGGTTTATAACCAATTGGGAATCACCAAAAACTAAGAGGTTTTTAATTTTTAGTGCTAAAGCAGCTCGTAATCCAAGGATTAGAGCTTCATACTCAACAGTATTATTGGTGCAAACAAAGGTTAGTTTGAAGGACAGAGGAATAATATGTTTTTGCGGAGATATTAAAATAATACCCGCACCAGCCCCACTCATGCATCGGGATCCATCAAAGTATAAGGACCATTGTTCAACAAGGTCTACCTCTAATTGAAGGCATTCATCAGGAAACTCGATAATGAGGGGATGAGTAGACTCTAAGGGTGCAGTAGCTAATTGATCTGCTATGATTTGACCCTTAACAAATTTTTGTCCTATGAAGGTGAGATCAAACTCACTTAGAGCAAGAACCCACTTGGCTGTGCGACCCGATAAATAAGGTTGACTCATGAGATACCTTAAGGGATCATATTTGGCAATGACATACATTTTTTGGCTACGCATGTAATGTCGTAATTTTTGCGTAGCAAACACGACTGCTAGACATAACTTTTCTAACGCTGTATAGCGAGTTTCATAACTGATGAAAGTTTGGCTAATATAATAATTAGCGCGTTCTCGTTTTTCATCATCAAGTTGAGCTAACATGGCTCCTAAGGCAGAATCTGAAGCATAAATATATAGAAGGAATGGGCGATCAGATTTAGGCGGTGAAAGCACCGATGGGTTAATGAGATATTGCTTGAGAAGTTCAAAAGCTTCTCTACATTCTGTGTCCCAATTAAAAGGGACGTCCTTCTTAAGAAGTTTGAGAAAGGGACCAGTTTTGTCCGCCAGCTTATCAATAAAATTACGGATAGCTTGAAGTTTACCTTGTAAACTTCGTAATTCAGATATATTAGTGGGTGCGGGCATATCAGTGATAGCCGCAATTTTAAGAGGGTCAATTTCGATACCACGTAAAGAAACTAAAACCCCTAATAGTTTGCCAGATTTAACTCCGAATATGCATTTTGCTGGATTTAATCGAATGAGATATTCTCTTAATCGATTAAAAACTTTTCTCAAATCATCTAAATGATGATCTTCAATAAGAGAGCGAGCTATAATATCATCCACATAATCATGGAGGATATCATGCATCAGATCATGAAAAATGTAGGTCATAGCTCGTTGATAAGTTGCACCGGCGTTCTTTAGGCCAAATGGCATCACGTTCCAGCAAAAGGTACCCCAGGGGGTAATAAAGGCTGTTTTAGCCTGGTCTTCAAGAGCTATCCTGATCTGATTATAGTCGGAGAATCCATCCATTAAGGACATCATCCCACTTTCGGTAGTAAAGTCGATAATTTGGTCCATATTCGGAAGAGGAAAGTCATCTTTAGGGCATGCAACGTTAATATCTCTAAAATCTGTGCAAACCCTAACTTTGGTAGCTTCTTTCTTGGTTACTGGAACTACATTTGAGATCCATTCAGCATAATCAATAGCTTGTATGAAGATAACATTCAGGAGTTTTTCTAACTCTCCTTTGACTAGCAAAGCCACTTTGGGATGCATTTTTCTAAGTTTTTGTTTAACAGGTTTAGCATCCGGATGGACCACTAGATGGTGCATGACTACAGAAGGGTCTAGACCTGGCATATCTGTATCGCTCCAAATTTTTTGCATCCCTACCTTCATGCTATTGGATCCACGCTCGAAAGGAGTATGGTAAAAGGATGATGCGGTACCTCGGACGAGAGGACTTTGCGAAGGTCCCGCCTCTCAAGGGAGGTGCATTTTGGTGATTTGTCGATGGATGGTGGGTTCACCAGGAAAAATTTGGCGACAGTTTCCACGCCTAGGTTTTGGGAATGTGTTTTAATGGGTTCATTTTATCCTTAAAAATTCATCCTAGGTTTGGTTGAATGATTCTAACTTAAACTACATGAAAATGCAATTTAAATGAATACAGTAAATAGACTGAAAGCAGAAAAATAGAGAATTTGCAGGAGGCTAATGGAGATTACCTGATCCGGGATGTCTGATGAAGTTTTTGATGCTTGAAGTAGTCTAGATCGTCTAGGATTTGACAGTATCGCCTACAATTTGACCAAATCGTCTGAGACAGACAGAATCGTCTGAGACAAATAGAATCGTCTCAAATCTGACGAATTCGTCAGAAACCTACAAAACAGGGAACAAATACAAAATACAAGCAATTCTACTATGCAAAACAGAGGCAAAATATGCTAGAGAACAAGGTGAATACTAAGCAATAATTTAAAATAGAAAGTAAAACATATCACTGCATTATGATGGCAAATCATGAATTAAATGTGCAATCTAAACTAGATGGGTGAACTCCGGATGCAAAGTAGAATAAAAACTAAATAAATTATCTGATTTATAGCATAAAATGATAGAGAGAAAAGAGAGAAGAGCAAACTTCAGGCACTGATTGCCTCGATGTATGCTGTAGTCGAGATCATCTCGCATTAGTACGAGATTGTCCCTAATTTGACAGGATCGCCTTCGATCTTGACAGGTTCGTCGACTGCGATAGGTGTTGGCTTCGACTGAAAACCAGTGATATACCTGCAATAAAATTACTATAGGAATAGTGCAAAAAGCAAATTTGAGTAGTTCTAGCACATAGGGAGTCGATTTGCATAAGAATTCAGCCAGGGGTTGGGGAGGGAAAAGTCTTAGAGTTAAATAGGCTTAGGGAAAGTTGTTGGGAGGTTGGAGATCTTCCCAATTTGGGATATCTCCAACGGGGGAGGGGTCCCAACGGTGCAGACACGCTTCTGCACGAATTGGAGACCCGTTGGAACAGAGTCTATCTATGCAAATTTAGTTTTGTGACAAAATCATCTGGACGTTCTAGTCCAGACGAAATCATCAAATCTGGGGCGATATCGTCTGATCGGCGACGATATCGTCCAACGGTCAAAACAACTCCTAAAAATGGTGCAGAAAAAGGGGAAACGGGTTTCTCGGCGGTTAACGGGCGGTTTGGTAGGTTAAATTTGAATTTAAATTTATTTTCTAATGTGAATGTAATTATTCCA
The DNA here is from genome assembly GCA_028583015.1 of Wollemia nobilis. Taxonomy (NCBI): domain Eukaryota; kingdom Viridiplantae; phylum Streptophyta; class Pinopsida; order Araucariales; family Araucariaceae; genus Wollemia; species Wollemia nobilis. The sequence continues at coordinate 6,319,301 of JAQPPZ010002121.1, forward strand.
ATTTGACTGTGCCAATTTTAGGGTGCTACATTTTGCCCCCTCTTTAGTGAATTTTTTGAAGAAAATGCGTTAAAGATGAGTTCTTCTCGATCTACGAGAAAGCAAAAAATCATATCCATTTTTAGGCGACGATTCTTGGTCGAATCGTATGACAGCTTACTATGGTGCCCCCTCTGTGTTTTTACCCAAATCGAACGTTTGAGGTAAAAACGTGAAAAAGCAAAAATTATTTGTGAATTATTTTGGATAAAATTAAGAAAAATAAGGTAAAACCCTAATTCATTGTTACTGTTCATTTTTTGGTTTTTAGAGCTCTGTAGTCGAGGCTAGCTACTGACTGACTACAGACTGTACTATATTTTTATTTATTTTTGAGAGGATTGAGTATGCCAAGATGTAGATTGTGGCATACCAATCCAGTTTTGAGATGATGTACATAATTTTGTTGATATATATTATATATATATATATATATATGATCTTTTTTGTGATATGACTTGTGTAGATGTTGTATGATGCTTTAATGTTTGATTTAATAATCAGATGTAATTATGTCATTGGAAATATGATTTGAATGTCATGTTATAACATTGTAAATGAAGTAATCTGATGTAACAAAGTGTTTGTTTGTGATGCAATAATTTGATAAAAATAAAAGGGGACTTTTAACAATAATTTCAAAGGACATTGTCGCTATTATAGACCATTTCATGGAGTCGCCGCTCACTCGGTCTTCAAGCTAATCCCAGTATAGAAATATTGTGAAAAGTAAAAGAGTGCTTAAGAGACTGTCTTAAGACTTTGGTGCAATAGTGCAAATGATGATGATGATGATGATGGTTTGTTTTTAGATTTTCATGAAAAATATTATGCATGAAATATTGTTTAAAATGATTTTTGCTAGGCATAAATCCCTAAGTGTGATAAAATTTGTGAATAATTCCTTAGGAATTATACCATCATTGCAAAGTTAAAGGTTGACATAATGACATGAAATAATGATAATGTGTTTGCTTTTGAAAAGCATAATTTGTGTAACATAATGAATTAAGTCATATGGTTTTCATGATTTTTGAATAAATGGAAAATAAAATTGGTACAATGGTTTGCGCTAGGCATAGAATATGTAGGTATAGACTTATACCATCATCGCGAAAATCAAAGAAAAATAGATAGTTTTATTGCATGGTTGATTTTTTGATGAACAAAAAAGATAAAAATGAGGACTTGCGCTAGGCATACAATTCCAATTTTGGTTTTGGAATTATACCATCGTCACGAAAGTTGACACGATATATATGATATGTTTTGAAAGAAATTTTTGATTTTTCTATTATATAGTTGTCTTTGTGGTAAACAACTGTACTTGATTTATTCCAAACAAGTTGCAAAAATATAATATTTCAAAGTATTTTGAAGACAAAAAGTTAGATTTATAAGGAATCCCATGTTCATATATGCATTCATTTCCGATCTTGATTTATCATAATGATACACAAAATCTCTCAAATACAAATGTGTGTGCAATTGCTATGTTCATTTACCAGTTTTGAGCAAGATACTATGATACAAGTGATTTGAAGAAACCAAATAAGTGTTCATTAACCATGATGTAGATGCATATAACCATATTAGACTACTATGTAGGTCGGATTATCAAGAGCTAGCTAATCCATAAGCAAACATAGGTTTGTACAAAAGAAGGTCGCTAATGTGACAGACATATCGCCATGCTAGGAGTTACCCAAGGCCAAGCAGGTTGGGCACAAACCACCTGTTATGGGGCTTACCTCACAGTTTTCGAATAATTGAGAATTCCAGGGATTCAAGCTCATCAACCCTTCTTTTCTTTTCAAAGGGTAGGGAAAGGGATTTTATTGCTTTCTTGCTTGCTTTTGAATTTTGCTTATTTTTTTCTTGTTTGTATTTCTTTTGCTTGATAATGCTTGGAACATTGCTGAAATAACATTTTTCTTTTCTCTTTTTTTTTTTTCTTTTTCTAGGGATACTTGCTCGGATTAGCTGTAGAGCAAGGGATTTTTATTTTGGGTAGGGGTGAGCTTGTCCTTTTGCCAATTCTCAAATATTCTAGACCATGTGCATGATAGGATAGCAGGGGAAACTTTTCGCTCAAGAAATCGGTTCTACTATGTAGCAAAACATGGAAATTACAAATATAATCATTTTATTGTGAAAAGATGTGCTTGGTTTAAGTAAATAACAAGATCAATTCTCTGTGCTCAAACTTTATTTAATTGACTTTTGTGGACTTTGATATAAGAGAGATTAGTAATCATGCCAGATAAAATCAAGATATTTATTGTTGTGATTGTGCAAGTGAGGGATGCTAAATAAATGCTAATTTTATCCAAAATAAGTTGAAACATGTAATTGCAATAATTGTAAGAAAATAATGATTTTGAGAAATTTTTGAGAATGTTGACTCTCTCTTTCTTCTGTATATTGTTTTGGTTTCGAAAGAGTCAAGCATATAGCTATTTTTGGATTTTTATGTTGATTTTTGTTTTGAGCAAAAGGAACTTTACAAGTGCTTTAAATAAATGCAATAAATATTTTTGAAGATTTTTTTTGAAGATTTTATGAATATTTTTGAGGTTTTTGAATAAATTGAAAGAAATACAAGATAATGATTTTGAAAAAATATATACATGGATGAAATGACCAAATTTATGCATAATAACATTTGAGATGTAAAATATTCATGGGTTCTTTAAGTTCTTTACCATCTAAGGTAGATAATTTATACACTCCTGATTCAAATTTTGCAGTAATGATGTACGGTCCGAGCCAGTTGGGCTCAAATTTACCTTTAAGTTCTTTGGTTGCATTTGTATTTTTTTGAAAATTTTGAGGATTTTGATTTTTTTTTGTATTTTGATTTTAATTTATGAATTGAAATTGGTAGTATATACAAGATGATCTATATACACTATACAAGGTTATTTGAGTATAGCATGTCTAAGGTTGCTTCAAAATCAAAGGAGGTTTTGAAGGATAATCTGGTTGAGGTGAAGGTAAGAACAAAAGGTGATGAATAAAAGGTAGTGATAACAAAAGCTTTGTTATAATGTAAAATAATGTAGCAAAAGATTTGACTTTTATATGTATAAAATTGATCATGTTACAAAATAAAATGTAAGAAGGATAAGAAAGTTCTTCATTCTTACCACTATCTTCCAAGTCTTGATAAGATGAAGAGAGCATATGTGAAAGATATACATGGATGCTATTTGGTAAACAAGGATGATCATATATGGATGAAAAAAAATGATGGATAGAAAATAATTGTGACAATAGAGAGTGTATAGAACTTGATGTTTCAATCATTAAATATTCTTCAAATGGTTTTGGGTCACCATGTATGGTAACAATTTTATTTACAATTTCAAACTTCAAACATTGGTGAAGAGTGGAAGGGAAAACCCTCATCGTATGAATCCAAGGACTCTGGAGAAATAGGTTGTAAGGTGAAGGGCAATATGCCACATAAAAAAGAGTATCCAAGATCTTGGATCCAATATTGAGGGGAAAATTTATAGTACCTTGAGCTTCTTGAATTTCATTGTTAAAAGATTCTATAATAACATTTGATTTATAAATATCTTCTTCCTTTATTTTGAGTTTTTGGAATAATTGATAAGTGCATAAATTAAGAGAGGAGTCATTATCTGTCATGATAGTTTTAACAAGTGTTTCTTTACTAGATCCTGTAATGTAAAGATAATAGTCTTCTTGTAGAGTAGAGGAAGGAATATCCTCATCATAGAATGAAATATGGTTAACCTCAAGAGGGTTTATACCATTAATTATTTTCTTAGAGAAAATATGATGAGGAACAAATTTTTGGCTAGGTATTTTGAACAAAATTTCCTTATGAGAACTTTGTAATACTTCTAAAAGGGATATCTTTGCTTGAGGATTAATCACTTGTTGTTGGTTATCAAAGTGGATTTCAGATTGAGATTTTGATTCTAAATATGAGCTTTCTATGCTTACATTCCATTTTGGATCATTCTCAAGAGCCAAAGATAGTTTTGAAGGTTGGTCAAATGAGGAATCCATCTCTTGAATATCGGATTGAGTTGATTGAACTTGAGGTTGCTCATTTGTATTTTTTGTTACAATATTAATAATATCATCATGATGGCACACATTAACATGCAATATTTGATTGGTTTCTTGTTGTTGATAATTGAATAGGGGTTCTTGGGATATCCCCATGTCTTGATTGATTATTGGCATTTGTTGTGTAGGGGTTTGATTGTTTACTGAAGATTTATAGTCAGTTGTAGATTGTAATTCCTTTATATTAAAAAGACCCTTATCAATCAAATATTGAATTGCACATCTTAAATCTTTACAATTTTGTGTCATATGTCCATCTACTCTATGATATTCACAATGTAGCTCAGGTTTAAACCAATCTGATGTGGTATCAGGTTGTCTTATGGAAGGAAGTTCAATAATATTTGTGTCAAGTAAATACTTGAGAATTATATCCATTGGTTGATTAAGCCTAGTAAATTTACGTGATGAAGGTTTTTGAGAGGTTTTTGATAAATGCCTTAGGAATTTTTTCATAAAAGGACCTAATGATTTCTCACCTCTACTTTCTTTGTTATGGGTAGAATGATTATAGGAAGATTGCGATGTAGGAGGTGAGTGCATGGTAGAATTGGAAGAATAAGTATTTTCTTGTTGAAATGGATGTGTTGTATTGAAAGAAGGGTTTTGAAAAGGTGGCAGAGGATTATATGTGGATTGATAGACATAATATGGATATATGGGAGAATAGATAATATCATTATGAAGAGAATTGGCAAAGGGATTGTTTTGTTGGGTTATGGATGAAAAATAAGAAGAGTGTGATGGAGGTGGTGTTGAATAGGGATGAGGTTGGTCATAATCAACAAATGTATTTAGCCGAATTCTTCCAACACTACTAATGGGCTCATATTTATTTGAATAAAAACTCATGATTTCTTTAGTACTTCTAAAAGTAATATTTAGCATCTACTATTTAGGATTGAATACAAAACATACAAACTTGAAATGATGATTTTGTTTTTGTTTTTCTTGTATACAAATAAAAAAAAAAAAAAAAATATATATATATATATATATATATATATATTTGTTTTTATTTTCAAAAGGTTATGATGCATTCACGTCGGGTTCACCAAAATGTATCACTCCAAATTTTTCGCATCCCTACCTTCAGGCTATTGGATCCGCGCCCGGAAGGAGGATGGGAAAAGGATGATGCGGTACCTCGGACGAGAGGACTTTGCGAAGGTCCCGCATCTCAAGGGAGGTGCATTTTGGTGATTTGTCGACGGATGGTGGGTTCACCAGGAAACATTTGGCGACAGTTTCCACGCCTAGGTTTTGGGAATGTGTTTTAATGGGTTTGTTTTATCCTTAAACATTCATCCTATGTTTGGCCGAATGATTCTAACTTAAACTACATGAAAATGCAATTTAAATGAATACAGTAAATAAACTGAAAGTAGAAAAATAGAGAATTTATAGGAGGCTAATGGAGATTACCTGATCTGGGATGTCTGATGAAGTTTTTGATGCTTGAAGTAGTCTGGATCGTCTGGGATTCGACAGTATCACCTACAATTTGACCAAATCGTCTGAGACAGACAGAATCATCTGAGACAGACAAAATCATCTCAAATCTGACGAATTCGTCAGACGAATTCATCAGAAACCTGCAAAACAGGGAACAGATACAAAATACAAGCAATTCTACTATGCAAAATAGAGGCAAAATATGCTAGAGAACAAGGTGAATACTAAGCAATAATTTAAAATAGAAAGTAAAACAGATCACTGCATTATGATGGCAAATCATGAATTTAATGTGCAATCTAAACTAGATGGGTGAACTCCAGATGCAAAGTAGAATAAAAACTAAATAAATGATCTGATTTATAGCATAAAATGACAGAGAGAAAAGAGAGAAGAGAAAACTTCAGGCATTGATTGACTTGATGTATGCTGCAGTCGAGATCATCTCGCATCAATACGAGATCCCTAATTTGACAGGATCGCCTCCGATCTTGACAGGTTCGTCGACTGCGATAGGTGCTGGCTCTGGCTGAAAACCAATGATATACCTGCAATAAAATTACTATAGAAATAGTGCAAAAAGAAAATTTGAGTAGTTCTAGCACATAGGGAGTCGATTTGCATAAGAATTCAACCAGGGGTTGGGGAGGGAAAAGTCTTAGAGTTAAATAGGCTTAGGGAAAGTTGTTGGGAGGTTGGAGATCTTCCCAATTTGGGATATATCCAATGGGGGAGGGGTCCCAACGGCGCAGACATGCTTCTGCTCGAATTGGAGACCCGTTGGAACAGAGTCTATCTATGCAAATTTAGTTTTGTGACAAAATCGTCTGGACGTTCTAGTCCAGACGAAATCGTCAAATCTGGGGCGATATCATCTGATCGGCGACGATATCGTCCAACGGTCAAAACAACTCCTAAAAATGGCACGAAAAAAGGGGAAACGGGTTTCTTGGCGGTTAACGGGCGGTTTGGGAGGTTAAATTTGAATTTAAATTTATTTACTAAGGTGAATGTAATTATTCCAATTTGACTGCGCCAATTTTAGGGTGCTACAATATCTTCATATGTCCACACGAAGACATCTTCATACTCTTTAAGAAATGCTATGTATTGTTCTTGTTTTTCTTGACTTAGTTCTGCTCCAATATTGATTATGTGAGGGTTGTCCTCAGTTCCAATGTTAATTTTAATGACATTTTCTACCTCCATGTGTAGATCTCTTTCAAAATTAGGTGGGGCGGGTGAAACACCCAATTCTTGTAATTCTTGTAAATTTAATTTAGATAATTCATTTTGAGGATCAGTGGCCTCAAGATGAGCTATGGTTGGTATAGAACCATCAAAATAAAATCCGTTGTGCAACATCTCTTCAACAGAGACATCATGGAAAATATCTCCTTCCAATTCTTCATCGGGGTCAGCAATCATTTTAGGGTATGCTATGGATAGCATGTTGCATGAAAATGACTGATTTCTAAGAGGCAAATCAACATGCCTATCCAAATAATCTTGGTAGCATATGAGATGATCATCATCCTCAAAAGGAAATGGTTGTCCCTTACTAGGAAATAGGCCCACACCACAACGGGCAGGCCACGATTCTACCTCGAAAGGTTCTTTCATGCCATTTTGGAAAGGTCCTAAGCCTTTCCCTTTATATCCCATTTTAAGCATCATGGGTTTAGCTTTAATATAATCATTGGTAAAATAACACCAAGCATATCCTTCATGATGAGTTTTGATATTTCGAGGGATTCTTCCCCAGTCACATCCTTTATAAATGAAGGCACAACTCCCGACTTGGTAAGTACTTCCCATAGGTTGTGGGAGGCCTAAAGTATGAGGATATGGCGACAAGTGATTTAAAAGGTTTGAATCTTGCATGAAAGCATTCATTTTTTTTTATATTAAGGTTGTAGATAAATCTGGTAAAAGATCATCAGAGAGGGCATAAGATGTAGAAGGCTTATTACCTATGTCTTGAGATGTAGAAGGTGTGATAGACGTGTCTGAAGGTTTTGAATTTATGGGATTAGAACTTGAAGAATTGGTTGTAGTTTTAAGAGATTTTTGAAGTTCTACAGTAATTTGTTTAGAAGGTGGTTGATCTACATGGGAATATGAAGTTAATGGAGGAGGAATAGATGAAGTGATGGGTTTATATTTCATAGTTTTAGATGAATAAGAACTAGGATATGTGGATGACAAAGCAGGGCAAAATTGCACTCCAACTGGTTCTGCCAATGCACACATATCAAAAGGTCTAGGGTCACCATGAATAGTGACCAACTAATTTTTAAACTCAAACTTAACACATTGGTGTAAAGTTGATGGGATTGCTCGCATGGTGTTAATCCAAGGGCGACCCAAAATTATATTGTACGATGCTGGGCAATGTACAATAAACACAGTTGTCTCAAGGGTTCTAGGACCAACTTGTAAGGGGAGGGTAATGACTCCACAAGTTTCTTGTGTTTCGTCATTAAAGGCTTTGATAATCATATCAGTCTTCTTCATTTCGTCACTTCTAAAACCAAATCATTGGTAGAAGTCAAAGGTACAAATGTTTAGAGATGAGCCATTATCAATCAGAACTCGTTTGACCGCTACATCCCCAATTAAAGCCGTAATATACAAGGGATTATCCTTGTGTAAACTGTGTTGTGGGATATCTTTATCTCGAAAGTCAATACAATCAATCTCTCGTGTGATGATAGTATTGGCCATAGCTTCAGGTTGGATGTTTTGAGGCACCATCATCTGGCTCAAAGTAAGCATCAACTCATCCCTATGGGTGGGAGAGGATCTTAATAAATCTAAAAGGGAGATTCTGGCAGTGGTATTAGACAATTGCTCATTAATGTTGTAAGGGGGTTTAGGTTGAACAATAGGAGCATGATTTCCTTTATTGGGATTTTTCAAAATGAATGGAGCTGATCCATCATTCTGGTTTGGTTCTTTTTGGGAATTGTGGGCTTGTTGTCGGGTGACGACTCCGATGGTACCTACAATGTTATAGTGACGACGTTGAAATGGTCTCGGTTGAGAGTTTATGGCTTGTTCATAAGGAAGGACTACATTAGAAGAAGGTCAAGTAGTGACTCTTCTGGGAAATGGTTCTTCTAGAAAATTAGCATCTGTGATAGGTTGAATAGGATCTGATTCATTTTTAGAACTATTCGATTGAATGGTGTCTACCTCACTTTCACTATCTGACTCTATATCGCTAGAATCAGAAGTTTGAAAATTATGTAAGGGCCTGGTTGTAACCAGGGATAAGGTTGTGTCAAAGGTTTGAGAATCCTGAACAGGTAATTGTTCGCTAATGGTTCCTACATATCGGGTAGGAGGGGGAACATTGTGATGTTCAATTTGATTGGCTACCTCCTTACCGTGTCTTGGTAAAGGGTGTTGAAATATGTCTAAAGTTTGATTGGCATTCTGATTTTGATTTTGGGGAACAGTATTTTGGGTATTATTAGGAGGGTTTTGTTTAGGTTGGAAGGCTTGCACTTCCATTTCATTATTGTCAATCAAATCTTGTATTTTATGTTTCAATCTCTTACAAGCGTTGGTAGAATGTCCAAGACCTCTATGAAAATCACAGTGCAAATCAGCTCTATATCCGGGTATGCTTGGGTCAGGTTCCCGGATAGCTAGCAGTTGGATTAAACCTCTTTCAATAAGTTGAGGTAAAATAGTTGATAAAGGTTGGTTTAATCTAGTGAACTCTCGAGGAGGCTTATCAGGAGGTTTCAATATGAATTTTTCTGTTGTCTTTATTGCATTGACATTAGCAACATTTTTGCTGTCAGTGACTCCATCACCAACAACCTGTTTGTTTTTAGATTGATTTCTAGATGTTTTCTCATCATCCTTCTTTCTAAGTTGGCCTCTCCTAATGAGGGCATCTTCTACTCTTCGAGCTAAGTCTATAGCTTGATCGAAGGTAGTCAAAGTAGCTGTTGATAGCTCATAAGAAATTTGTTCTTGTAAATTGTTAATGAAAATGTCTAATATTTCCCTATAGGGTAGCACAAAGTGCAGTTTTCCTGTCAATTGCCTCCATCTAGCTAAGAAATCAGCAAAACATTCGTCTTTATCTTGTTTTAAGTTGTATAGATCTTTAACAGTTACATGCCTCTCGATGTAGGCACTGAATTGATGAACAAATGACTCATCTGTTTCTTCAAAGTTTCTTAAGGAGTGAGTGGGCAATTGGTAGTACCACTCTAACACCATTCCACCTAAACTTTTAGGGAACATTTTTGGTAATAGCAAGTCGTCATGCGATATGTCATGACATGCTATCCTAAACATGCGAAGATGTTCTATGGGATCTTCGGTTCCTTTATAGATAGGCAGGACGGGCATGGGAAAATGCTTAGGGTATGGTTGAGCTACCACTATGGGATCCAATGGTTGGCTACAAATCTCTCGATAATTATACGAGGGACGGTAGGGATCTATCTGGTCCACACATGAAGCCAATTGTTTCACCATAGCTTCCAGATTACTAGTTTGCCCCCCATATTGATTCGGTGGGGCATTGACATGAGTTTTATGGGCATATGATGGAGGAACATACATATTAGATGCCATGTTACTATTGTGTAAAACATTGGTAGGAAAAATATTATGGAGAAATTTTGAAGTTGGATTAGGTTGTATTGCAGATTGTTGAAAATTTGTATTTGGCTTTGTTTTATGTTTTTGTTTATTTAAAGCATTTTGCTCAATAGTTTGGAGGAACGAAGTAGTGAAGGGAATTTTCTTTTGTGCGGGAGTGATTTTAGGTTGAGTAATAGGTTCCTTAGGAGGTTGGGTAACCTGTTTTTTGGTCATGGCTTGGGCTATAGTGACCATATTCGCATTGGATGGTCCACCCTTATCACTTTCTTGATCAATGAAAGACAAGGGATTAGTTTGCATATCAAGCGCCCGTTCTAAGGCTGCTTGAGCATCACTAATTTCCCCTTTATCAATACGGACTGCCACATTAAGGACGTCGATATGTTGATTAAGAAATTTTTGAAAATGTTCTGCGTTGTCAAAAGTGATGCCTCCATTGGGAGCTATTCTAGGGGATGAGGATTCTTTAACACTTCCTTCTTGTTCCTTATCTTCCCCTAAGTCTTCATCCGATTGTCCTAGAGTTTCACCTTCCGCATTTGTATCTCCAAGAAGGACATTTGGGTTTTCAGCTTGGATTTTGTAGCCAATCTTCTCCTTCTCCTAAAATTTCTTTACCATTCCTAAGTCTAGTCATGGTGCTAAGTTTTGATTTTAGCAAATATATATAAATAAATATATATATATATATATACAACAAATTAAAAGGTATATATTTATATATACCTAATGCAATATTGTAAATGAAATGTTTAAGTTTTTTACTATGTTTTTTTTTTTTTTTGATTTTTTTTTTTTGAAACAATATAATAAAGACAACAAATGAAACAATAAATGCAAGCAATAATAATAATAAGACTGAAAGCAAATGAACTAATATTCTATGAATAACTTATGAATATCATTAATAGGTTCAAGTTGTTCAGGGGTCATGAAATGTTCTTCTCAAATTGAAAGTTTTCTTTTAAGAATTTGATGAAAAGAGCTATGGTGATATTGTCTGTTTCAGATGCTGGTTGATAAAAGTAAAGCTCATGGCAATACTCTTGATATAGCACAGCTCGCAGAACTCTATTCCATCTTTCCCTATCTGTAAGAACAACCTCTTGGTCTTCTACAAGGCCTAAGAATCGATGTACAATGTCTGCGTTCTCGAGGTATTCCTCGAAGCTAAACAACTCTGAAGATACTAAAGCTCTCCTATAGGCTAGCCATCTATGGCAGGCTCTCTGAAGTTCATGGTAGAAAACTAATTGATGAGGATCCAGGATTCTATCCAAGACTAGCCTCTTAATCTATTTAAGTTGTGTGGCCCTAGATGAAATGAGACTAAGTCTCCTATCAAGTTCATTCCACAAGGATTGAGTTCTACTTGTTTCAGGGATACTAAGGACAAAATTAACTTCTATAGCTGCCAATTGATTTTCTACGTTGATGGTAACTGCTAACCTCTTTTTAGGAGCTACCATCTAAACATGATTTTGAACCTTAAATGTTTTAAAATGCATCTAAGTTTTAGTTGTTCTAATTTTTTGTTTGTTTTTGTTTTTGGTTTTCAAAATGTTATGATGCATTCACGTCGGGTTCACCAAAATGTATCACTCCAAATTTTTTGCATCCCTACCTTCAGGCTATTGGATCCGCGCCCAAAAGGAGGATGGGAAAAGGATGATGTGGTACCTTGGACGAGAGGACTTTGCGAAGGTCCCGCCTCTCAAGGGAGGTGCATTTTGGTGATTTGTCGACGGATGGTGGGTTCACCAGGAAACATTTGGCGGCAGTTTCCATGCCTAGGTTTTAGGAATGTGTTTTAATGGGTTCTTTTATCCTTAAACATTCATCCTAGGTTTGGCCGAATGATTCTAACTTAAACTACATGAAAATGCAATTTAAATGAATATAGTAAATAGACTGAAAACAAAAAAATAAAGAATTTGCAGGAGGCTAATGGAGATTACCTGATCCGGGATGTCTGATGAAGTTTTTGATGCTTGAAGTAGTCTAGATCATCTGGGACAAAATCGCCTGCAATCTGTCAAAATCATCTGGAATCTGACAGGATCATCTGAGACAGACATAATCGTCTAAGACAGACAGAATCGTCTCAGATCTAATGAATTCGTCAAACAAATTCGTCAGAAACCTACAAAACAGAGAACAGATGCAAAATACAAGCAATTCTACTATGCAAAATAGAGGCAAATATGCTAAAGAACAAGGTGAATACTAAGCAATAATTTAAAATAGAAAGTAAAACAAATCACTACATTATGATGGCAAATCATGAATTTAATGTGCAATCTAAACTAGATGGGTGAACTCCAGATGCAAAGTAGAATAAAAACTAAATAAATGATCTGATTTATAGCATAAAATGACAGAGAGAAAAGAGAGAAAAGCAAACTTCAGGCACTGATTGCCTCGATGTATGCTACAGTCAAGATCATCTCGCATCAGTATGAGATCGTCCCTAATTTGACAGGATCGCCTCCGATCTTGATAGGTTCGTCGGCTGCGATAGGTGCTGGCTCCGGCTGAAAACCAGTGATATACCTGTAATAAAATTACTATAGGAATAGTGCAAAAAGAAAATTTGAGAAGTTCTAGCACATAGGGAGTCGATTTGCATAAGAATTCAGCTAGGGGTTGGGGAGGGAAAAGTCTTAGAGTTAAATAGGCTCAGGGAAAGTTGTTGGGAGGTTGGAGATCTTCCCAATTTGGGAGATCTCCAACGGGGGAGGGTCCCAACGACGCAGACACGCTTCTGCCCGGATTGGAGACCCGTTGGAACAGAGTCTATCTATGCAAATTTAGTTTTGTGACAAAATCATCTGGATGTTCTAGTCCAGACGAAATCGTCAAATCTGGGGCGATATCGTCTGATCGGCGACGATATCGTCCAACGGTCAAAACAAACTCTAAAAATGGCACAAAAAAAGGGGAAACAGGTTTCTCGGCGGTTAACGGGCGGTTTGGGAGGTTAAATTTGAATTTAAATTTATTTACTAAGGTGAATGTAATTATTCCAATTTGACTGCGCCAATTTTAGGGTGCTACACTAAGACTAAAAGAGATCAGAATCAAGCTTAGAATTAATTACTACGGTATAATCTATACTAGATTTCTACTCTTTAAATCTAATTTTGATTACCCTTAGATTGATAAAATTAAATGTAAGATACACAACTGATCAGACATGGATACTATTGTTATATGTGGCACCTTGTGAAAATGGACAACTAATATTTGGCAAAACAAAAGAAAAGGTGTTGATATTAGAATATTGAGGAAGAAATTGAAAATAATTTTGAGTAACACTACTAATTGGAGGGGCTTGCAAATTCCTTCCAATGTTGGTGGTTGTAGTAGTGTCAACAACTTGGTTCAAATTGTTAGGATTCATTGATTTAGGTAAGGGGTTATTTTGGTCAAGCATAGGGGAGCTTATTGGAGGAGGATGTGGAGATTTGTATTGATACAAATGGATTGCATATATAGGCATAAGGCCTATTTGACAACATGATAAATGTCAAGTGAAACTGACAAGTGTCAAGGTGAAGGCATAGTGCACTTTAATTCTAACATTCCCCCTTAAAGTGCACTATCCTAACTAAAGAAAAAAACAAGTCAACATTAGGTAACATTCCCCCTTAATGTTGACTTCTCTAAAAGCAACCTATAATCCTATTTTATTGCTTATTTGGTCTAGGCTCATGCTCCTTGCGCTTGGCTTTCCAACTGTGAATAATACTAGATCAACCGTGTATACATCTCGATATATTATGTCAGGGTCAGCTACTTCCATGAGTCTATTGCCACTAGTTCAGTCTTCTAAGTGTCTTAGGGTCATCATGGGTGCCTCAGGGTCAGCCCCTTCTAGATCTGTTGCCTCTACAGGTCATCCTTAGAGGATGTTGCCTCTCGTAGGTCACTGACTAGATTCACCATGAATATGAAATCTCCCCCATGGTGAAATCAATCTAGAAGGTGTCGATCTCTGCCAAAAATGCACCTTAATACAAAATAAATAAGATCCATGAAAGACAATAAAATTGAGCCATAGATCCAAATAAGGAGGAGAAAAATAAGAGAATAAGAGAATCTTCTGAAGTGTCTTTGTTTGTAGTCTTCATAAGTAGATCCAAAAAAAACCTTGGATAGAGTCTAGGGTGTCTATGTTTGTAGTCCCTAGAATAAGTGTCCTTATGGTAGTCTCCTCATCTTACCAAAATGCATGGGTAACCAACCGCTGCATCCGCCAAGTAGAAAGAGGATAATACTAGATACTAGGTTCACTTACAAGTGCCTTTGGGAGTTTCGGGTTCAACCGAGAGTGCACTCCAAGGTAGAAAACTTTAAGGCTTAAAAACTCAAATGAAATAGCCTTAGAATTACAAATGGACACCACCAATGTTTCTATCTCAAAACATCTTTCTAATGACTATAAACATGGCTATAGTCGGATCTCAATAAGTCCTTCATCCATGAGAAAAACAACAGTAACCTCACTAAGCAGCAAATAACCCTCGCAATGTGGCGGCATCACATCTCTGGCGAAATTAAAAACATCATCAATTTTCCCTCGTAGGGGAAATTACTTGGCCAATCTAGGCCTTCCACTTCCATGTTCTATGTGGGAAAATTTTGACCATAAACATCATAATAAAACATCCACCATGTTTTAAAATTTGAAACCATCCCTTATCAAGACGTAGACTATTGTTTTACCAATAGCTCAAAGCTCGTCATCAAGATGCCAACAGCAATGGATCTTTCATCAAGATGTAGACTATTGTTTTCTTAATCTTAGTGCAGAAGCACAACAGGTCCACCAACAGCCAAACCACGTGGCATCGAAACTCACCCCACTGAATTGGAGTTATATTTTCACAACAGTTGTGATGCATTGGGGCTGGAGACAGCGAACCAAAAAAAAATTCTTTGATCTCATGGAGGTTTATCCACCACTACAGCCTGTGTGAATGCAAACTAATGATAATGTGGATGCTAACGGTAACATTGGATCTGAAGCTCCACTATAGCTTGAATGACGTCACTAGCTGGCATTGCACCTATCTCTAAATGCCCATGAGATAGGAAAGGACACCAATACAAGAGAAAAAAAATGAGTCCTATAGGAGCTTTCATCCGCCCACTCCCACATGTGGGTTTGGCCTACGATGTGGGTGGAAATATGTAGTACATAAAAAAAAAACCTTAAAAAAAAATATTTTATCTATGATGATAAAGCACTATGTCAGGGGCCATTGAAAGGTGAACTCAGATGCAATGACATAGCTTCTAGATGTAGCAGCGTCACGCTCGCTTCATAATTCAGGGTAGACTACACAGCACCAAGGGCAGTAAAAAAAATATATCACGGACAATTACTTTTCGTCTCCGCTTCAACTCCATTAACGATCCTTGTGTAAAACTAAGAAGATCTCGACATAAATTTTTTGACTTCGATCAATCACACCAACGATAAACTTTGGGAAAATTTTGGCTATGCCATAATGAATTAAGGAATGATCATCTCCAGTCATAGGCATCGAAGAATACCGCCCGAACAACCTCACCATCCTTGCAGGGGCCACCTTCTTCAACAACCAGGAAAATGAATTTGCTGGAAAAACAATTCATCGAGCTTATCAGAGCCATCGAAAAAACCGCTTAAAGACTGTGAATTCCTTTTCCATCAATACGAGCAGCAAAACACCATGGGATGAGTGTTTTTCAGATGAGTTTTCCTTGGTATTGTTGCAACGGTGCACCATCATTTAGGTGGTCCAACACTCCATCTTCAAATGTACCCACTGCAAAGAGCCAGAGCTAGATCCGACCAAACACAGCTTAACAGGCCCATTTTTGACGAAACTCCATGATTGTGCCCACAATACATTGGTTATGCGCGCCAAATTTCAAGATTTTAATAGCCATTATGGAACCCAAAAAACACCATTAAACTCTTGCATATTCTCAATATCATAGTAGCAATGAGCTCAACAAGATCAACCAGGAAATAGATCCACGAGGAAGAACGTGTTTTACCTGAAAAACAAAAATAAAAAAAATGACCTCCCAAAATAAAATTTTTAACCATATGGTTTCTAATCCATAAAAATACGGAGAGCATACTCCCTCAATAAAAAAATAGGAATAATGGAGAGGAAACAATAAGGGGGAATTTTCCCTGAGGGAAATCCCTCCTCAAGGGTTTACACAGGGCAAGAGAGCGACTAGGCTCTGATACCAAATATTGGGAGTACAAACATATGAGATTTGTATTGATACAAATGGATTACATATATAGGAATAAGGTCTATTTGATAACATGACAAATGTCAAGTGAAACTAACAAATGTCAAGGTGAAGGCATAGTGCACTTTAATTCTAATAGGATTTTCACCTCTTTTGAGATGAGTTTCTCTCTGTACCTTCCAATATATTACCCTTATTAGCTTTTATAAAACCCCAAATTTTCTTAATTGATGAAAAGATAAACCCACAATTACGGCCTTCATAAGGATCAACATTCATTTCAATTTAAATATTTTCTTGCTCTTCTAGATCCATGTTAGAATCCTATTTTTCAATCTGATCATCTTTCGGAGGAACATAATCACATCCAAGTTGCTTTCACTAACTTCTAAGGAAAGGAGCCATTAGAAAAGCAAAAGGATAGAAGAGAATGCTAACAACATAAACAAAAATATTTTTAAAATTATTATTAAGGTTTTCAACCACACAAAAAAATTTAATGATATTTCTTTAAAATGTTTTAAAATAAAGGAGGTGTTCACATCAGGTTCACCAAATATGTAGAGGGGGAAAACTACTCTACCACGTATAATTTTTAAAATCTAGATCCACAAGAGAGGAGAATTTGGGGTGAACTACAAGTGCATATTGTTCTCTACACTCGGTGCTAGGGGGAAGGGTTCACCAGGAATGGTTTTAGGACTCTCTACAAGTAATTTGGTTTTTAATAATGTTTGATGTATGATATTCAAGATAAACACCTATATTTGTCCTTTCTAGATATATGCTATAAAAAATAAAGGACAATGCAAAAACACAGAATGCAAGAATACAAGAGCTAAACCCTATAATGATTATTTCCTTTAAATTCTTTCTAACCTAGGGTTTTAAACAAATAAAATTTAAGCAAGGGCTCAAGAAGAGATGCACAAACATAATTAACCCTAAGTGCACATTATATGATTTTTCCTTTTCAAATGAGTAGAACCTAATTAAATATATTTCTATAAAATTAGATCTAGGGTTTACAACAAAAATATAAGACACTCAATAAACAACATAGAAACTGATTAGAACACTTAGCTTATCCAGTGATTTATCCTTGCTTTTATCCCTTTGTCCAAATCTATCAATAATTCCATGCAAGACAACTTAATAAACACTTGAAAAATATGATTAGAATTAGGGGGCCTGCTTAGGTCATTGTACAATAGTGCTTGGAGGTGCAGGAGTCAAGTCCCCTAGGTCCTTTTAGCTGAACTTTGATAAATAAAAGTGGAAATTGACCTTTAGAAGAAAATAAACATAATACAACACAACAAAATAGAATGATGGAACCACAAAATAGAATGTAATATCAAGATCTAAATGCAACCTAGAATGTAATGGTAAAAGTTAGGGCAACAAATTACCCCTAGATTATACTCTAGTAAAATTATACCTTGTAATAGGTGAGCGCAATAACATAGGTGGAATCATACCTTGTGTTGGTCCGGCTTTCATACGCACCCTGTGAAGGATGAGCAGGAAGCTCCGGAGACACCCACGGGACGAATCCCACTCACTTTAGGATCTAGCTGGTTATCCAAGGTGCGAGTTACGTAGTCGGTTCGAATGTCTATTCACTCTTTTCCGCTTCCGGAATAGATTTCAATATGGACTCGTCTGTTACCTTACAGGGGGTTCCTGAACTTGTTCGATAGTTGTAGGAGTTGTTACTTGTTAACCATCATATTTAACTTGATTCTTGATCTAGCTCTCATGGGTCGACAGATTCAAATAAAAGACAAATAAAGAAAGTAAAAATGGATCATTCATGGTAAGCAAAGAGAGGGTAGGGTAAGGCAGAAAGGGAAGTTTATCAAACTTTAAACTGTAAAACTTAAACTGTCAATTTTATCTATGCTACTAGCTTCACAACAGAACAAATCCAAGAAGAAAGTGTCCAGATTTCTAAGATCACTTTCAACCAAGAGCACAAGGCAAAGTGGAACAGATCTAATAGAAAATTATAAATCCAAGGGCATCTGGTTAAAACTGGTATCTTTCATCGGCAGCCTAGCTCACACAGTGAAGACAAAGCAATTAGAACAAACTTAACCTCAAATCTGTAATTTCCCCTAGCAGACAATAGAACAACTGAAGCCTAACAACATATTTAAACTTGATAATGGCAGATTTACAGCATATATCTAACAAACTTAATGGAACGGATAACAGAAGAAGATACACTTATCACAGATCTATAAAATATTAGGCTCCTGGCCATGCTACCACAGAAAATAGCAAAAGCACATCAACTCCCAGTCTAGAAAATAAAGTATTTCACAAAATTTGCAAGAAATTGCTTATAAGCCTTTTATTTCTAAGTCTCTGCCTCCTGCGATTACATTTAGAAGTTGTATTTATAGACTCAGGACAGATCCTGATCTTTACAGAAAATATCTTGCTCAAACCCTAAATCTTATCACACTTAAACCCTAGGACCGGGTTTTACAATATAAAGCCACTTTAAAATCAAAGACTGGATAAAACCTAACCCTTCTGCAAATCAGGGCAGTTAGCTGCCATAAATGGAGAAGATGAAATTCGAATGCCACTTGCATTCACCCGCAACTGCAAATAAATGCTTTCATTAATTTGTGTTGGTGAGCCGGATGAGTCACCACTTCTTCGCTATTCCATCTCTGCAAATCTATCCCGGAGTTGAAAATATCTGCCCGCTATTAACTCTGCCATAAATCCTCATTGAATGCCTTCACTGATAAAATCTGGCAGCTGTGTAGTCATTTGTGGATAGATCTGTAAATACTGGAATGAAACATCAACTCTCGGCACCTTCCTTTTCAACATGGCCGCATTTAATTAAATTGCATTTGACTTTGTCTTTATGGCCATTTTCTCGCTATCCCGCAAGTGACAGATGGATTCCTGCATGAAAGACAAAAAGATTAGATTAGCAATTTAATAAACATTAAATCAATACTTTAACATTAAAACATATCAAAATCCTAATCTTTCTTGCACGTCGGCCTCTGTTTCATCTGATACGTGTCTTGACACGTGTCACTATCCCAGGACGCCTTCTGTTTACAGCTGTTTTGCATTTTCAGGCCTTTCATGTAACTTTATCTCTCCTACCGCGATTCTACGACATGTCGTGATTTCGCGACATGTCACGAAATCATGACGTCCCCGGCGCTAGCAGCTCTTCTTCCCAACTTGGTCACAAAATCGTGACACCTTCCAGGCCGTCGCACAACCTTTCCTTTGCAAGTCGCGATACTGCGACATGTCACGATTTCGCGACATGTCACAAAATCGCGCCTGCCCTTGCACTTGGCTTCCCCTAGATTGTTCATGTAACTTGATTTTGCTTCCTGAGTACGATTTTCCTCTCTCCAGAAAGTGTCGCGATTTCGCGACATGTCACGAAATCACGACCATTTTCATACTTAGCCAATTTTTTATTCTTGCAACCCTTCTTCTCTCTCCTAATGTGAAATTGCGACATGTCGCAAAATCGCGCCCTTCCGCACAACCTTCCTTCTCTCTCCTCCTGTCGATAGCGATTTCGCGACGGTTTCCAAAAATGGAAACGTCGCGATATCGCGACACTTCCAAAAATGGAAAGTGTCGCGATTTCGCTACACTTTTCCGACTTAGTTACTTTTGCCAAAATTCATCGCGATATCGCGACATTTCCGAAAATGGAAGTGTCGCGATATCGCGACACTACCAAAAATGGAAAGTTTTGGTTTTCAATGAATTTATGCAACTCGTTTTCTAGATTTTTCTCAGCACCGGTGCGAGATTTTCTTTGTGCATGAATTATTCTAGCATGTAGAAAGTTAAGCTTGAAATAACAATGCTAGAAAGACTTGGAAAAAGGCACAACTTTAACAAAGAGGCAAGCAAAAATGGATTTAAACCTAAAAATTATCAAGAGGGTCCCTGCTGCAAAAATGGAAGTTCAGGGCTTTCTAAGGATGGAATCTCATTTTTCAATGGGGGTGTGTTGCTTCTCAACAAATGGCGATATCTACGGGTAAAATAGTAGCACTATTTTAGAACCCAGGACTCTAGTTTCAAAACAAAAAGACCATGCATCATGCCTTGCCACAGACATTCTTCATAATAAATTGATTGCCAACTGCTAGCTATTAAAATTTCCCAAGGACATACTAGGCTGAAATACTTCAAGGAAGATTTCTGATGTGCAATTACAAAGGGTATAAAAATTTCTTCAAGATGACTGGATTGAATGATGAACTTTGGACCGATCACCTTTTCTAAATTGTAAAAAGGGGAAACCGAGTAGAGCTCGGTTTACTAGTTTAGCCTTTTACAACCTAGACAGAGTTACCCTTTAGATTTACACGACCAAAATTTATAACTGTAAGGAAGGATCTTCAACTTGGTAAAAGAAAAATAGCTTTTGGAATTTGGCTGCCTCTCTCTCATATAACTCTTTTTTTTTTTTTTCTCTTTTTTTTTTATATATCAACACCTGAAAGGCATTAGAGAAATTACAATTTTCTTTTATCATTTGATCAATCTGGAACTGTTTCAGTCTAGGCACTGATAGCCTCTGGTGACACCCAAATAATTGCATGAACCATAGTCCCCTCTTATAACCAGCTTTTCTTGGATTCCCCGGGAGTTCCTCCAACTAAACAGCATAGCAGTTTTTCTATCATTAAAACAATTGTGGCAAGCAAGACACAAGATCCAATCACCTCTCTACCGTTGTCCTGACTAACAAAATAGTTCCACTGTTCAATTTAAGCAGACTATCTCAATTTTAATAATGAACACCGGGTGGAGACTGGGTTGATCAGCTCAGAATAAAACAATTTTTAGCAGGCTGACTTTTCATTGATTGCTCAGGCAGAGGTTAAAGGACAGATTTCAAAAGTTGAAGAACTTTGCACAGACCTCCAAGGAAGAACACAGGCCTCTAAAGCAAAACAAAAATAAAACTGCACAGACTTTTAAAATTAAAACTGAAGCAAATAAATTAAAACTGCACAGGCAGCAAAATAAAACTAAAACAAAAGACTACAGACAGCAAAGAAAAGGAATTGCAGGGAAGAAAATAAAAGCCGAGCAATAAAATAAAACTAAAACAAAAGACTGTACAGACTTTTAAAAATTAAAACTGAACTGACAAAGAAATAAACTGCACAAGCTAAAACTGTACAGACAATTAAAGATTAAAAATTAAGATGAAGCAACTAAAAGAACTGCAGAGCATTAAAATTAAACTGAAACATATTAAAACTGTACAGACATTTAAAAATAAAACTGCACTGACAAAGAAATAAACTGAAAAACTTCAAAGCTTACTTACAATGTATACATATGTTACAACTTCTTTGATCATTCAAAATATGTAGCAGATGGAAGAGCAGAGAAATGGTGCCTTAAAAATTTTTTGACCATGTGCAAGTAATTTAGAAAAATTACCTTTCAGGTCCTGTTGACGAAATGCACTCCAGACTATGCTTCAAAAATTTGCTATCTGGGAAAGACTTGTGTTTACTGTCTTCCCTGTCCCATTTGAAAAACAAATCTGCAACTCCTTCAAATTAAACAAATCATATAATAACAAATCATATGATAACATGTTTATGCTTCTAATTGAAGGGTTTGCAGAGTTCTTTCAAAAGGACTGAATGCAAAAAACCCCCAGGATCAAATACCTTAAAATCTTGACAGACCTAGACCACCACATCTTCAAAATTATGTGACAACTGAAAGAAATCATGTTTTATCTGTATGCCCTGGTTCTTAACAACTTGAACATTTTGTGGTTGTCTGTATCGCTTCAATATCCAGGACTTCAATTTTTATCCCTCTAGCGAATCGCTTACAATTTGCTTTTTCACTTGAGCTTTGCTTAGATTTAACCTCATCAATGTGTAATATCCAACTGTCACTGTTGTGATGGTTTAGAGCTGTAACTGTTCTCACTTTCTCAGTTGCCAAATTATAAACTCCAATATTTACATCAACATGATTTACAACCTTTTCTTTGACATTATGTTCAAAGTTGCAGGCTTATGTTGAGACAGCTCATCAATTCCAAGTTGGCTGACCACATTCATATTTACTATCTTTTCCTCCTTTTCTTGAAATTCAACAGGTGGTCCAGAGTAAGCTTCAATCAAGCTATCCTTTTGTTCAACAATCTGGGGCAGTTCATAGAGGGTGATGTCAGCTTTAAGTTCCCTCATATCCTCAATGATGTTATCCTCCTCAGTTACTTCTGCATAGTGACATTGAGTCTCACTTTCATCATCCTCTGATGAGGAAGGGTCATTGTTAGGTTCTGGACTCTGACATCTCAAATTATAACTGTCCATTTTGAACTGTTGAAAATCTCGCATTTCATCCACAAGAGTCTATACAAGACTTTTTGTCTCTTCAAGAAAAGTGAAAGAATTTGAAACCCTGGTTGTACTGTTTTTGGGTGAACTAGAAATATCAATATTTCTTTGATCTCTAGGAAAATTTAACTCACCAGGAAAAACTTCGGATTTGGGTAATGCTATATCACAAGTGTTTACTTCAAGCACTTCCACTTTGAGCTTGTCGTAACCTTTCTCTATATTTTGCACATGCTGAGTGGATGTCACAGTTAACGGAGTCTCCTTGGGTAGAGCATGACATGTTGGCACTAACTCATGATGTGGAATGGGATTCAAAATAGGCATGTTCTGTGTAACATAGGATATCAAAGGACTGCTTAGAATTTGAGGTCCTAGCTGTCTTTCAAGAATTAAGGCTTCTTTATAAGCACCTGCCAGGGTTGTGATATTGATGTCTCTCTTGAGGAAAATAGAGGTCACCAAATCTAATGCATTCTTATAGATTTCTAAGGCCAGATTTGCATTTGGGATGTAATGGCCAGTCATTCTATCGTAAGCTCTTTGGAACCTCATATTGAAAGACCTGACTGTTTCTCTCGACTCTCTCTTGATGCTGGAAAATTGTTGGTATAACACACTAGGGTCTATCACTTCCCCAAATTGTGATATAAAAGCTTTCTCTAGGTCATCCTAGCTAGTAATGGAATTGCTGGTGAGATTTAGAAACCAGTCATAAGCTCCCTCCTGGAGAGTGAACGGGAAAAATCTGCAGGCGACATCTTCATGTCGTATATTCAACAATTTTAGAGCATTTTTAAAAGCTAGCAGATGTTCTTCTGTAGTTCTTGTCCCATCATGTTTATATCTGGGGAGATACCTTTTCGGGCTTCTGGGCAGGTCATGGGCTATACCCGGGATATTCAAAGCAGTGGGGCCCAACCAATTTTCCATTAATTACCACCTGGCTGATAGTGATATTCTGAGTTGTAATTGGATAACTGCAAGTGGTGATAAAACTGCTCTTAACTTGAGGTCTTCTCTGGCAATTTTAAAAACTATACTTACAACTAAATGTTGGTGATAAGTGCTGTTGTTCAGGAAAAAACTCTAACCATAGAATTTTAAATCAGCACTCACAAACTTACAATACTTGAACTGAGTTCAACAGCCCTCCTTCTAGCGCCAATTAGATGTTGGTGTTAAGTCCCGCTGTTGTTCAAGAAAAAACTCAGACAACAAAATTTTAAAGGCTGAGGAGGAGGGGAAAATGGCTCGGGACTTTGGATAAAATACGTTGTCAAGCACCACATACAGTCAGATTTCCCAACTCAAGTGCACTAAGAACAGATGTTCTCGGGCCCTCCTTCTAGCGCCAATTAGATGTTGGTGTTAAGTCCCGCTGTTGTTCAGGAAAAAACTCAGACAACAAAATTTTAAAGGCTGAGGAGGAGGGGAAAATTGGCTACCAGACTTTGGATAAAATACAGTATTTGTCAAGCACCACATACAGTCGGATTTCCCAACTCAAGTGCACTAAGAACAGATGTTCTCGGCCCTCCTTCTAGCGCCAATTAGATGTTGGTCCGACTTTCATACGCACCCCGCGAAGGATGAGCAGGAAGCTCCGGAGACACCCACGGGACGAATCCCACTCACTTTAGGATCTAGCTGGTTATCCAAGGTGCGAGTTATAGAGTCGGGTCGAATGTCTATTCACTATTTTTCGCTTCTAAAATAGATTTCAATATGGACTGTCTGTTACCTTACAGGGGGTTCCTGAACTTGTTCAGTAGTTGCAGAAGTTGTTACTTGTTAACCATCATATTTAACTTGATTCTTGATCTAGCTCTCATGGGTCAGCAGATTCAAATAAAAGACAAATAAAGAAAGTAAAAATGGATCATTCATGGTAAGCAAAGAGAGGGTAGGGTAAGGTAGAAAGGGAAGTTTATCAAACTTTAAACTGTAAAACTTAAACTATCAATTTTATCTATGCTACTATCTTCACAACAGAACAAATCCAAGAAGAAAGTGTCTAGATTTCTAAGATCACTTTCAACCAAGAGCACAAGGCAAAGTGGAACAGATCTAGCAGAAAATTATAAATCCAAGGGAAGCTGGTTAAAACTGGTATCTTTCACCGACAGCCTAGCTCACATAGTGAAGACAGAGCAATTAGAACAAACTTAACCTCAAATCTGTAATTTCCCTTAGCAGACAATAGAACAATTGAAGCCTAACAACATATTTAAACTTGATAATGGCAGATTTACAGCATATATCTAAAAAACTTAATGGAATGGATAACAGAAGAAGATACACTTATCACAGATCTATAAAAGATTAGGCTCCTGGCCATGCTACCACAAAAAATAGCAAAAGCACATCAACTCCCAGTCCAGAAAACAAAGGATTTCACAAAATTTGCAAGAAATTGCTTATAAGCCTTTTATTTCTAAGTCTCCGCCTCCTGCGATTACATTTAGAACTTGTATTTATAGACTCAGGACAGATCTTGATCTTTTCAAAATATCTTTCTCAAACCCTAAATCTTATCACACTTAAACCCTAGGACCGGGTTTTACAATATAAAGCCACTTTAAAATCAAAGACTGGATAAAACCTAACCCTTCTGCAAATTAGGGCAGTTAGCTACCATAAATGGAGAATATGAAATTTGAATGCCACTTGCATTCACCCGCAACTGCAAATAAATGCTTTCATTAATTTGCGTTGGTGAGCCGGATGAGTCACCACTTCTCCGCTATTCCATCTCTGCAAATCTATCCCGGAGTTGAAAATATCTGCTTGCTATTAACTCTGCCATAAATCCTCATTGAATGCCTTCACCGGTAAAATCTGGCAGCTGCGTAGTCATTTGTGGATAGATCTGTAAATACTGGAATGAAACATCAACTCTCGGCACCTTCCTTTTCAACATGGCCGCCTTTAATTAAATTGCATTTGACTTTGTCTTTATGGCCATTTTCCCGCTATCCCGCAAGTGACAGATGGATTCCTGCATGAAAGACAAAAAGATTAGATTAGCAATTTAATAAACATTAAATCAATACTTTAACATTAAAACATATCAAAATCCTAATCTTTCTTGCACGTCGGCCTCTGTTTCATCTGATACGTGTCTTGACACGTGTCACTATCCCAGGATGCCTTCTGTTTACAGCTGTTTTGCATTTTCAGGCCTTTCATGTAACTTTCTCTCTCCTATCGCGATTCTACGACATGTCACGATTTTGTGACATGTCATGAAATCGTGACGTCCCCGGCGCTAGCAGCTCTTCTTCCCAACTTGGTCGCAAAATGCGACATGTCACGATTTCGCGACATGTCGCAAAATCGCGACACCTTCCTGGCCGCCGCACAACCTTTCCTTTACAAGCCGTGAAACCGTGACATGTCGCGATTTCACGACATGTCACAAAATCGTGCCTGCCCTTGCACTTGGCTTCCCCTAGATTGTTCATGCAACTTGATTTTGCTTCCTTAGTACGATTTTCCTCTCTCTCCAGAAAGTGTCACGATTTCGCGACATGTCGCGAAATCGTGACCATTTTCATACTTAGCCAATTTTTTATTCTTGCAACCCTTCTTCTCTCTCCTGACGCGAAATTGCGACATGTCACGATTTCGCGACATGTCGCAAAATCGTGCCCTTCCGCACAACTTTCCTTCTCTCTCCTCCTCCCGGTAGCGATTTCGCGACGGTTTCCAAAAATGGAAACGTCGCGATATCGCGACACTTCCAAAAATAGAAAGTGTCGCGATTTCGCTACACTTTTCCGACTTAGCTGCTTTTGCCAAAATTCATCGCGATATCGCGACATTTCCGAAAATGGAAGTGTCGCGATATCGCGACACTACCAAAAATGGAAAGTTTTGGTTTTCAGTGAATTTATGCAACTATTTTCTAGATTTTTCTCGATACCGGTGCGAGATTTTCTTTGTGCATGAATTATTCTAGCATGTAGAAAGTTAAGCTTGAAATAACAATGCTAGAAAGACTTGGAAAAAGGCACAACTTTAACAAAGAGGCAAGCAAAAATGGATTTAAACCTAAAAATTATCAAGAGGGTCCCTGCTGCAAAAATGGAAGTTCAGGGCTTTCTAAGGATGGAATCTCATTTTTCAATGGGGGTGTGTTGCTTCTCAACACCTTGTAACAGATCGAGCATGATTTTATCAAAGTTAGATAAAAATATCTCTGACTAAGGTGCAATAGAAAACCTAAGATGCAACAAACAAAAACAAGTATGCAGTAGAGCGCTTTCACCTAGTAGAGTGTGAGGAAGCAGGCATAAAGGTTTGAGAACTACTGAAATGTTGATATCTCCTTAGGGCTTCAACACAAATCCACCAAGAGCGAGCAAAAGTAATCAACAATCCAATGCAGTAGAAATCTAATTAATCTTCAAACTCCAAAGTTAAACTTACTTTCAAACAAAGAAAGAAGGATGCAAACTGAATAATAACACTTTGTAAGAAATCAAATGTTAACGAACAATAAATCGTGAATAATTCATATAATGTAGTGTGTGAGAAATGAACTCAAACCCTCCTTATATAGTGAATTTGAAGGTGAGAATGACGGTAAAACCAAGGAGGACCAATGTAGAACATGCCAAACCAAAAAAAATAGGGTTTCCTTGATAAAAAGCCTAAAAAGGCAAAATCATGCCCCATCAAGGTTGACCACAATTTCACCATACAAAGTTGCGCCCCATAAAGGATCAAGAATAATTTTGCATAGAGAGAGAAAATAGGTAAAACAGGGGGGAAGGAACCTTACCCTTGCCTTAGACAAGTATAAGGGGCCTCCCAAAGGGCTCTAGGAATATTTCCCACTAAATTGAGTCAATTTTTTGGTCCATAGTGATGATAGAGGTCCCTTGATTCCACTAATTCTACCTAATATATAGGACCTGATTTTTGCCTTAGTACTCAAGTCCTTACCTTATTTCTCAAGGGAGGATGATATCACCCCAATAGAGCATTTGCACTACTTGGTGAGCTTATACATTGTGCACTTCATTCAAAATAAAGATATAGCCCTAATGCTAATTGAAGCTTCTTTTAGTAGGAGAGCTCATGAATGATACCTCAACCTTATCCCATAATCAGTGAAAAGCTAGAACCAGTTGGTAAAAATCTTGTTAAGTAGATTCAGAGAGAATGTGGATAGAGCATATATCTTAGAGCAACTCATGACCATCATGAGGGTACCTATAGAAGTAATGGATTATCTCAATGCATGATTCTATAATACTTGGAAAAGATCTAATCACCTCTAGATAAGGCATTTATTTACTATCTAAAAGCTTTTAATTCTAAAATTGCCATGATGGTTAATTCTAAGGGTGGGAATTCATTATCAAAGGACTATGAGATAACCATCTAGGCTAAAAGGTATCTAATACAAATAGGAAGGCTAGCACCTATACCACCTATACCATTATTTATTTTCATTCATCTCTCGTATAATCCCACTTAGACTATACAACCTACCACTATTTTGTCTAACCCAACCATGAGCCTAGAGCAAGCTCAAATTATCATTACTTTTGTTGCTAGACTTGATAAACTATATAATTTAATGAGAACCTTCTCTAATTATATAATATCCCTTAAGAGACAACATAATCCCCAAATTTTTCCCTACAAAAATTATCCAAAGCCTCCTTTCCAATAGGGAAATCCAAATGTTTGATCACCTTCAATTGGACATCATAAGCCTTTATTTTTTACCAACAAAAATCTTGGTTAGAGGGTAGTTCAATTAGATGGCACTTTAGTGCTAGTTTTTGGTTTGATATAAGATCTTTCTATGGCACTCTAAGTATACCCTAACCTAATGATTCACATAAAGTAACAAACTTATTGGGCATAGACCAAATCGAGCTCCTAAGGATCCACCAATGTTTCCAAGAGGCTAAATCTCCCTCTGAGGATGAGTGGGAGGAAGTGAGAGCTTAGATGAGCAAGATACCATCTCAATAACCTTTCCATGCACTCCTATATTTTTTGTTTTCCATTCCTTATGCTTTTCACTATTTTGTTTTTGTTTTTTTTGTTTATGTTTGCTACTTTCAAATTCTAATTTTGACTCCATTCCCAAGGATAAGTCAAGCAATCTAGATTCACTCCTTTGAGTAGGAAAAAAATATAGAATCCATCAAGACTATAGGGAAATGTTCCCTATAGGTTTTGCTTCAATCTAAAGCTAAATTAGAAGCAAGAAAATTTTAAAAAGACAGTTGAAAGATACCTCCCATATTTAGTTGAAAGGAAGATACATCAAGAGGAAAGTAGGTGAGTCCAAAGGCTACATCAACTATTAGATATTCCAGCAATAGTCAACACTCATATTCCATCCAAACCAACTACATTAAGGACATTAAGGCCCATAGGTCATTTATTTTCATCCAATAGCATGCATAGTACATTTTATGGAGAACATGGAAGGGAGGAAAAAACCCCAATGAGATCTAAATCTAGACATGTGGAATCTCGTCAAGATCCAAATGAGAAAGGTGCTAGCACCCAGTTGAAGGACCACCATTGTTCGAAGGAGGTCCCATCTCAGGAAAGGACTTATGGCAATCATGCAAACATAGAAGAAAGGTAGAAAAAAGGGTATTTAAGAAGGTATCCTCCATTAGCCATCAAGGTTGACTTTAGTGGCCTCGCCTATTAGAGCTATCCATGTATCATTACAAAGACTACCCACCATACATGTGAGCCTATTTTTTTGATTTGCACCAGTCAATAAGGACATGCCCACTATGTTAGTAGGAAGTGCATTCCAAGAGAAATACAATAAGGACTGATTGGCACATCCATCCCTAATGTAGCAAAAATAAGATATGTTAATGATGATTTATCATCTAAAGGACCAAAATATTCCAATATTGATGGCCTTAAATCTAGAGATCTTAAAGGTACTGATTTTATTTGTAGAAGAATTTTAGATATAGAGCAAAGGATAATTTATAAATCTTCTCCAAAAAATTTAGAGGGAAATGACCCTCCTACTGGCTTATAAATAGACCCAATTTTATAATGTAAAGGCATTAGGAGCTATATGCTTGTGCCAATTATATGGCCTTGTGGGATCTTTCTTTCACTCCCTCTTCTCAGTTGTAATAAGTGGAGATCAAACCTTGAGAAACTGTCTAAGGAGCATTAAGCATCTCATGCCTTGTAATAATTTATGGAATGTTAATGGAAGTCATGACTAATTTTACATTGTCCTTATTCTTTGATGTGTGTTTTATTCTTTGCTGTGCATAATTTAGTGTGTTCATTCTAGCTATTAGAAAATGGTCATCGTGTTCATTTATGACAACTCTAATATGATAATAGTTACTCCTTGTGAAATATGTTGGAAATACCTTAGGATATATTTGTTAAACAAAATGGTAATACATAATTGTGATCTATGAATTCTTCGGGATGATATCAACAAGGTTTTATCTCCTTTGAAAAATAAGGGTTATACTCCTATATGACCTACATCAATGCAATATTTTTCTTCATTAATTAAGTCAAATAGAATTCCAAACCTTTGGTAGCATTTTTAAAGAAAATAAGAGATAGTAGAAATCAATGGAATGGACCAGGATTCTTATGTACAAGAAAAATAGTTATTTTTCTATTATCATAATGCTTTAAAAAAGGAAGAATCATATCGGTTCAAAAAATCTAAGGAGAAATGGATCAAGGGAGGAGACAAAAATATCAAATTTTTTCTTTCTATAACAAAACAACTTTTTTCTTTCATCACATCAAAAATATTTTAACTCCAAATGGAAGAAATATTAAGGGAGAAAAAGATGTCATGAAGGAAGAAATTATTTATTTCAAAAATATTTTGTTAGAGACTAGGCAAGATAATGAGGCACAATGTAAGCTTTTGTAAAATATTATATCAATTATCACATAAGGACAACATTAAAGCTTGATGAAGAAGATATCTATGGAGGAGTTATATGAAGTAGTTTGAGCTTTTCATCCTCACAAGGCACCAACCCCATGGATTTCCTACATTTCCTTTAAAAAATATTTGATTTATTAAAGAGTGATATGTTGGTTGTGGTTAGAGAGGATTAGAAAAGGAAGGAAAAAATAAGTGATATTGATGCAAATTTTATTATATTGGTTCCCAAGAAAGGAAAGATAAAATATTCTAATTATTTTTATCCAATAAGCCTTTGTAATATGATTTAAAATATCATTTCAAAAATTATGGTAAATAGGTTGAAAATCATTCTAGATTGCATTATCACAAAGGAATAAAGTGTTTTAATTTTTGGTAAAAGAATTCTTGATGGTGTAGTCAACTTCAAGATGTTGCACCCTTTTCTAAGTACAAAAAACCAACTAGATTGGGCCACTCTCCATTTTAAAATGATGGATCAAGGATACATAAACAAAAACAACTCAAAATTTTATCTTTATTTTAAAAGCATTAAAAGGATTGCTTGATTTCTATTTTAAAAGGGGTATATTGAGCCCTTAATGTTCAAATTGGCCATGAAACCCGTCTCTGTTTTGAAAGGACCAAAAGCACCATGAAGAGCAGCGAAAGTCCATAGACCACCCGCCGCTATTTTAAGATTAAGAGACACCTTTTATTTTTGAGAGAGAGGGCTTTAAAATCTCATAAAAATTAAGTGCTTCAGGACCCCATAATAGCAGCAAAGAATGTGCCTCGGCTGCCTCTCTATTTCAAAAGGGAAACTGCAGCGGTTAAAAAATTACAACCTTCCCCTTTTTAAATAGAGACGGAACTGGCCAATCCGTGAGTATACCATGAAGTCACAAAGGTTGTACCCGTAAACCATCCACCTAGGGCTTTTTTATGCACAAGGAGAAGGGTTATGATGGAGAGGACCGGACCAACCCACAAAAACAAAATGATATTTGTGTAGGCAATCATCTATAGTATCAAATAATTTTTTTTCTTCTTTAGAAAGGCTTTCCTTTACAAGGGCTATAGTCATAGTAATCCTCCTATTTAATTATTTCAACTTAAATTTTCAAAGAGCTAAGCACCCTATCCCCTTCTAAAATAGAGAGAAATCCTCTTCACTTCAAAAGGTATACGATTATTTGAAAAACCATTTATGGATAATTTTTCTTCCATCATCCCTCTTTAAAACTTGGATAGACTTTGAATCTTAAGCTAGGAAATATCTTTGAAATGAGAGGGGAGGATAGTTTTTTATTACATGCATATGTGTCTATTACATACGTATTAATAAAAACTCTAAAAGACCCAAAGTCCTCCCCCCTCTCTTTTAAAATTCTCTTTTTAAAACAAAGAGGGATGAAATTGCTTGCTTTTAAAATAGATGAGATGGGAAAGGGTCATATTGTATTAAATAAGATTGCTTACCTAAAATACTGAGGGGAGATAGCCCCCACTTTTCTAAGGAAGGATAAGCACCTTGAAATGGAAAATATAGCTAGACCATATTAAGAGGGAGGGAGAGTAGATCAACCTTTTTTCTAGGTCATTTAATCCCTTATTAATTAATAAAAATCCCTTTTAATTTAAAGGTGTCCTATTATATTATATTAAAGGATATTGACTTGAGAGGATATAGATTTTAGATAAGCACTCTTAAGGAGAAAGGAATACCTTCTCCTACCTGCTCCCTTATATCTTAAAGGGCAAAGGGCTCTTAATGGGCCCTATATCCATCCCTGCCCCGCATGAATCAGTCGTTTTATATACGTATTAATATGACAACTAACTAACTAACAGGAACGCTCTCTATCTATAAGGGGTTAGTTCGCTCTCTGTTTTAAAAGGGCATACACAATCTGAATCGAGTGGTTTTCTCTTTGCCTTAGAAAAGTGATAAATTATGGGTTAATACGTATGTAAGAGACATCTATGTCTGCAAAAATCCCTAAAGCTGAGTTTATTTGGCTTTTAAAATAGAGGGAGGTCGTTTCCCTTTTTGAAACCGTCAATGATGGCGCTCTCTCTATCTCGTCATTTTAAAAGAGGGGGCGTGGATTAAAGTTTGAAAGGGCCCTTTAAATAACCATAGATGTCACATTTTCATTAAATAGTTTTCACCATATATGTCATTAAATCACCCTCTTTAACAAAGAATTTACTTCACTTTTAAGAGCTACATCATGATTGGGATTTTATTTGATGTGTTGCAAACCCTAAAAAACATTGATCGAATTCTGTATAGATGCGGGTAGCACTTATAACTCCGCATTGTCTCAGTAACATTGATAAAATTCTGTATAGATGCGGGTAGCTCCGCATCGTCTCACATGGATATGGCCGGAATCAATACAATCATGCAACGGAAGAATCAAACAAAACGGAACAGGGCCCCGCTCTCTCTATTTAAA
The DNA here is from genome assembly GCA_028583015.1 of Wollemia nobilis. Classification (NCBI taxonomy): domain Eukaryota; kingdom Viridiplantae; phylum Streptophyta; class Pinopsida; order Araucariales; family Araucariaceae; genus Wollemia; species Wollemia nobilis. The sequence goes on from JAQPPZ010002121.1 coordinate 6,352,567, forward strand.
AAGGGTCATGCTTTCCAAGATCCCACTATTTTAAAGGGTTCAGCATGCATCAGAAAGGCTCTACCAAGGCCGGTCTAAGTCGTTCTCCAAACATGCATCGAAATGGCCCCCACCCCACTATTCAAAGAGAAGAGGCCAAGCTCCTCTATTTTAAGGTAAGCCACTTGTTTAAAAGTTTTTGAATGCATTTTAGAGGGATCAGCACTTGTTTAAAAGGTCAAAAGCTCGCTCTAAATATCTTTTAAAGGGCTGAGGCTTAAAATAAAATAGAAAGGGCGAACCAGCCACTTTAGAATATGTCACTTGTGTTCTTTGTAGGGAAACTCCAGTGGTAGATTGGATATCTTTTTACTTGTATGTGACAATATCCTTTAGATTCAAGAGACCGATCTGATGGCTCTCTTCTCTCTCAATTAAAAGGATTGTGACTTGTCTCAATTAAAAGGGTTGCTACTAGAGGTATTGATGTTGATGTTGTTGGAGGAAAATATACCCAATGCCTCTCTATTTTAGAAGTCCCAACATAGGAGTGAGATCTAGTAGGCCTGTATCATCTAAGGAGTTTTTTTGCTACTATTGATGACACTCTAAGAAATTGGCTTCACTCCCACCTCTCTCTTATATAAATTTTGTGCTTTGTAGGCTCTTTTCCCTTCTAAAAATAGGGTGGTTGGCTAATTTATCTCCTCCATTTTATTTGGACTTGGATTTGTATCTTCTAACATGAATTAATCCTTATATGCTTTAGCCAACAATTTTGGGGGATCCTCCTCTTCTTGCCTTGATTTATTTGAGGTCTTGGATTCTTTAGTGTTTATCCCTTTACCCCTTAAATAACGCATCACATTTTCTATTTTCAATGAGTGTTTGTGTATATTTTGTTTCACATCTCATCCTCCACCAAGAATCTTCTTTAAGAACTCAACACACAACAAATAAAGGGAATGGGGGAAGGTAGAGTCGTAGCTTCTTATTTATTTTTCATTTGTTGCAATCAATGCTTGGATAATAAAGAGTGGAAGAGACCTTGAAATCTCATGATCTTGAGGATAGATAAGATTAGGGTCAAGCTTAATTACCAATAAGTATCACATTTTAAATCCCTTGAACAATCAAAGTTTTACCTTTATGGTCTTGAAAAATAGAGGAAAATATATACCTCTGCTAATGGATGACCTACCTATACCTCTACTAGATCTTTTTGACCCATGAGGAGTCAAATGAAGCCCTTATTTCTATTGGGTAGAATGCCTAAGTGATAGGATACCCTCATGTCCAAAATCCTAGGAAGCATCTCTATTTTTGTTAACCCCCAGGTCAAGTTATACTGGTCCTCATGCTTCCATAATTTCATTTGGAAGATATGGTTGGAATGTAATAATCATATTTTCTCTGGGGTTAGCAAATATTTTAATTTGGTTCTCCTTCGTATCATTTCCTTTATTTTAAAAAATGCCCAAAAAGTTGTCGAACCAGAGACCCCCAAGTTAGCCCTCGAGTATCCTTTGTTCAACATCTTTAATATTTCTAGCCAACCATCCAACCCTCAATACCAAGCCATTGATAGGTCAAGCATCAAATGGGTTCCTCCTCTTTCTGGTTGGATTAAATTCAATTTTGATGGAGTTGCAAAAAATAATCTTGGAAGAGCAAGCGGAGGTGGCATTTTCAAAAATGACAAAGGGGAAATTTTATTGGCCTACGTAGATCGGTTTGGGGATCAGAGAAATAACATGGTAGAAGTCAAAGCTCTCTACCAATGTATTTTGTTATTATAAAACATGAATTTTGAATGCATTGTCATTGAAGGTGACTCTCTTCTAGTGATTAATTGGCTCAAAGGGAAGCATAGACCCCCTTGCAATATGTCCAATATAATCAATGAATGTATCATATTAGTTTGGAAATACCCATCAATTGTCATCCAACATGCTTATAGGGATGTCAAAAAGGCCATGGATGTGCTCGTCAACATTGGAGTTGATGCAATTTCTCTTCAAATATGGAGAATTTTTTTCCACCAAGTATCATTAATGACATCAACAACAAAACAATAAGTCTCTTGTAGTCTGGGATTCATCCCCATGCACCACTCTAAAGATTCGATGGTTCTTTTCCATTGGTTGTGGCATCTTCTATTCTTATAGATGATCTTATTGGGGTGTGGTGAGTCACACTTTTCCAAAAATCTGATTCATTCTTATCATCTCATCACCATCAAGCCTGTCATGAGAGAAAATCAGAGAAGAATTTGGTACCCCTTGTCCAATCAGTGTAGATTTTTTCCCATTTTTTGAATAAAGAGTTATCTCAGTTGTGCTTCTGTGCCTCTTATTTTTTCTAAAATGATAACTCTAGTTAGCTTTGAAATTTAGAATTCCAATACCAAGGAGCAATTTATTTCCATGAGTGATCACATGACACCACCGATGCTTTAGATTCTTGATATGGGTAGTTCAAGTATTGGATTTAGCCAAAGCCCCTGTGCCAAGTTTGTTGTGCTATCCTTTCTTAGAATCCTCTCCCTTGTGAGAATATTTCAGTATCAAATGACCATTATTCAACCTAACACTCTGCCCCTTGATTTCTATGTGGAAACCAATCTCATAATCCATGGTTTCATCAATTTCTTGAGAAAATTTAGTGGGCATGATGAAGAAATCTCTAACAATTTTGTCTAGTCCTAGAAAAATGGCTAGGTTTTCATCAAAGGATTGAGTTCTAAAGTCTCGGATCATCTTCTTTTTGAGATCACCAAACTCCCCAATGACGGAGACCTCATTAGAAGGGATAAGCACTCCATAGTTGAGGATCTTAAGTTTTTCCTTGATCATGGAAGAAAATTGGGTTATGAAAAATGGGGACATTGTGAGGAAAGGTCTTTCGGAACCATGGTGTAGATTCCTCATTCCTATCATGCAATTTTTCATAGTGGATGTGTTGAGTGGTGTTTTCACCCAATTGTGAAAGCACACTCTCCGGTAGGATCCGAGTCCCAAAATCCTCTGCTTGCAAAGAAATTACAACAGATAATTTCTCCAAGGTTCCTGTTATGCTAACTCTTTGTATATCAATGATGTTGTTTAATTTGAATGCTGGGAATACCTTAGGGTTGCAAGTGGATGTTAACAAGGGGCACTGTGGTTTATTTCAATTTGAATTTGCAATGGACTCAAAGTGAATAAATCTAAGAAATAAATATATTTTGATCCTGAGCTTTGATGGATTTTCAGTTATTTGAATGACAGTAATTAAAATGCAGAAAATAAAATAAGGGTTTGAAAATAAAAGAAATGCAAATGAAAATGAAACTAAACTACGTCTAGAGTGCGACCATCCCGATTGACAAAACCGAAGATAATGAGGTTTTTGCATGCAACCTAACCTATTGAACCTGCAAATTCGCACAATCCAGATAAGCTAGGTGCGGGTTTCTAGGGTTTTACTGTAATTTCAGATTTTAGACATTCGCATGAAGCAACCAAGAACACTTGCATTAAACTTCACCTAAAAGCCTAGAAATCTGAAAAGGAAAGATAAAACATTAAATCATGCATGCAAAAATGACTCCTTCTTTCTCATCAATGAGATGCCAACTCTCTGTATTTCGTATTAAAATGGTATATCAGTTACAATGACAGAATGTTCCGAGGTTTAACAAATCCAGAACAAATGAAGGAAATTGCTCCAAGTGCAGGCCCAGAATGGCTTGCAGCCCTTGTCTCTGCAACTCTGCTAGCAGCAATTTCCAACCCCTTGTTCAATCTGCGCTTCTGATTTTATACTATCTGGCACGGCTCTTCGATTCACCCTGCGTCGCTTCGTTTCACCTCCCAGAATGCGTCGTTTCAAATTCCTCGCCTTTTCGTTGCTTTTGATTCATGCTCGATGCCGAAACGTTCGAAATTTTCTGTTACATGTAACGCTTCTGCAACTTTGACACCTGTATGCCACGTGTCTCACGCTTTCCAACACGTTTCGTAACGGCCCCATGTAAATCGTGACGTTTTTATGCATGCAGCTTGTTCCTCTGCCAACACAACAAAAATGAGACAGGTCGCGATATCGTGACGTTTTTTGGCCAACAACCTTCTTGCCTTCTTGCCCAACGAAAACGTGACATGTCACGAAATCGCGATGCTTTTCTTTTCATACACTCTCACGCAACTCGTCACGAAATCACGACTTTTTCACTCACACTCCTTCGCCATACCTGTCACGATATCATGACGTTTTTCACTGCACTCTTTCCGCATCTATCATGAATTCATGACGTTTTTCACTCCTCTTTTTCCTCTTATCATGATTTCACTTTTTCACTTCACCCTTTCATTTTTTTTCTTCTTTTCACATTATTTTCCTTATCCTTTTTCCATTTCACACATTTTCTTCATGCCTTTCTTTGTCACGATTTCGCGACCATTTTTGCTTCATGCCTTCTGTCATTGTCGCGATTTCACTACCATTTTTGCCTTATGCCTTGTCGATTTTGTCACGATTTCGCTACCATTTCTATTTCATGCCTTCCCTCGCTCAGCCAAAAATCAAACACGTCACGATTTCACGATGGTTCTGCCCACCTACTATCGCTGATTGCGTTGACCGTGATTTTGCGACATGTCACGATTTCGCTACGCCTTTCTACTTCGCCTTTCTCTCCTTTTTCACATGTCACGATTTCTACACTTTTCTTTGCCTTTTTCTCCTTTTGGAGCAACATGTCACGATTTCGCGACACTTTTTCATTTTCTTTCTCTCTCTCTCTTTCGCCGATCGGAGCAACATGTCACGATTTCGTGACACCTTTTTAATTTTGCCAGCAACATGTCACGATTTCGCGACACTTTTCATTTTTCGACGAGCAACATGTCGTGATTTCGTGACACTTTTCTATTTTGGCAGTGATGGAGCGACATGTCGCGATTTCGTGACACTTTTCTTCCTTGTGCAATTTTGCCCCTTTTTCTTGATTTTTAGCATCTGGGTCACTGAGATTTTCTTTGAAAGCATGCAAAAAAGGTGGGTCCCCAATTTTGGGGTGTGTTGTGGATCAGCCACAACAAATGGTGACTCTGTTGTCAAATGCTCTTGAGCATTTTAGTGAGAACCCAACTCTGAAACATATACAAACTCGAAAACATGTGTTAGCACATAAGCAATATAAACAAATGCCCAAAGATCAGAAGTACATGAATCATCAGAATCATCAAGTATTAGCTCGATGTGTGCAATGAATTTCATTCCCTATCATTTGAAATTGATCAACATTCCATTGTCAATTTTGCATGAATGCATATGTGAGATTGTGAATGATTTGTGTAACCTAATGAATATGCTAGGAGATTTTGCTTTTATAAAAGGCATAGTCTTTCTTCTAGTATCATGTACAAACATTCAAGATTGCCAAACCCTCTTAGGATCCACTAATGAATTGTTTTATTATATCCCAAAGTTGGTTATGAGTCCCTACTATCTTGAACCCATGTGCAAGTGAATGTGAAATCAGAACTTTGGGGAATCAGACTCCCAACCTAACCGAGATGGGAGTTTAACCCTATCCTTACTATTCTGATTTAGAGTTCATTACCTCACTTTGAGCAAAATAATTTAACCAATTATGGAAGAAATGGTCATGCTAGTCTAACCCTTTGGACAATCAATGGTCTTGTTTTTTAGACAAGACATGTTGCCATGCATGGGCATACCTAACCCCATAATCCAAAACTTATCTTCATTTCTTTGGACCTTGGGGATGACTACCCATCCTTTGCAGAGGACAAGTAGTACGATCCTTCCAATCCAAAATAAAGATGAGGTGGGAAAAATTAATTTTTTTACTTCTTGGACCTTGGGGATGACTACCCATCCTTGCTAGGGACATGTAGTACGATCCTTCCAATCCAAGCTTTGGATAAAAATGGAAAATATTAATTTATTGCTTAGACCTTGGGGATGACTACCCATCCTTTGCAGAGGACAAGTAGTACGATCCTTCCAATCCAAGACTTATTATGAAATGAGACATAAGAGCTTTGGGGAATCAGATTCTCAACCTAAGCGAGATGAGAATTTATGCCCTATCCTTACTACTCCATGTAGGTCAAATCAAAGCTTTGGGGAATTGGATCCTCAACCTAAGTTCGATGAGGATTTAACCCTATCCTTACTACTCCGATTTTAGGCTTTAAGCTCTATGGAAGTGGTCAAAACCACTGTTTTAAGGATCATGTTGCATAATAGGATAGACATGAAAAACTTCTTTCGCCCAACCTTTTCTTCCAAGTTAGGTTTTGATCATTTTGCTCAAGATCCTTTTTAATGTATAAGACGTGCTTGGTTCTAGATATCTCAAGACTCGGTTTCCAACCTTAGGATTTTTCTTACATTTATGTTATAACACAACCCTAAGAGGATTTGACATACTTTAATGATTTGTACCTAAGATGCATATGCAACTAAGATGGAATGTATATGTAAAGTGAGATGTAACATGAATGCATTATCTCTTGAATTGCAAATGAAATATTTGTCATACAAAACTGACTACTTCATGCATCACAAATTTCAAACGATATAACTTAAAATGTTTGTGTGACTTGTGGAGCTTTTACAAGACAATTCCAATATTTCATATTCTCCTAATCTTAAGCATAAGTTGACATCTCAATTTTTATTATTATTATTTATTTATTTATTTTTATCAAAATAAACAAAACATGTCAATTGAAATCAAACCCACAACCAAAATCCTAACTAGACTAACAATCCTAAACAATGAAAACAAAATCTGAAAATCCCCACCAAAACCGAAAAGAATAACATCAAACTCTCACAACCTAAGGGCTAAAATAATGCTTTAAAATCTGCCCATTAACCGGTAGCATAAAATCTTTCCCTTCTAAAGTTTTTAGCCTGAAGGTATTTTTCTCGAGAATTTCTGAAATCTGATAGGGGCCTAACCAAAGACAATCAAACTTTTGATGATTCCCTTTTTCCTCATGTCTTTTGTCCCATAGTAATACCAAATCTGAAATTCTAAAGGACTTAATTTTGGCCCTTCTATCAAACCATCTCTTGATAACTTCCTGGTGTTTATTCATGTGATTCATGGCTTCTTCTCTCTTTTCATCAAGGTGCAACAAATGACTTAACCTGGCTTCAACTTGATCATCTGTCCCCAAGTACTCTTGTATGAAATGCAAGGTCTGCAACTTCAAATTTGCAGGAAATATCGGGTCTTGCCCATAGACCAAATGATAGGGAGTATTCCCTATGGATTCTTTTACTCTGGTCCTATCTGCCCAAAGGGCAAACTTTAATTGGTTGTGCCAATCCCGAGGGTTCTTTTCCAGCAATTTCTTAATGGTATTCAACAAATTTTTATTTGAAGATTCGGCCAAACCATTTCCTTGAGGATAATAATTGGATGCAAACTTTAAGCTCACTTTGTTGTCATATGCCCAATCTGCAAATTGTGTAGAAATAAAAGCTTTACCATTGTCACTGACAATAGAATCGGGCATTCCAAATCTTGTTATAATATGGTCCTCAAGGAATTTTATTACAACGTCTGTGGTGGCATGTTTAGTAGGAATCGCTTCTATCCACCTTGTACAGTAGTCTGTAGCTATCAATATGAATTTATGAGAATCAGAAGAATTTGGGTTAATAACCCCAATGAAATCTAGTCCCCACTGTGCAAATGGTCTCATTTCAACTACAGGTTGTAATGGCATGGCTGCATTTCTTTCTCTATTGGCAGCCACTTGACAGATATGACAAGATCGTACATGGGCATGTGCATCTTTGAAAATGTGGGGCCAGTAGTATCCTGCTCTCAGGATTTGATGTGCTGTAGCATTTGCCGCACCATGACCAGTTCCATGTTTCCCGTGAAATTCCTGCAACACCCTGGCAGCTTCTTCTTTGTTCAGGCACCTCAGGTAGATCCCTTCATGATTCTTCCTATAAAGAACACCAGATTTCATCAGATAATTGATAGACTTAAGCCTTAAAGCTCTTCTCTGGGTTGAATTCAGATTAGAAGGACACTTACCATTCAATAAAAATTGCACAATATCAACATACCAGTCATCCTTAGCAATGTATTATGTATTCGAGTATTGGCATGTTATTTGCGGATTATTTTCAGCGATCGCCTTCACCAGTCCCTGTCCTCGAACTAGTTTCATAGGTTGGATTTCGAGATCGAATTCTTGGATGGTGGAAATCCATTTCCCTCTTTTCTCACCTAGTTCGTTTTGTAAAAACATGGTCTTAACAGCGGAGTCAGGCACGATGGCAATAACTCTGCTTGTGCACAATGTAATGCCTAAATTTTTTCACCGTTTTAAAAAGTGCGTACATCTGCTTATCAAGGATTGAATACCTTAATTGAGCATCTTTTAGAGGGGCACTTAAAAATGCTATGGGGTTTTCTGCACTATCCTCACCTTTTTGGGTTAAGACACTCGCGAAAGAGTGTTCTGATGCGAAAGCATAAATATAGAAAGGTTTGGAATAGTCTGGACTTATGAGGACCGGGGCTCTGGAAATGGCATCTTTGATGTTCTGAAAGGCCACCCTACTTTCCTCGTTCCACTTGACATCTACATCCTTCTTGAGCATCTTGTTCAGAGGTTTGGCTATCTCAACAAAGCTAGAGATAAACTTCCTCACAAAATTAACCTGCCCAAAGAAAGATCTCAATTCTTTTTTACTACCCGGGAGAGGTAAATTTTGGATAGCTTGTATCCTTTTTGGGTCAATGGATATGCCCTCTTTTGAAATGATGTGACCAAGCAATTTTCCTTCTGTTACTTCGAAAATGCACTTTTTGGGATTTAAGGAAATTCCATGTTCTCTGCATCTTTGAAGCACTTTCTTCAAATCTTTGACATGGTCTTCTCTCTTCTTTGAGAATACTGGAATATCATCCACATACACGATGATACATTTGCCTATGAGCCCTTTGAATGCATAATCCATGGCGCGTTGAAAAGTTGCACCAGCATTTAACAGTCCGAACGGCATTCTCTTATATGCAAATGTCCCCCACTTGGTGGTGAAGGCTGTTTTCATCCTGTCATTTGGATGTATAAGAATTTGGTTGTATCCAGAATACCCATCAAGAAAGGACATCATTTCAGATCCATTTACCGTTTGTAGAATTTCATCAATTGAAGGCAATGGATAATTATCCTTTTGAGAGGCTTTATTAAGATTTCAAAAATCTATGCACAGCCTAATCTCTCCACTCTTTTTTCTTACTGGAACGAGGTTAGCAACCCAGGTTGAGTGCCTAACAGGAAATATGATCTTCGCTTCCAATAATATTTTGACCTCCTTTTCGATCAAAGGCTCCAATAGCGGGTTAACAACTCGTTGTCTTTGCCTAAAAGGCTTGGAGTCTGGCTTCAGAGGGATGGTATGTGTGATAATGTCTTGGTTGTATGTTTTCAGCTCATTGTAATTCCAAGCAATGCAATCTATGTAATGCTTCAATGCCTGTATTATGTTGCTCCTTTCTTCATCTGTACATGCCTTTGCAATGTACACCTCCTTTGGATTGTCTGCACTCCCTAGATTAATTGAATCACATGCATCTTTGGGGAGTGGGACTCTTTTTCCTTTTTTGGTCTTGTATCCCACGTCGAACATTTTCTCCAATGAAACCACGTCTTTAGGTATTTTGTTGGATTGACATGCGGTTTCACTCTCATTTTCTGTTTCATCTTGCCACCTTTGCTCCTCATCAATCACCTGATTTTCAAAAATACCCGAGTTCGTGACAAATTTGAAGATATGTCTGTCATTTTCAAAAACCTGGAAATTCTTGACATTATCGGGTATTGATGGACAAGGAACCAATTCAATGGAGAACTTTTTACACCTTTTTATATCAACCGGGTTTAACATGCCCGTGACGACTGCAAGAGAGTCTGCTATTCGATTTCCTTTTCTAGAAATAAGGGCTATATTGAATGCATCGAATTCCTCAATGAGGTCCATAACCCTAGTTCTATAAAGGCTCAGTCTCCTGTCACGGCATGTATACTGTCCTTTGATCTGCTTGACTACCAACTCAGAATCTCCCAAAACCTTCAAGCATTTAACTTGCTTGCTCAATGCTAGACGTAAACCAAAGATCAATGCTTCGTATTCTGCCACATTGTTCGTGCAAGGAAATTGCAATCTGTAAGCAGCCAATAATGGTTTACCTCCTGGACCAGTGAGCTCGACTCCAGCTCCTGCTCCCTGTCTAGATTTTGATCCATCGAACCTGAGCAACCATGTGCAATCATTTTCCTCAGAAGAGCCACCATGACATGTTTCCTCTTTAGGCTCTTCAGTAGCTTCCTCAACATCAAGTGCATAAACCCCCAGTTCTGGCTCAGAAAACTGAACTTCATTCGGCTTGTTAAATTTTGTTATGATCTCCTTAAGCCTCGGTTCATTTTCCACTCTGATTTGGTTTGCAATTCCTTTCCAGGGTAGCCACATATGTGAGCAGTCTATTGAAAAATAGCCATTCAGAGTTTTCATCCAATCCCTCGCAAGTAGCATTCCATATCTACTTGGGATATTAACAACCAGAATGTCGACAACTTGTTGGACCCTGGGTTCAGAATTTAATTGAATTTTGACATCATATAGGGTCCCTACCACATTTACCTCTGATCGGTCCAATTGCAGGACCTTGCATTTGGATGAAACAGGTTGCAGACCTAGCATTTGACATATCTCCGAAGGCATGAGGTTGCTCGTGGCACCCGTGTCCACCAAACAGTTATGCAAATTCTTACCCGCAATTCTCAGAGTCAATAAGAATGGCGGGACATCCCGTCTCTCCTTTCGTAAAATCAGATGGGACTCAACTCCTTTTCCCTTCCACATTTGATCAGGTGAGTTCGAGCCTTTATCAACGCCTCCTTTTGGCCAGGCAATCTAGCAGCGTCCAAGAACGAAAGGCTAGATTTGGACTTCTTTAGATCCTCCACTATGTCATAGTTTGGTTTTTCGAATTTGACTGTCTTATGCACGTCATTAGACATTTCTCTTCTGAGTGGAGGAGGAGGATTATTATTTGCCTTAGTATCCGGAGGAAGAATAGAGTTGTTTGGAGGTGTTGATGAGGTTTTAGGGGCTTTAGATTTACTTCTCAAATGGTATCCATGATTCCCCTTTCTAAAATCTCGAAAAGCTTGCACCTCCTGTTCCAAAATTTCGTCTTCTTCTTCCTCACTCTCACCTTCTTGATGATATACAGTTTCCATCACCATAATGTTATCATCTTGATGTTGCGATGGACCCTCATTTGATACCAGTTCCAAATCATCAACTTGTGCTTGAAGACAATGAGTGTATCTAGCAATTTCAGGACAATTCCTCTCATTGTGTTCTTTTGTGTTGTGCAACCTACACCCCCTTTCCCAAGCCAAATCTGAAAGATTCAAAAGGGAATTGGATTGACTAGGTCCTGCAGAAGTATCTAGTTGATTAGCAATGGGAGCGGGTACTCCCCCATTGTTTGGCTTTGTGTTCCAATGTCTCCCTCTATTGTTAAAATTTTGATTTGAGTGAGGGGCATGGGATTCATACTTCTGCTTTTGAACCATGTCATTGCTCAGCTTATGAACTATTTTCTTGAGCTCTTCGACCTCTGAATAAATCTCCTTCGGTGGAATCACATTGTTGTTAACCCCCGTTGGATTTGCATAATTGGTGGGGTCTTGATTCAACATTTGGGTCGGGTTTTGAGGAATTTGATTCCCATATGGATTGACACTTTGAATCGGAGTTGGATTTGGGAAAGGAACTATAGCCTGAGAATTAACTTGGTTGGTTCCTTGCATAGTCGATTGACTATTCTGCAAAAATGCGGGAACAGGTGGAATGGATGTAATTGGTTGGATTGGAATGGGTGCATACGTAGGTGCTGGTGGATACGGTTGTTGATATGGGAAGGTGTTCATGCTTGGCATTTGAGGTGCCATGATCTGATTTGCCAAGGGAGCTTGACCATATGGAGCATATTGTCCCATCATAGGCATCTGGGGAAACCCATAGCCCTGTGGTGTCATTTGCTGCTCGATGGTCATGGCTTCATTATAGGCTAGAGCGAGCGTGGTGACTTGAGGATTTCGTCTTGCAAACATGGCTGTCATGGGGTCCAATGCCCCAAAATATATCTGCAAAGCCACTGCGGGATCGATGGCAAAATGTCGAACTGCTCTATTATAGCACTTTTGGAATTTTTGATTAAATGTTCTGATTGGTTCCCCCTGGCCCCTTTTGCATGTAATAAATTGATTGTAAATGGTTGCGGGATCCAAGGGTGACCTAAATTGATTAACAAAGGCATTCTCCATTTGCGTCCATGAAGTGATTGAACCAGTTGGTAAGCATATATACCATTCATATGCTATTGGATCTAAGCTCATGGGGAAAAGTCTGCAAGCCACATCTTCATGTTGGACTTGCAGCCTAATTAAAACATCCCTATAGGCTTGGATATGTTCTTCTGCTATTCTTGGGCCATCTGGTTTGTATTTAGGCAAAAATATTTCTATGTTCTTGGGGATTTCATGGATATCCCCAGCAATGTTCAAAGGAATATTATTAGCTCCATACCAAGGAGCTGCTGGAGGTTGAGCCATTTGACTCAAAATTGATGAAGACAACCCTACAAGAGCAGTGGAAATATTACTGACAATAGGAACACTAGTGGCAACTGATATCACTGGTGTAGGTCCACTCGATGTTCCTGGAGAAAATAGGTCTTTTGTGACTGGTAAGCTTACGACTTGCTTGGTTTTATTCTTGGGAGTACCAGTGAGCGTAAGGTCATGAAAAATGGTTTCCTCGGTTGTTTGGGACCTGGTCGCAATACGACGCGGTGGGTCCAACCTGCCTGATGAAACCCTCGATTATTTCAAAGAAAACCTGCAACAAAAGAAAAACAAAAGCTGCAGTTTAGCTATTTGTGAGATTTAAGAGATGATTTCAAAATTAAATCAAAAGATATTACTCATGTATGAAAATCAAAATAAAGTAAACCAATTCGGGCCCTCCTTCTAGCGCCAATCTGTTGAGTGGTGTTTTCACCCAATTGTGAAAGCACACTCTCTGATAGGATCCGAGTCCCAAAATCCTCTGCTTGCAAAGAAATTATAACAGATAATTTCTCCAAGGTTCCTGTTATGCTAACTCTTTGTATATCAATGATGCTGTTTAATTTGAATGCTGGGAATACCTTAGGGTTACAAGTGGATATTAACAAGGGGCACTATGGTTTATTTCAATTTGAATTTGCAATGGACTCAAAGTGAATAAATCTAAGAAATAAATATATTTTGATCTTGAGCTTTGATGGATTTTCAGTTATTTATTTGAATGACAGTAATTAAAATGCAGAAAATAAAATAAGGGTTTGAAAATAAAAGAAATGCAAATGAAAATGAAACTAAACTACGTCCAGAGTGCGACCATCTCGATTGACAAAATCGAAGATAATGAGGTTTTTGCATGCAACCTAACCTATTGAACCTGCAAATTCGCACAATCCAGATAAGCTAGGTGCGGGTTTCTAGGGTTTTTAATGTAATTTCAGATTTAGACATTCGCATGAAGCAACCAAGAACACTTGCATTAAACTTCACCTAAAAGCCTAGAAATCTGAAAGGGAAAGATAAAACATTAAATCATGCATGCAAAAATGACTCCTTCTTTCTCATCAATGAGATGCCAACTCTCTGTATTTCTGTATTAAAATGATATATCCATTACAATGACAGAATGTTCCAGGTTTAACAAATCCAGAACAAATGAAGGAAATTGCTCCAAGTGCAAGCCCAGAATGGCATGCAGCCCTTGTCTCTGCAACTCTGCTAGCAACAATTTCCAACCCTTTATTCAATCTACGCTTCTGATTTTATACTACTAATGCGGCTCTTCGATTCACCCTGCGTCGCTTCGTTTCACCTCCCAGAATGCGTCGTTTCAAATTCCTCGCCTTTTCGTTGCTTTTGATTCATGCTCGATGTCGAAACGTTCGAAATATTCTATTACATATAACGCTTCTGCAACTCTGACACCTGTATGCCACGTGTCTCATGCTTTCAACATGTTTCGTAATGGCCCCATGTAAATCATGACGTTTTTATGCATGCAGCTTGTTCCTCTGCCAACACAGAAAAAATGAAACAGGTCGCGATATCACGACGTTTTTCGACCAACAGCCTTCTTGCCTTCTTGCCCACAAAAACGTGACATGTCACGAAATCGTGACGCTTTTCTATTCCGTACACTCTCAGCCGCAACCTGTCATGATTTCATGACGTTTTTCACTCGACACTCCTTCGGCTATAATCTGTCACAATTTCATGACGTTTTTCACTCGCACTCCTTGCTCAACCTATCGTGAAATCACGACATTTTTCACTTCACTCCTTGCTTTCTCTATCACGATATCGCACTTTTCACTTCATCCCTTCTTTATCTGATTTCACATTTTCGCTTCATCCTTCTCATTTGTCATGATTTCACGACCATTTTTCTTCATGCCTTCGTCATTGATTTCGTGACCATTTTGCTTCATGCCTTTCTCGTTGTCACGATTTCGACGACCATTTTGCTTATGCCTTCTCATTGTCATGATTTCACCTTTTTGCTTCATGCCTTCCCTCGATTTTGTCATATTTCACGACCATTTTCATTTCATGCCTTCCGCTCCGCTTGCAAGCCGTGAAAATCAAACACGTCATGATTTCACGATGATTTTTCCCACCTGCTACCGCTGACTGCGTTGACCGTGATTTTGTGACATGTCACGATTTCGCTACGCCTTTCTACTTCACCTTTCTCTCTCCTCTTTCCACGATTAGAACATGTCACGATTTCATGACACTTTTTCATTTTGCCTTTCTCTCTCTTTTGGCCGCGATGGAGCAACATGTCACGATTTCATGACACTTTTTCATTTTGTCTTTCTCTCTCCTCTTTCGGCCGCGACGGAGCAACATGTCGCGATTTCATGACACTTTTTCATTTTCGCCTTTCTCTCTCCTCTTTTGGTCACGATGGAGCAACATGTCGCGATTTCGTGACACTTTTCTTCCTTGTGCAATTTTGCCCCTTTTTCTTGATTTTTAGCATCTGGGTCACTGAGATTTTCTTTGAAAGCCTGCAAAAAAGGTGGGTCCCCAATTTTGGGGTGTGTTGTGGATCAGCCACAACAGGATGCTATTGACAAGTAGTTCAAGAGTTTTCATATTGCTTTTTTGAACCATCTCCGAGATGTGAAAGAGATCAATATCCTCGACTACTTTTTTAGATCCATGATGCTCAATGTCAAAGCCATTCAAAAGAACAACAATATCAAGATTAAATATAAATTATTGCATTTAATTATCTTCAAACATATGATTCATAAAATTCTCTCAAGGCTTCCTTTTCGGTTTACCAAAGTGCTGAGAAAGGATATAGTTTCATCAATACAATTTTTGAGGATAGTGATGTTGAAGAAGACTTTTTCCTTGGGTCCAAGAAAAGGAGACTTTCTTAGCCAACTCTACTTCTAGGCACCACTCATTGATATCTTATGTTCCTAAAATATCCTCACCTAGGAAATCTAATCCTAAGGACTCTACTGCAAAAGGGACTACCAACTTCAAAGAGTCGATTATCAAAGAGAATACCAGAATCTCTCCTAAGAGTGTTCAAATTGAGGTTCATATTGATGATATTTAGGGCACTCCCAAGGATAGAGAGTTAAGTCATGATAATGGAAAATCCCATATGGCCAAAGCTAGTCGACACCCTTCTACAATATTGACTGACATACTCGAGCATTCCCTGTTGACTATTTCCAAAGTTGTCACCATCATTTAACATGAAATTTGTGTCCCCAAATCCATCAATACAAGTGAGGAGGTCGAGGACTTGAAGTAGGATTGTGATCCTGATGCTTAATTGGAAGTTTGTTTTGTTTCATTTGTACCATTTTTGGATTTCTTTGGCCTATTTTTGTCTCCTTTATGTGTGTTGCAGTTTAGGATTCTGGTGAATTATTGTTTCTCATTTGTCTTGACTATTTTTATTTATTGTTGTAAAAGGGTAGGGTCCTTTTAAAACCCACAAATAAATAAAAAATCAGTACTTTAAACCTTTATATTTATAATCCACAAAGGTGTTCAAGTTTCAGAAGCGCTGGTAATAGAGGTACTAAATCCAACTCCATGAATGAGCCTTTTGTTCCTAGTCGTCATGGTATAGGGCGAAGCCCTCTCTATTTTAAAAGGTTGACTTTACTACTGTGATATTTAAAGAGTGATCAAAGAGAAAGAAAGAAAATCACTCTGAAGAGAAAGCTCCCTATGTTACTACTTTGATTAATTATATTAAACAAATAGGAGAGATGAGAAGAGATGGGTGATATGAGAGAACCTAAAGTGGATCCCTTTTTAAAATAGAGATATGAAAGCCTCTACTCTATAGTTGTTTTGAATCTCTTGGAGGAATTCTGACTGGGATGATGGATGGATCCTGCCGCTACGGAAGCTTTGGTTAACTGGAGTTAAAGGTCTCGCCGCTTCGATCACTCAATATTTTATCCTTTCTCTCCAGCATCACAAAACTACTTTTCAACACTTCTCCAGCTGTTAGTCAACTAGTAATTAAACACTCACCCTTGAAGAGATAGGGAAAGGATGAGTGAATAGAAAAAATAGAGGAAGGTGGAACCCCTCTTAATTTTATTTAGGTCTCTCCTTTATAAACTTCAACTTATATCTCAAAAGGTCGCTCACTGGAGAGCCTCGTCTTTCTTCACAGCACGGGACAGAAGCGGGAAAGAATCGAACTATGGCAAGGAACCAAACACTGGCTATAAGCCTCATTATCTATTTAAGAACTTTAAATAGATATGTCATGCATGGTCGTGAAATTTTTCAAAGAAGATGCCATAGCCATCCATTACCTTTTAGAAACTAAGGGGGAGGCAACCAAACCATTAAATAGTCATAGCCATCCCTTGAATTGTAGAACCTAAGGGAGAGGTGATGGTTTTAAGATGGGGCCATATCCATGCATATTTTCAAAGAGGAGGCCATTACATTAAAGTGGTACTCACCCATTCCCATATTCACTTGGACCTATATGGGGTATATGAAAAAGGTCGATCCGTCATCAAAATCCATTATAGATTAAATTAAGGAGTCAAGTGTGATAGATCTGGTCTCTCTATATTAAAAGGAGTAAACATGCTTGTTAGGAAATAGATCTCTATTTTGGTTAGGTGACAATTTTTCATAACGAACCTTTGAAGAACAAGGGGGTTCATATTTCATTTTTGATGATCCCACCCCCATCAATCTATTTCTTCATTATTGAGATGATTCTTAGTCAATCAATGAATTGGAAAAATATTTTGATACCAAATTTTAAGAACTAACGAGAGGTTCTTCACTCTTTTCTAATCCACATTAGAGTTGAGTGGTAGATTCATCCTGGGAAAAAGTGCAACGTTTCTAGAAACTTGAGATTATAAATGGATTCAAGTACTAATTTTATCATCCTTTTCATGATCTTCTCTCTTAGTACTACTACTGTGAGTGTTCTGAACTTCAACCTGTTAATTTGGAAATGGGAGAGAGCAAAGCCCATTTTTTGGTCCTTGAAATATTTCATTGAAGGAGGTAGCCCTTCTCAAACAAGGTGCCTACCTGATAAGACCTTTTTTAGAGGGAGTCAATCAGAATGAGGAAAGATAATGGGGAAATAAAAGATCCCTACCTCCTCAACCAAATCCTCTAAATCTTGATATTGAGCTAACAACCTTTATATCTTAATATATTGCTTATTGCACATATATATCTCCTTGTCCACCATCCCTCTCTATTTTAAAAGTATCTTACTATAAGAGCAAAAGAGTTGTTGAATCAACCTCTCCTCTCCTCTCTAAAATATTTGGAAAGCTCTCTAAAATATTTTGCAGGGATCTTCCCTTCTCTTTATTTTAAAATAAAAGCTCTCCCCTAGCTCTCTCTCGAAATTAAAAAATTCAAGAATGGTGGGGAGTAGAATTTGTATACTCCCCATTTTAAAGGGATTCAATTATCTTATTTACATATTAACAACCCCCATGTTTTATTTTGTTTTAAAATAACCTTTTAAAAGTTTTCATTTACCTTTGAAATGTGGGGTGGGGAGCCCTTCTTTGTATTGCAACCTTTTAAAATATATGGATGCTCCCAACTCAAAAATATTCCTATCTAGATTTGTTATGGATCCAAAGGAATAACTGCAAGGATCTATCTTTGTATTTGAATGATCCATGAGTGAAATTCTTGACTAGAATCGAAAGGATAAGGATGAACTGAAATAATTGGATCAATTGGATAATTTGAGTGATTCAAAATGGAAAGGACTAGATCAATTAAAATAGAGTGAGAGTCCCTAGGAGGGAAGGTTTGGCAACCTAATATATTTAAAAGGAAAGGTAGTAGATTGGAAATACCAAAAGAATGAATTAGAATAGTATAAAGGGCCCAAGTGTACCTAATTGAACCTCTCTCTGGTTGCTTCTCATGAAAAGGAAATTAATCTTTTGGGTAATCCATCCAATATGTCATCTGATCCAAGGGCCAGGACCATGAGTAATAATAATAGGAGATGCATACCCTTATATATAGAGGGACTAAATTGTTTGGATGATATGAGAATCAATAATTGAGAGGGAAGGAGGACACGAGGAAAAAACTACAGTATAATGGAAAAATCAAGAGCATTTTTTTATTTTTGAAATATTTTTTTTAGGGCTTGCGAGTCTTAAAATGTGTAACCACCAATCCTTGTTCATACATAGGCTTTGTTGGTTCCTATGGGAGGTTCATACAATCAATAACTCTCTCTACTTTGGATTGGAGCCTCTCTTCAATTTCATCATAAGGGGGTCTTGCTCTAGCTTCTTTGGGAGTTATCACTTCCTTGGTAGCTCAACACATGTATTCTTTACCTGCTTATGCATTCATAGCACAAGACTTCACTATCCAAGCTACATTATATACTCATCATCAGTACATTGTCATATTCATTATGACAAGGACTTCAATGCTCATTGAGCTATATTCCCCATTAGGTATTATAATCCAAAAAAAAAGTAAAGATAATTTCCTTCTCAATAAAATGTGATAATGAGTATAACAAAGCTATAATATCTCATCTAATTTGGTAAAGTTTATTCCTAGGTTTTCATACCTTGGGGCTTTATGTTCATAACGATGTTATGCTTGCTTTTGGCACTCCAGAAAAACAAATCTTGATCGAGCCTATGATTAGTGGAGACTTAAAAAGCTCATGGTAAGTCCTCTTATAGTTTTGATGTACTCTTATCTCTAGAAAATAATCCAACTTTCAATGCTAGTAAAATCCCTATATGGTTGAATGTTATTGATGATAATACAAATTCACTATTATTATTACTTAAGGTCATAGAGACTAAAAAGGTTCATCATGCTATTGCTCTAGGTTTGCATACAACTACCTTAATAGATGCTCTTATAATAAAATAAAAGGTTCTTGGAAAAAAGGTTATAAGCCTACCCCTTTTTAAATAGAGAGGCTAGATCCAAATAAGAAATATTTTGGATATAGTTTTCCTTGTGATGATCTAGGATGGGTGATACTTTCAATATTTTGATCTGAGATGCTCTTTATTTGGTAGTTTTTTAGATCTTGAATACCTCTCTATTTTTAAATATGGGTTACTTTTGAACCCCTTTTAAGAACTAGAAGCATATAACCAATAGGACATGGCTCTTCAAATATATATATATAGCGCATGTAATTTCATGAGATGAGTCTTCCACTTATTTAATGGGATGGTTAAGAATTCTAGTTTGTTCGGATCCTAATCCTAACCATTAACTATTAACTAATCACTTATTATTTTTATGGACCATTGTGTATTTTCACTCACAAATTTAGGGTAGATATATATAATCATTCAAATGGGTGTAAGTAGGCATCCATCAAAAAATAAGAACAATTATATTTAATATCTATTGGACAAGTTACCCTTCCAGTGCAAAAGTGATTCATTTAAACTATGATTTCATATTTTCCTTGCATCTTTGATATTTGATCTTGTTGTTTCATTGAAATTCCAAGCTAGGTACAAGGTGCCTACCATATGGTATCAGAGACTTTGCAATCTTGTGCCTTCATAATACATTCTCACTCACCATCCACTCCTAATTTACATAGCATCTATAGTGTAAATGCTACTCACATTGGAAAATTCACACTGTCTCCATTCTATTTAATCAACCAGTCATCAATAGTATCACTTGCTAGTTAACATTGTCACATCCTACACCATTCCATTTATTAAACAAGATAATCATCGGTGTCACTCCCCACACTATCCCTGACTAAGTTGAATCCAGCAAAATAGCAATGTTGTATCATCTGTAGCAAACAAAAACCTCCAAATATTACAATTAAACAAAACTTTCTAAAATTTCCATAGAGAAAAGTATTTTCCCAACCAAAGCACACTCACAGATTAAAAAAATAGCAGCAAAAATCATGAAAAAAGGTCAATTATGTG
Source organism: Wollemia nobilis (assembly GCA_028583015.1). Taxonomy (NCBI): domain Eukaryota; kingdom Viridiplantae; phylum Streptophyta; class Pinopsida; order Araucariales; family Araucariaceae; genus Wollemia; species Wollemia nobilis. The sequence continues at coordinate 6,373,178 of JAQPPZ010002121.1, forward strand.
GCACAAAAATTTTCTTTGAGAAATTGCAAAAAATGGTGATAAAAATTAAAATTTAAAGTATAAAGCGAAGGTTTTAAAATTTTTTGATCATTGGTTTAGTTTCTTTGATGTTGGAATATCAAAGGGTGCAAGTATTAAAAAATGGGATAAAAAGTCCCACATATACTATACTATATATTTGGTATAGTTTAAAGGTGCACAAGCACCATAAGGTGGTTGTGACTACCACCTGGTAGTCACACACCTGCAACCTGACCTTGACTACACCCCTCCAATCCCTGTGTCCTGCACCACCTGATCTGTTAAATTTGACCATTGTTTCACACCTTCCTATGCCCCACACTCCTTGCCACTATTTCGCTAACTTCACCCCTCACTTCCCTCGTGCCCTGTGTTCCTTATCACTTTTGTTCTTGACCTTACTCCCGCTAAAATATTCCCTCATCTGCCATGCTCCTTGTCACTCCCACGCTCGACCTTTCTCCTGCAAAAAAGTGAATTAAAAAATTGATCATTCAAATCCAAAAATTCAAAAATTGACCGTTGAAGTCCAAAATAGTTGGATAAACCAATTTTTTGGTAAAATTTTGTCAAAAATTTTTTTTGCAATTTTTTTAACCAAATTACATAATTTTTGCAATTTTTTCAAAACTTAATTCCACTTACCAAAGAAGACTTACATTTTGCAAACCAACCCTAAAATGGCCGATGGTAGGAGATCATAGGACATTACCTTCAAGGAATTCATCCAGGAGTTTCGCTAGTGGAAGGACGAAATTACAAATAGTACTATACAAAGAGAGGAGTTTCGCCAATGGAAGGATGAAATTACAAATAGTACTATACGAAGGGAGGAATATGATAACAAAATGGCAGCAATGGATTTAAAAATTGATGCCTATAACCACTCTGTCGATATGATACAACAAAATATGGCACTAGTCCAAGCTGGCCAATCTACCGGAGGACCAACATACCAAGCACCACTTGGGGGGCCACAAACTTCCATCCTGCCTAGAACTACTAAATTGGATTTTCCAAAATTTGAAGGAGGTGATCCCACCAACTGGATTTATCAGGCCGACCAATACTTCTCCCTCTACCAGATCCCTGAGGCACAAAAGGTTCGCATTGCATCCTTCCACCTGGAAAATAATGCCACCCAATGGTACCAGTGGTACAAAAAACTAATGGCACCCCTACATGGCTAGAATTCACAAAAAATCTATTAGTACGATTTGGCCCTAGTAAATTCAAGAATTTCATGGGAGCCCTTACCAAGCTCCGTCAAACCACTTCAGTGCATGAATACCAAGCTCAATTTGAAAAATTGGCCAATCGTACATCAGGGTTAGATACCTCATTCTTTCAAGATTGTTTCATCAGTGGCTTAAAGGAAGAAATTCGATTAGAAGTACAAATGTTCAATCCCACTACCATGATGCAGACCATGGGATTAGCCCAAATGGTGGAAGATAAATTCAATAACCAACATCGACTAGGAAGACCACCTATGGGGAAATCACAAAATACTTACACCACCCCAAAACTTAATAGAGTCTTACCAATTAAACGTATCAGCCCTGAAGAAATGAAAGAAAGAAGAGAAAAAGGCCTTTGTTATCATTGCGATGAGAAATTTGTCCCCAATCACAAATGTATTACACCAAAACTATATATTCTGGATACGATCGATCGTTGTAGTTCAAATGAAGAAGATAATATCGAGGTGGAAGTGGTGTCGGATACACCCGAGGATAACACTGAAGACACACCAAAAATATCTTTTAACGCCCTCGCTAGTTTCTCCTCCCCACAAACTATGAAAGTCAAAGGGTACTTTAAAAAACAAAACCTCATTGTGCTTATAGACTCTGGCAGCACACATAATTTTATTGACCCAAGGGTGGCAAAACAAGCTAACTGCTTTATACATCCTTGCAATAGCTTTGAGGTCATGATTGGTAATGGAGGAAGGATTGCATGCAAGGGAAAGTGTCAAAATATTAAGCTCACTATGGGTAATTATAATATGAAAGGAGACATGTATGTACTCCCCTTAGGAGGATGCGATATCGTCCTAGGAGTGCAATGGTTACGGACACTCGACATAATCCAATGGGATTTTGAGGACTTATGGATGAAGTTCACACTAAAATATCAAACATATACTATTAAAGGACTAAAATCAGGCCCTTCCCAAATAGTAAGTTCTCATCGAATGGAGAAAATTATTCACAAAGGAGGCAAGGGTATGATTGCACAATTATTTTCCATCCAACCCACCAATGAAGAACATCCAAAGGTGCCCGAATTACAACAACTTCTAGCATGCCATTCTCAAGTATTTAATGAACCAAAGGGGTTGCCCCCTCCACGTAGCCATGATCATGCAATTCAACTTCTCCTGGGGCATCAACCCCCTAATATCCGACCTTATCGATATCCTTATCTACAAAAAATAGAAATCAAAAAACTTGTGCAAGAATTACTAAAAGTAGGGGTTATTAGACCTAGTGTGAGCCCTTACTCTTCCCTAGTTTTATTGGTTCGTAAGAAATATGGATCGTGGCATCTATGTGTGGATTTTTGTGCCCTTAACAAACTCACCATCAAAGATAAATTTCCCATCCCTATCATTGATGAGTTGTTAGATGAGCTTCATGGGGCTAAATACTTCTCAAAATTGGATTTACGATCGGGATATCATCAAATTCGAGTAAAAGAAAGTGATATTCCAAAAATAGCCTTCCGAACTCATGAAGGGCATTATGAATTTATGGTCATGCCATTTGGCCTTACCAACGCCCCTTCAACATTCTAGAGTTTAATGAACCAGGTATTCCACCCTTACCTTCAAAAATTTATTTTAGTTTTCTTTGATGACATTTTGATTTATAGCAAAACATGGGAAGATCACTTGCTTCACTTAGAACAAGCTTTGAAAACCTTGGGGGACAATCAACTCTATGCCAAAAGATCCAAATGTTCTTTTGGACAACAAGAAATTGAATATCTTGGACATATTGTTTCCAAAGATGGCGTTAAGGTGGACCCTCGCAAGATTGAAGATATGAAAAATTGGCCTACCCCTAAAACCTTGAAAGGCTTGCATGGTTTTTTAGGATTAACAGGGTATTATCATAAATTTGTTAAATATTATGGCAAGATCGTGGCCCCCTTGACAACTTTACTCAAGAAGAATGCTTTTCTTTGGTCTCCAAAGGCTGACGATGCTTTCACCACCTTAAAGAATGCCATGTGTTCCACTCCTATGTTAGCCATGCCAGATTTTTCCAAACCATTCATAATTGAAAGTGACGCTTTGGGAGTAGGAATGGGAGTCATTCTCATGCAAGATGAAAGACCCTTGGCTTTTACTAGCAAGGCATTTTCTGGGAAGAATTTGGCTTGCTCTACGTATGAGAAAGAGATGTTGGCTATTATTCATGCCATTCAACATTGGAGACCTTACCTTATTGGCCAACATTTTATTATTTGGACTGATCACCATAGTTTAAAATATTTTCTTGAGCAACGTATATCCACTCCTGAACAACAAAAGTGGGTTACTAAACTATTAGGATATGATTATGAGATCATATATCAAAAAGGGAAGGATAACATGGCCGTCGATGCCCTTTCACGAAAATTTGAAGAAGTACCCCAATTGCACGCCCTCTCATCTCCTATTCCCCAATGGATAGACCAAGTAACAAAAGAATGGTTTAATGATCCTTCAACACAAACATTAATTCAGCAAATCCAACAAGACCCCACAAGTAAGCCTCACTACTCTTGGAGCAATGGCATACTTAGGTACAAAGGGTGTATTGTCCTATCTCCTACCTCCTTATATCGAACCAAACTCCTCCATGAGTTACATGCCACACCTATTGTGGGACATTCGGGATTCCTCAAAACTTATAAAAGAGTGGCTCGATCCTTTTATTGGGTAGGAATGAAACAAGATATCAAGAAATTTGTGGTTGAATGTGAGACCTGCCAAAGACAAAAAGGAGAGACAGTAGGTACCCCTGGCCTTCTTCAACCTCTCCCTATCCCAACCAAAACATGGGCCGATATTTCCATGGATTTTATTGAAGGCCTTCCAAAATCAGTAGGTAAAACTACTATTCTAGTTGTGGTGGATCGCTTGTCTAAATATGCTCATTTTTACCCTTTGGCCCACCCTTACACAACTAGTACCATCACCCAACTCTTTCTTGATAATATCTTTAAACTACATGGTATGCCTTCCACCATAGTAAGTGATCGTGATCCCACCTTCACTAGCAATTTTTGGAGAGAATTGTTTAAACTCCAAGGCACTCAACTCCGTATGAGTTCCGCTTATCATCCCCAAACCGATGGTCAAACAAAAGTTGTTAATAAATGTTTGGAAACTTACCTACGTTGTTTTATTTCTGCTCAACCCCTTCATTGGGTTAAATGGCTTCCTTTAGCTGAATGGTGGTATAATACCTCATACCATACCACCATTAAGATGACACCATATGAAGCTTTATATGGCCAAGTACCACCTTCCATCACCTCTTATATTCCAGGAAGTACCAATGTGCCAGCCGTGGATTCTGAACTCTCTACTCGAGCTAATATTCTTCGCCTTCTCAAAGATAATTTACTCATGGCCCAACATCGTATGAAGCAACAAGCGGACCAACATAGGATCGAACGAGCATTTCAAGAAGGTGATATGGTATTCCTTCATCTTCAACCTTATCGCCAAACTTCTCTCAAAATCAAAGGCTCACAAAAGTTAGCTCCCAAATTCTATGGGCCTTATAAAGTCTTACAACGCATTGGGCCCATTGCTTATAAACTCGAGTTACCAAAATCTTCCAAAATTCATCCTGTGTTCCACGTCTCTTGCCTTAAACCAGTAGTCGGCACACACATAACCACACAAACTCAACTACCTGAGTTCACAGAGGATGGATCACTCATGGTTGAACCTGAAGCTATCTTGGATCGCCGCACTCGTCAACTTCGACATCGCACCATCACCGAGATTTTGATTCAGTGGAAGGGCCTACCTTCCGAAGATGCTACCTGGGAAATGCTTCATCACATCCAACAACAATTTCCTCACTTTTTACTTTGAGGACAAAGCTCTTTTTAAGGAGGGTGGCATGTTAGGATCCTAATCCTAACCATTAACCATTAATTAATCACTTATTATTTTTATGGACCATTGTGTCCTTTCACTCACAACTATAGGGTAGATATATATAATCATTCAAATGGGTGTAAGTAGGCATCCATCAAAATATAAGAACAATTATATTTTATATCCATTGGATAGGTTACCCTTCCAGTGCAAAAGTGATTAATTTAAACTATGATTTCATCTTTTCCTTGCATATTTGATATTTGATCTTACTATTTCATTAAAATTCCAAGATAGGTACAAGGTTCCTACCATAGTTAAACTCTTCACAACTTCTTAATGGATACAATCTATGAGGTATGAACAATTTATCCATATGATGTTATTGTTAGAGTATATTACATTATTTGGTTATCACTAGAATAGGAATTACTTCAGGAGGAAGTAAGCTAGCTACTTTAAGCAATGTAATGCACAAGTATCAATGTGCAAGTTGTAATGTGCAAGGTGTCTCCTTGTATAGCTAGGTAGGGTGTTGGCCAAGAAATCTATCTTCCTATATAAAGAGCCTCACAACTCCATTCAAATGTATCACTCTCTCTTCTCAATAATAAGAAGTTGTTTTTCTCTTTTTCTCTCTTTTTCTTGATATGATGGAATGGTGCTAAAACCATTAATGGTATTAGATCCATGGTGAATCTAGAGAGGAATAGGGAAAGCCACCATTGCTACTAGTTGCATACTTTTTTTGCAAACCAGATCTGCCTTGTGCACCACCCCTTGCAAACACTCCCAAAAGTAGAAGGACTAGAGAAGCTACAAGATAGAAGACCTCGAAGAGCCTTGTTGTAAAGCTCGTAGAAGCATCATAAAAAGAGTCCCTAGGATAACTCATTGGAGGAATGCACTACTAAGGAAAAACTCTTGATAGTGAAGGACTTGGGACAATTATCATCATCCAACAACAAGCCCAAAGACAAAAAGGAAGACTACTGGATTCTACAACAAAATACTGGAAAGGCTCATAGCTTCGAACAACCTCCATTCAGACAAAAACTTGGTAAATAAAAAATACCAAGATCTACATCTACTTCAGAAGCCATCAAAAAGGTAAGCAACTTGGGTGCAATTAGGTTCATTGATTAAATTGCAAATTGGATTATTATCAAACTTTGTTAAGACACCATATTTGGATTAAAAGTTGCAAAAGGGAAAGATTGCATTATAGTCTTCAAGAAAGTGCAAAAAGGAGAATTCATTTTAAGATTTATTTACACATTAAATAGGAGTTGGATATTTTTTGAAAGAAATAAAATTATCACCTACCTATTTTCTTGAAAGCAAGAAGACTATATCTTACAATATTGATTGTAGTGAAAATTTGTAGAATACTCATTAAGGGTTCATTACAGATTAGTCTTGAAAAGTTGCAAAATATTATTAAGTGCATTTAAATATTATTTTAAGATTTTATTGGATCAATAAGGAGAGATTATTTTTACCATTAAAGTGCATTATTAATCCATTAGCACTATACTAGTTGATCTTTAACTAGTTACTCTCAAAAGGATTAGTTTGTGTTTATTACTTGTTAAAGATAAAGGACATAAAAACCAATAGATTATCAAAGTGTCTAGAGACACTATTTGGTGCACAGAACATACAACATTTCATAGCCAAAATAAGCCAAAAATAATTAGCTCATATTCATCCAAGGAGTGGAGAAGAAAGACACCATCAAATAAGCAAAAGAAGCTTCAAATAGAGACTTAGTGAGTCTAAGATTCAAAGTGCACTAAAGGCTAGTTACAAAAAAAAATAGTGCAAAAATTACTTGTAAAAATAGCTTCTATCTACATGGTTATTATCTTGGGTTTATTACCAAAGTAACCAAGCAAAGGAGAGAGTTGTCTAGAAAAAGAGACAATGTCAAATCACCCCTTACCTACAAGAAAGCCACCATTAAAACCAAAAAAATAGAGTGCAAAAGGAGGTGCAAAAAGAAGGTATTATATTTACAAGTTTGTTTATATTATCTTGCACCATATCAATCTATCCTAAAGTAGAAATAAGGGCAGAGTTTAAGTGCCACAAAGGCACATTCTTCACAAAGGAAATCAGCTAAAAGCGATCGTGTAAAGAGAATTCTCCAAGCAAGGTAGAAGAACCTCTCAAAGCTTTCATATCCTCCATGTTTTTGAACAGCCGGATCAAGCTACTTGCAAGCATAACATAAGGAGAAATATTATCTATAAAGGCAAGTTGAAATAATGAAGAAACGAAGCACAAGGAAAATAAGGTTATACCAGCTAGATGTATGTCCACAAGGAGAACTCAAGGACACCATTGGAGTACCTCAAAATATCCACCAAAGCACTACCCATAGCTACCAAAGGAGTTGCTCACAATCCTATCTCAAATCCACTAAAGCATTGCTCACTACTACAACTAGAAATAGTTTGAATCAAGTGCCATAAAAATCATACAACAAAGGAGGAGCTGGCCACAATACGTTGATAAATAAAACCTTGCAAGGTATATGTTGAAAGATGCTGAGAAGGAAAGGTTCATGCAAAGAGGGAAGGTGACACTTGTCACATTGAAGGAAACCCTAATATTCTCACATGAGCACTCACCCTTTGCATGCTTGAAGGAAAGGCCAAGAAGCCATTACACAAGAGGAGGAATATGAGCATTCAAACAAATCTGTAATGTTCATTGTGCAGAAGAGTCCAAGCATCAACAATATTATCTTCCAGGTATTATAGTGAAACTATCGTGACACTTGTCACTCACTTCAAGATTTAGCTTTTTTTTTAGGCACCAAAGACCAAGGAGCAACAATATTAATAGTAGCATTCAAAGTTGAATTTGTAGCAGTGTTTGTAGCCAAGGTCATGGTAGATTTATGTAGTAGCATTAGCATTCATATCAACATTTAATAGCAGCAAAAAGAGAGCATTTAAAGCTCTTAGTCAAAGTGGTTAGATGCAAGGCATACACTGTCTAAATATTGTAGTAAAAGCAATAAAAAAAACAACTGCCATTCGAGTTCCAAAGAAACATTAAAGCCTATGCCCATATGTTAGAGATAATGGTCAAAAGAAACACTAGAGGGTGCTGTCATTTACATCTAAAATTTAGCACCGAATACATAGAGGTTTGGAGCATCATAAAGGTAAGAATTTACCTTATTCTAATTTACTTTCATTAATAGGAGTTTAAAAAGTTGAAACTATAGGGAAATCAACCATATTTGAAAGCAAAATATTTGAAAGCAAAAAGTAAAGGAGAATTATAGCTTTATATATGCAAATTAAACATAGGAGAAATAAGGATTTCTACCTAGAAAATTAAAATATTATTGTTTTCTAATATTCCAAACTAAGGAGTTATAAGGAACACTACACCAAAGTAGGATATTGGAATTTAGAAACATTAAATATCAAATATCAAAAGCTATAAAATAAGGGTCATTAAATATGATCAAGAGTTGGAAATAATAATTGGTATACTTGTATCAAAACTACATTAAAGAGATAAAATAAATCCAACCATTAGAACCTCATAAAATCAAAAAGTGCTTAAGTTCAATAGGAGTAATAAGAAGTTGCATTTTACTATTTACAAAAATTTACAAAATCAACCCAAAATTGAACTACTCTTCTCGAAAGCACTTTATCAATCATTTAGCATACTCAAAATCACTAGGGAGACAAAAAAGATTCAACAAATAGCTATTTATTAAACCCTTTATCAAGAGATATCATGAATTATTGGTACATAGACTCAAAATCAAGTAAGCACATGACTGGAAATGTTCATTGGTTCAATTCCCTATAAAATAAAAATGAGAAACTGGTTTTTGTAGTACATAGCAAAACATATGAGGTGAAGGGAATTGGGAACATCTCAGTGAATCTAAAAGAAGGAAAATGGATTATAAAAAATGTATTATATGTACTCAAACTAACTACTAATCTCCTTTTTGTCTCTCAACTCATGGATCAAGACATAACTGTTGAGTTTAAAGTCCTCACTAAAAGAAAAAAATATCACATTTCTAAACAAGGAAAAATGATAGCATCAGGGTCTTATATAAATGGTCTATTTGTTCTAGATACTGCTACACACTCAAATTTTTTAGTCAAAACATCATATCTATGGCATAAGAAACTAGGACATACTAGTGATTCCTCAATGAAAGAATTATTCAAGTATCAAATGGTTGAAGGAATACCTAATTTTTCTCTAAAAACTATTGTATGTCCAAAATGCTTAAATGGAAAACAACACAGAGTTCCTTTCAAACTCCATCAACACATGGCTCAACAACCCTTGGAAATAATATATATAGATTTGTGTGGACCAATGAAAATTGATAGTATTGGAGGACATAAGTACTTTCAATTATTCTTTGATGATCACACCAAAAAAATGTGGGTGTATTTCATGAAGTACAAATCAGAAGCATTTAGTCGTTTCAAGCAATTCAAACTTCAAGTGGAGAAGGAATCAAGAAAGACTATAAAAGCACTTTGTTTAGATAGAGGAGGAGAATTTGTTTCAAAAGAGTTTGATTCATTCTTAGAAGAAAATAGAATTAAAAGATAACTTACAACAACATATTCACCTCAACAAAATGGAATTGCATAAAGAAGAAATAGATCAATAATGGAAATGGTAAGATGTATGTTGAAAGAGGCTCAGCTTGATCATAAATATTGGGCATAAGTAGTACAAATAGCAGTCTACATACGAAATATATTATCAACAAGAGTACTCAAACACATTACACTAGAAGAAGCATGATAAGGACATAAGAAAAATATAGGAAAACTAAATATTTTTGGGTGTAAATCTTACATGCATATTCCAAAACAAAAGAGAACAAAATTTGATGACAAAACCATGACAGGTATATTTATCAGTTATAATAGTGAATCTACAAGGTATAGAATACTGGATTCATACACAAAGAAAGTCTATATTAGTAGAGATGTAATCTTTGATGAAAATGTCAAGATTGATACAGAAAGACTAGTAATGATACAAAAATCCTTCTAAATCTCTCCAATGATGATACAACAAGTGAGGAGTTAGAATCAGAATCTCAAGAACAAGATATAGGTGCATCTACAGTCCCTTCTAGGAAAAAACCAATATGGATCAGAGATATTTTCATAGAATCAAATCTAGAAAGAATGCCAGATCTTACCACTACTAGACCTCAAACTTGAAGTTTGACTAGAATAAATAGAGGAATGCTAAGTAATATAGTGGAACCAACATTGACACTTCAGGCACTAAACGACTCACACTGGAAAGTAGCTATGGAATCAGAATATACTTCACTTCAAAAGAATAAGATATGGGATCTAGTAGAACTACCTCCAAGGAAGAAAATAGTAGGTTGCAAATGGGTTTACAAGATCAAATACAAAGTATATGGAATACTTGAAAAATACAAAGCTCCATTAGTAGCCAAAGGATACACTCAAATAGAGGGAATCAATTATGAAGAAACATTTGCACCAACAACTAGAATGACTACCATCAGAACAATTTGTGCACTAGCAACTCATCAAGGTTGGAAGCTTCATCAGATGGATGTAAAAAATGCCTTCCTTAATGATGACTTAGAAGAAGTCTACATGTCACAACCAAAAGGATTCATCATAAAGAGATAGGAAAATAAGGTATTTAAATCAAACAAATCTCTAGATGGTTTAAAACAAGCCCCTAGAGCATGGAATATAAAGATCAACAATCACTTATTACAACATAACTTCAAAAGAAGCACATCGAACCCCAGTTTATATACCAAGAATATTGGAAATGATATACTCATTCTCATAGTATATGTGGATGACATAGTAATTACTGGAAGTTCTAAAAAAAAAAAAAGAGAAAAAAAGAGGAAAAAAAAAAAAAATAAAAAAGATCTAAGCCTAATGAACTATTATCTTGGTCTAGAGATTCATCAAGAGAAAGACAAGATAACTATCACTCAATCAAAGTATGTAAAAGCCTTGCTAAAAAAGTATAGAATGAAAGAATTTAAGTCTAAAGATACACTAATGGAAAAAGGGATTCAATTATCCAAAAATGATGAGACACCATTGGTTCCAACAACTATGTATCACTAGTTAATTGGAAGTCTTCTATACCTAATGAATAGTTGACTAGACATATCATTTTCAGTAAATTATATTTCATGATTCATGCAAGAACCAAGGAAAAGTCATTGGAAAGATAAAAAAATAATATTGTAATATGTCAAGAAAACTACTGATTATGAACTAAATTATATAAATAATGACAACTTTTGCCTACAAGGATACTAAAATTTATATTATGTAGGATCTATTGATGATAAAACATCTATCTCAAGATTTGTTTTCTATCTTGGGTCAGGACACATATCTTGGCACAATACAAAATAGCATACAATGGCACAATTATCAACAAAAGTAGAATATCGAGTAGGAAGAAATACAACATGTGAAGACTTATGGTTACAATACATATTATCTAATATGGGGATGAGATGAACTCCAACCATGATATTCTATGATAATCAAGGAGCACTCAACCTGATCAAAAATACAATTATACATGAAAGAACCAAACACATTGAAGCTCAATGTCACTTCATTAGAGAAAATTTTTAGAACCATCATATCATCCTCAAGCATGTCTCTACAAAAGATCAACTAGCAAATATTTTTACAAAAGTACTTGGGAAAAACAAGTTTCAAATATTCAAAAATCATCTATGCAATTCAAGAGAACTTCATACAAAATAATGTAATAAAAGGGGGTGTTAGAGTTAGAGTATATTACATTATTTGGTTATCACTAGAATAGGAGATTACTTCAAGAGGAAGTAAGCTAGTTACTTCAAGCAATGTAATGCACAAGTGTCAATGTGCAAGTTGTAATGTGCAAGGTGTCTCCTTGTACAACTAGATAGATTGTTGGACAAGGAATATATATTCCTATATAAAGAGACTCATAACTCCATCCAAATGTATCACTCTCTATTCTCAATAATAAGAAGTTGCTTTTCTTTTTTCTCTATTTCTCTTGATATGATGGAATGGTGCTAAAACCATCATCTAGCTATGGATGTTCTTATTCAAACATCTTGTTTAGGCTACTAGATTTATATTTTTGATTTATTGGTATGGATATTGGTAGAAAGTAATTTAAACTCTCTCATGGGCCCATGAATGCGCACCTTTGGCCTTTATAATAATTTTATGGAGCTAGGAAAAGCACAAACCAAGAAATCGCTATGACATCTTGGTGGGCCAGCCTAAATTTTCAATTTGTTAGGTAAATTATGAGATTGGGGATCATATTTTTTATAATACTCATGTCAAATTAATTGTATTCTGTGTTGGAGCAATGAAACTATTTGAAGTGGCTTCTCTATCTATTTTAAAGGTACCAAAAAATACTACGTATGAACAAGGATTGATTTTAATTTCCCATATAACCACTCTAAGATGAGGAATCAATCCTGGTGGGGAGATTTTAGACACTTTTCATACTTTGTATCCAAAGTACTTCACTTAATTTTTTTTGTAGTTTTAAAATGGTTTTGGTGGTATTTATCATGCACTTATTAGACCTAAAAATTTGGAAGAATATTTTCCATTTTTTGGTTGTGTATGAAATATGGGAACAAAATGACTATAATTTTAAGAGGGTATTAATCTAAGATTGTTAGGTGTTGGTGATTTTCTCCTAGTTCTCAAGGCTTTGTATTTTGGCATTGTATGGGCTCCCAATGGTGGAGATGTAAGAAAAAATATGAAATTATCTTTTAACCCAAGTTCTTAAGAGGGTTATTCACTTCATTCCCCTTTTGTAGAAGAGGGATGAATCTAACATGTAGATGATCTAGAAGATATAATTATAGGACATGTATGGTTAGGTTCCATTGTATATTCGATGGTATCTAGCACATCTTAAAAAAACCTTTTTCATAGACTCATCGCTTAAAAATTTGCATGGTCCAGAGAAGCTTACTTGTCCTATATAAACTTTTAAGGCTATCTCTATCTCTAGTTTCATTGCTTGTTTTTTTGGTTCAACAATATATCTTATTCTAGTGAATTCTATGGGTCTACCATCCTAGAATCCTCTCATGCCCAAGCATTCACTTTTCTAGTTAGAGATCAATATCTTGGAGCTAGAGTGGGGTTTTACTAATGACCATATGGTTTAGGTAAATATATTATACATTATCCTATTGGGGAAATCATATTTGGAAAGAAAACAATGCAAGGATCTTTGTACACCCTAGTTATAACTATTAAGAGGCCCCCTATAAAATAGAGGCTTAGACCTAAGTAAGTTGAAAAGGGATATACAACCTTGAAAAGAGTGACTAAAGGTAAACTATATGACTCATACTCCTTTATGTCATTTAAACTCTATGGGTGGTGTAGCTACCGAGATTAATATAGTGAATTATGTATCCCCCCTCTTATATAAGGTTAACCACCTCTCTTTTCATTCTAGGATTATTTTTCTATTGTTTGTATAGAGGGGGTCATTTGTGTCCCCTTTATGAATAGAGAGGGAAATGTAAAACCTTTTGAAACCAGCTATAATAGGTCTTTATTTTCAAAGGGGAAAGGAATTGATTATGATTTTGAATCCATTATTTCCTTAAAATATAGAGAGCTCCTCTTAATTAAATAAGATATAAAACTAGATGTAATTAAAATAAATTCAATTGAATTTTGTTTCCCTTCTTGTGATAGAAATACAAAAAATTAAATAAGCTTTAGCTAATAGAATAAGGATCCCCATCGTTATATTAAATACCTCGCTAATTCCAGAAATAGAATCCCATTCAAAATGTTCCAGAATTGGTATGAATGGAATTGAAAAGTTCCATCCGCCCAAGTAAAGAATTGTTACAAAGAATGAAGAAGCTAATATATTTAAGTAAGAAGCGACGTAGAAGAAACCAAATTTAATACCCGAATATTCAGTTTGATAACCCGCTACCAATTCTTCTTCTGCTTCTGGTAGATCAAAGGGCAATCTCTCACATTCTGCTAAAGACGAGATGAAGAAAGCTAGAAACCCTATGGGTTGACGCCACAAATTCCATCCTAGAAAACCATATCTGGACTGTGCTTCAACTATGTCAATTGTACTTGAACTGTTGGATAATTCTAGTCGATGGGAACATCACGGTTCCCCTCTCTATTCCAAAACCGTACGTGAAACTTTCGCTTCATACGGCTTCTCAATGGCCATTGAAAAAATAAAAAGAACAATATGAAAAATAAAAAAAAAAGCATCAGAATGTTCATAAATTGGACCAATGAGATTCTGTCTGCTTCAATATTAGGAGCTTTTGAACCTATCTCAACCTTCACTATTTTTTTGTGGGAGAGGGAGAAATGTGTAAAGGATTACTTCATTCTGGATAGTCATTCTTTTTTCTAGTAGATAGAAACATACTCTAGATCGAGATTCTGGGGAAGTATTGCTTGATCATCCCTACCAATGACAAGTCCTTATTGTCATCCCTTTTGATGAAAACATCTTTGATTTAGAAATAGGCTGATATTTTTTATTAATTTTTTTAATATATTGGTGTTTCTCACCACTTACATTTGACCTTTTTGGCATGTACGATAGTAACTTCATACATATTTTATTTTGCCTCCCTGCTATTGGGTTCTAATGACTAATATATGAACTGAGGTACATAGTTTCACTGATTATGTATGCTTTAACTTTTGTATACAGGAAATTGGACTCAATAATATTATTATAGATTCATAAACTATTTGATCTCATCCATATGACCATCAAGTATTTTGATCAAAATGAAAAATTCATAGCCATATCATTGACTTGTTTTCCCTTCTTTATTCTAGAAAGAGGGTAAAATCAAACTCGTATTCCAATGGATCATAGTAGAGATATAGATAACAGACATAAAGTTAAAGGAATTTCATAACTAATAGATTTATCAGTGGCTCAGAGACTATGCAAAAAGGAATATTTATTATTTGATCCATATCTTGCTATAAGTAGTCCAAGGGGAGCAATACTTGAAATGGAAATAAAAATAACACCTATACTAAGATCAAGTAGAACTATGTGGTAAACAAAGGAAATTAGTATATAACTTGAAAAAATAGGTATGGGCACTACAACTGGTCCAATACTAAATAATAAAAAATCTCTCATATATGGAAGAATATCTTGTTTTAGAAGTAGTTTGATCACATCTGTCAAAGCTTGAATAATTTCTAAAGGAACAACATATTTAGGTTCAATATGTTGTTTTTTCTCGTAGATATTTTTCTTTCAAGCCATAAAAGAACTAATAGTCATATCATAATTTCTAATAGAAGAGTAACAATGTCAATTACAATCCATATAAGACTAAATATTTACTTTGAAAATTGTAATCGAGAAGAGAAATTGATTGCTTGTTCTTCAAGATCCACTATATTAATCACCATTTCAATGACTAAACTCTCCCATAATAATATCTATACTACCCAAAATTGTCATGATATTGGCCAATTTAATATTTTTAACCATTGTAGGAGGAATCTACAAATTAATACGATCAGGTGGGCATATTTTCCATCTCCATAGAAAACTGCTATCATCTCCTGTTAGAAAAATTCCTAATTATACTTTGGGAGCTTCTACTCTCACATAATGTTCATGTTTTGATAACTCAAAAGTGGGGGAAGCTATTTTACTAATAAATAAAGATTCATAATTAGCTAAGGAGTCTTGGAAGTCTCTTAAAGAGGCTTACCAAGGAAGTGAACAAGTAAGAATGGTAAATTTGCATACAATTAAGAAAGAGTTTGAGAATCTACAAATGAAAGAGGCTAAAAGTGTGGGTGGTTATTGTGTTAGAGTGAAGGATATGGTGAACAAGATGGCCATCCTTGGAGAGACAATGAAGAAAGTAGTTTTAAAAAAGGCATTGAGATATCTTACCCCTAAATGGAATCATGTTGCAATATTTTTTAGGATAGGAAATATTTTTCTACACTTGAATTTGATTGCCTAGTTGGTTATCTTATGTCACATGAGGAAAGACTAAGAGAAACTAGTAAATAAAATGAGTAGAATGCTTATAATTCTAATTTTTTTTTGAGAAAGATGAAGTTGGTCTAATCATGAGTAAACAATCATATGGAAGAGAAAGAAATAATAATTACTAAAGAGGTAGAGGAGGAAGAGGAAAATGATTTGTTGCTGGAAGAGGACAAGGAAGAGCTGATAAAAAAATTAATGCTACAATTTTCATAAAATGGGCCACATTGCATGATATTGTAGAGTGAATATCACAAATGAATATAGAATAACTCACTATGTAAATAAGGATGAATCTACACAAGGTAATTTGTTTTTGACTAGTGACATGGCTGAAAAAATTAGTCAAAAAGTTTGGTATCTAGATTCCAGGATGTCTAACCACATGATTAGAAATAAAGAGTTGTTTGCTGATGTGAATGAGACTTTCAAGACCAAGATCATTCTTGGTAACAATAATACTTTGGATGTGGCTACAAAAGGAACCATGGAGGTACTAAAGAAGGTAAAAATAAAATCCGTGATATCTATTATGCTCCCAATTTAAAGAATAATTTGTGAAGTGTTGGGCAACTTGTAGAAAATAACTATAAAGTTGTGTTTGATAAAAATGAATGTATCATTTATGATAAGAATAATAGGAACCATGTGGTCACTAATGTTCCTATGAAAAAGAATCAGATGTTTCCTTTGAATTTTTGAGGAAAAGGGAATAATAACATGGCACATGTTGCACTTGAAGATAAGAATTAGCTTTGGCATATTAGATTTTGACACTTGAATTTTATAATTCTAGAAATTTTGTCTTCACAAGACATGGTAAATGGACTACCTAAGGTTGAAGATCACAAGGGTGTGTGTGAAGCATGTGTTATTGGAAAGCATGCAAGGAAGGAGTCTCCAAAAGAAAAAGTATAGAGGCCCTCATACCCACTCCAACTTGTACATCATGATATTTGTGGATCTATGAAAACATAAATTTTGGGTAAGTCTTCTTATTTTATCACATTCATTGATGATTTTTCAAGGAAGTTTTGGTTGTATTTTTTGAAACATAAGGATGAAGCTTTTGGCATGTTCAATAATTTCAAAGAATTGGTTGATAATGAAATTAGACATAAAATAAAGTATTTGAGAATCAACCATGGAGGATAATTTTTTTCAAATAAGTTCAATCATTTTTGCAAACAATATGGCATCAAGAGGAAGCTCACTACAACCTATACACCACAACAAAATGAGGTATCTAAGAGAAAAAATAGAGCCTTTGTAGAAATGGCAATAAGCATGTTCAAAACAAAAGGTTTGATCAATTCTTATTGGTATTATGTAGTTGATACAAAAACATAAATTCTCAATAGATAATCCATAAGAGCAATACACAAGAAGACTCCACATGAAGCATGGTATGGCATAAAACCCACTGTAAGTCATTTGAGAGTTTTTGGTTTTCTTGCATATGCACATGTGAATTTTGAAGTGAGAAAGAAGATGGACCCCAAGAGTGATCCATACATTCTTGTGGGATATTCCAAAAAAATTAAATCATATAGATTGTATAATCCAAAAAATCACAAGTTTTTAGTCTCTAGAGATGTAATTTTTGATGAAGGGAGAGTGTACACTCATCAACAATCTATAGGAAAAACATATGATGTTGAAGAATATAATAAAATTGGGAGACAACCTTAAAGTGTTACCTCTACTCCTCCAAGCCCACCTAGCAACCCAACAACAAGTTCAAAGGATACTACACCAAGTTCAAGCACAAGCAACTCAATCTACAAGTCCCACCAAGAATACAAATAAAGGAAAGAGAAGATTCAAAGCACATCCAACCAACCAAATTATGGACAAGAATTTTCAAGGGAGGTTAATAAGAATCCAATTACAATAGTTAGACCAAGTTGTTTCAATATTGAAGAAGCTCCAAATGTATGGTGATGATGAAGAAGAACCAAAAAATGAATTGGTGAATTATGCTCTATTTTTTGAAGTTGAATTGGAACCTTCATGTTATGAATATTCTTGTACTAATGAATTTTAGGTGCAAGTAATAAAATAATAAATTTAGTCTATTGAAAAAATGACACTTGGGAACTTGTGGAATTTCCCAAGGATAAGAATATTGTTGGATCCAAATGGGTCTATAAAACAAAGTTTAATAGTTATGGAAGCATATAAATATACAAATAAAGGCTAGTTGTAAAAGGATTCACTCAAATATATTGTTTGTGGCAATCTAAATGGTTCTTTCATTGGTAGCCCATAAATAGTGGAAATTTTATCACATGGACATGAAAAGTGCATTCTTGAATGGTTATATAGATGATGAAGTTTATTTTTAGCAACATCAAGGTTTTCAAATGGAAGGAAAGGAAAACCATATTTAAAAATTGAAGAAAGTATTATAAGGATTAAAACAAGCACCTCGATTATGGTGCTCAAAAATTGATGGGTACTTGCAATATTGTGGTTTAAACAAAAGTAAGAATGACCCCACACTCTATTTAAATAATGAAGGTGATGATATTCTTCTTGTGTACCTATAGGTTGATTATTTTATCTACATAGAAAGTATTTCAAATATGATGAATGATTTTAAGCATGCTATGATGAAGTAATTTGAAATGAAATATTTACGGTTGATGCAATACTTTCTTGGTGTCGAAGTACATCAAGATGATAGTAAAATTTTCATTTGTCAATAAAAATAAGCAAAGGATATATTGAAGAGATATGGCATGGAAAATTGAAAACCATTTTGGACACCTGTGGCACATGGAGAAGTATTGTTTAGATATGATGGAGAAGAGAAAGTTGATGAAAAATTATTTAGAAACATTGTTGGGAGCTTAATGTTCCTTACTAAAACAAGGCCTGATATTGCTTTTGCAGTTTCACTTGTATCAAGGTACATGAATGAACCTTCAAAAAACCTCATGAGAGTAGAAAAGATAATATTGAGGTTTTTTTAAAGGAACCTTGAATTTTTGCATACATTATGTTGCTAACTATAAAATGGAGATTTTTTGATACAATGACTCAAATTGGAGAATCTGCTTGGATGATAGAAAATCAACTTTTGGAAAAAAAATTTCACTTAGTTCAAGAGTGATAACATGGATATCAAAGAAGTAAAGTATTTTTGCTTTATCTTCTATAAAGGTAAAAAATGTTGCAACTATTACAACAAGTACACAAACACTTTGGTTGAGAAAGGTACTTAAAGAGATTGGTGAAGTTCAAAATAGTCCAACAATATTTTTTGTGATAACACAAGTGAAATAAATATTGTAAAAATCCAATCCATAATAGTAAAAATTAAAATATTGATTTGAATATGTATTTCATAAGAGATGGTGGAAAAGAAGGTTGTAGATTTGAAATATTGCAACACTAAACAACTTGTAGGCATATTTACCAAAGGTGTCAATAAAGAAATTTTGAGATTGAGAGGTAAAATTTTCTCACCACTCAAAATCAAGGGTAATTATGTTGGATATTGATTTTGATCAAGAAAAAACAAAATTAAAAGTTATCCCATGAATTTGAAGAAGCCTAAAAGTTTTTATAGGCCTTGAAGAGTCATTGACTGTTGGACTTCTAGAATGTGAAATGAAGGGTTGTAACATCATTTTTTATTTTGTAAATGTACAATAATGTAAAATATATATATAAACATGGAGAAAGTATTTTTTTGTTTGTTTTAAATGAAAAGTAACATTTTATTCCATTCATTTTGTGAAATACATGCTTGTTGTCCCTAATTTTCTAAAAGTTGCAGTCAACATTTAGAGCTCATAATTTTTTTTTATAAATTTTTTTGTGTGTCATAAAATTTTGGAAAGGATATTTTGTGTAGAATATACTCACAAAATATCATTGAATTCTAAGCAATTTTTGTCTCTCAAATTTTTACTGTCCCTCTATTGCAATTTTTGTTACTGCATTTTTTCCTACACTTTTTTGCTCCTCAATTTTGGGTCAAATATTTCATCTAGAATATCCAAAACTATAAGATAACTAGGAACAAATATCTCTCCCATTTTATACCTAACACTTTGACCTTAAGATTAATTGATTGCCCTTATCTAACCCTTCCTTCCTAATCGGAAGGAACAACTAATGTGGTTCCCCTCCTCAAATCAAGATATATGGTTGGTTTGTAATCCTTGGATACCTTTGATATCCTTGGAGTGATCTCATAGTTACTATAAGGTGGAAATAATATATTTTTTCCATGGATATATTTTCCTTTTGCCACATTTTTCTCAAAGGGTTTATGAGAGATAGTGCATCAATTTGTTCACAAGGGCCAAGTTTATCCTTTTCCCTAGGGATCCCACCAAATGAGGTAACCCTAGGAGAGTCATTGACTCCAAATACTACCCATGTATGATCCATAATTAGACATAACCAACTACACACTCTACATTCTCTATGTTATTGAGAGAGAGCTTCTCTTAATTTATTTATGTAGAGTTTTTGGTGGCATGTTTTGGTCCTCTTCCCCATTACAAAATAAAAGTGAGCCACTTGTTTAGGTAAAAAATACTATCATTATAGCCTATAAAAGCAGACATCCAACATGTAATCACAACAAATTGATTGCAAGAGTGGATGTCTACCAACTAAGCTATATTCCCATACCCAGGCCAAATAAAATATGTTGAACAAATCAAATGCTCTATGATTTTCCCTAACACGAAGTTGGGTGGGCTATCCTAGACTTGAACTAGAGACCTTAACCATAAAATAAATCATCATACCTATGATTGTTGGCAATTTTGGGTACTTTGGGTACATTGCCTTTGCTCAAGTGTATAAGTTGGCATTGATGTCAACAAGCTCTTGAAGGAATTTGATTTGATGTCAAATAACTTGTTTTGATGAAGGTTACGACATGACAGTTTCAAAGGTCTTTTGTAAACCCCAAGTTGGCAGGTTTAAATATTACAGGTGGATGTATTAGTTTAATGCATTTGGGTCTATATGAAGTATTTATTTAAATAATTAAAAACCTTGTTAAGGTTCCTTTTAATTATTTTAAAATAAATATTAATTTATTTGTTTGCATTGGGTTCTCCTAACCCATGGCGCAAATGTCTTAACTTTGATGGTGCTATGTTCTAAGATTGTGGGCGCTAGCCAAGACCTCCGTCGATGTGTTAAACTCCTCCTCCGACGTGTTAAACTTCTCCTCGTCGATGTCAAGAGTTTATGGGAAATATGCATATAAATCTCCCTCTACGAAAATAAAGAATTATCCCATCCGAATTTTGAAAGGAGTTGCTCA